>JAJJMC010014301.1:1348990-1501751 GCA_023531435.1 Papaver californicum | reverse complement strand
GAGAATCAGTATGAGGTTAAGCTTGATGTTTCTTCCAGCAGAGAAGGAAGTTCAACTTGGGTGATGAGTCATGCTCATGATTGATCATGGTGCTGGAAGATGGTGATTATCATCTCTGCTACAGTGGCAATGATCGGGATTGGAGAAGATGGCAGTGATTGTGATCGATGTTTCGAGGCAGAGATGATTGTGAAGATTGATCTTGATTGAATGGGTCAGTGAGTCCATGGTGAGACAAAGCTCGGGAGTGAGAAGAATCGATGGTGGAGTTTGACTCTGTTGATCAAGGGTGTTGTATGGCAGTGACGTTGTGTGATGGATATTAGAACCGGTTGTTTCGATGGTTAATGGTGTTAATGGATTCGGTGATCAATGGCAGAGTGAATCATAGTAATGATGGGTTCTTGACAATAAGCAGTCCGTAAATGGTTGGAGAAGTTACTAGAGCGGCAATCCAGGAAAGAACTAAGCCTTATTTCACACGGAAAGTGTATTTGGGCGGTGATGAACTCTCTATAAATATAAGCCGTGAACATCACTTTGGGGATATACCTCCGGATACAGACCTGGACGTAGAACAGACCTTCACAGACAGAAAATTGGAGAGGCGGACAACTTCATAAACAGAGAGATATCGGTTAGTTGTGTTTCTTATATTTATTTTCATGGCTTTTGAGAAAGTCATGTTGGGCTAATTTCTTTGTTAGGGCGAAAGGATGAACTTGTAGAGATGGTTTTCTTTGTGTATCAAAACTAGGGTTTTCAATTATATGAACTAAATATCATTAATTTGTCTCTCTCTCAACGTTTTACCGTCTCGATGATTTTTCATGTTCTAAGACACGTATAGTTCATTGTTTGATTAGTAGAAGGACTCGTTGAAACCTTGTATGAAATTGTTTTATGAATATTCTTTGACTCTTTATGCCCCGTATACTTAGTACTTCGAAATTCTACTTTAGGTTGAGAACAAACAATTCTTTTTGAAATCGAGACCCTATGTGACGAACGCAATTAAACCCTAATCTACAACGGATTCCCGGAACCTTAACGTTTTCCTCTTATTGTTTTCAAACTTTACTAAATAGTTTTAAATCACTAGTTAATTTAATTCTTTATAAATAAAACCTAAAAAAAATATTTTAATCCAAACTCCTCGTGGGAACGAACCGTATTTGCTCTTGTCTACATCTTTCGACACTGTGCGCTTGCGGTAAAACAAAGTCTGTTTTCCGATGCATCAGGCACCTCCCTTTGAATTTGAACTTACGAAAATGGCGGAAAAAAAAGAAGTTACGTGAGAAGTTTCTGTAGACTCTATGTTGCGTATTTTTAGTGATTTGGAGTAATTAAAATTCACCCAAAGTGAATTGAACAACATGGATAACATTAACACACGTCAACAATGAGTTTCAGCCGGAAAAATTAGGACACGGGATTGAATCTGGACGGAAAACAGAGTTCGGGTCTGTTTCGGATATCACAAAATTTGAGATTGATTTGGACTTGTTCTTTGAGTCCTTATCGGTTAAGAAGAGTCTCTAGGGTTTACTAACCCTATAAATACCAAAGAGAGTCGAGGAGGAAGCGATCTAGATGTATCCAGAGCACTGGAAAAAGTTGACAGAAAAATAGTTCCTGCTGCTGCGAAAAAGAAGAGGAGGAACATAAGGCGCTGAAGAACTGTCGCTGATACTGTCGCTAGTTCTGTCGCTGACGCAGCTGCTGAAGCAGTCTTATATCAACAACACATATAGTTCGTACTTATTTCTGTTTCCTTTACCTTCTTCTGTAACACCGAAAACACTTCTCTGTAACGCTTATAAGCGTGTCTGTTCTGCTGTGTTACCTCTATTTCATCATTGTAAGCACCTTTTGAGCTATGAAATATATTTTTGAGGGTGTTTCAAATACAATGATATAATCACCATCACTGGGGCGACGGAGGAAGCTTTTTCTCCAATAATTAAGTGGTAACTTCTATTTTATCTATCTATTTTAAAATTCTTTTATTATTAATTGCTTCGAATAAAATTGAAAAAATGGTTTTTCTCAAATAATTGTGTTTTCTTTTGATAGGTCATGCTTAGTTTTAAACTCTTGATGCCTCATGCTTTGGATTTACAATTATTCTTTCAAAAACCTAACTTTGGCAATGTTTTGATTAAACTGAATACAAGAATTGTTATCACTTGAGTTATTGGTTAAAAGTGGAATCCTTAACCCTAGTTCTTCCCATTAATTGGAAATCAAGTTTTTTTTTTTTTTTAAGTCATTAAAAATTAGATTTAGAAATCAAATCTTCACAAGTCTTAGAATCAAACCCTTTTTACCACTATATTAAAATCACATTAGATATCATCTCTTTTGTGAATGCTTAAAGAAGGAAAACCAAGTCCTATTGGTATACATCTTCGATCAGGCACTTTACTAAAAGACTTTGTACGAGCAGTTAACACTCCGCTTCCTCCTAGTTCTTCACCAAGTAACTTTTTAAAATCGGATAAAGAGGAAGAACAAGAAAAGATGAGTGGTGAAGAAGTTTCTCCACTTGTTAGGAAGACACTTAAAGATCTGACGTCTTTATCGTTTGATCAACAAAAGCTTTGTGTTAACTTAGAGAATTCAATTGAGATTAAATCTCAGAGGATTCATTGGTTACCAAAGTTCAAAGGGCTTCTAGGAGACGACCCAAATCGTCATTTGTAACTTTTTCAACATAGGTTGAAAAGTTTGAAGCCAGCTGGGAATGATCGAAAAAAAACTTTTATGTTAGCTTTTCCATTCTCTTTGACTGATTCTGCAGAAGAATGGTTTTATTATCTTCCACTCGGAAGTATTACAACATGGAACGATATACTGAGAGTGTTTTTAGAAAAGTACTTTCTCCCCTTTAAAGCAGTAACTATTCGTAAAGCAATTAATTGGATTGAACAAGTTATTGGTGGAACTCTTTACGATTACTGGAAACTGTACAAGAAGTTGTTAGCAAGCTGCCCACATCATGAAATCTCCGAGCAACTTATAGTGCAGTATTTTTATGATGGTTTACTTCCGTCTGAGAGAAATCTTATTGATGCAACTAGTGGTGGTGCATTGACAAACAAAACCATTGACGAAGCTACGGAATTGATTGAGAATATGGCTGCAAACACCCTGCAGTTTAACACCAGAGGTGTGTCAATGAGTAGAAGAGTTCATGAGGTTACTTCTTTATCACACATTGATGAGAGAATGATACAAAATATGGTTGCGGTTGTTGTACCCTCATGTGACGAAGATTTGGAACAAGCTAATGTTATTTTCCCAAATCAGCAAAGAAGGTATGATCTCTATCCCAACACTTACAATCCAGGATGGAGAGATCACCCTAACTTTAGTTATGCGAACAAGCAAGTTGCGGTTCAACAACCTACGCTCAATCGTCCGAGTGGTTTCCAACAACAAGTACAACCTCCACAACAAGATCAGAACTAAGAATCGTTGGAGATGCTTTCTATGATGAATAAAATGACGTTATTGATGCAGAAAAATAAACAAACAACTGATACTGCGATAAAAGACTTGCATACACAAATGGTTTCGATGTCTAGTGAGTTGAATCAATTGAAGGCACAAAATAGTGGGAAACTCCCTTCTCAACCTCTTGTTAAACCAAGATAAAGTGTTAATGCTATTATGATGAGAAGTGGTACACAACCTGTGCAACCTGAAGTTATCGATATGCGCAATACAGAGAACCAAAAGAGGTCGTTTTCGGAGAAAGAGAATTTTGACTTTCCTCGAATGGACAAGGTATCTAAATCTATACCTAAAACTCTTATTTCTACTTACGTTCCCCCTCTACCTTTTCCTGGAAGGTTTTCTAATAATAATAAGAAGGTGGAACAAGAAAGAGAGATTTTAGATACCGATACGGGCAATATGAAGACCCAAAATGAACCTGTTTTGGAGAAAAAAAGTGTTGATTTTTCCCAAACTCTCGAGATGAGTAAATATAACTCTAAAACTCCTAGTTCTACTTATGTTCCTCCTTTACCTTTCCCTCGTAAATTCGATAATTCTAAGAAGGTGGAACAAGAAAAGAAAATTTTAAATATCTTCAAGAAGATTCATGTGAACATTCCACTAATAGATGCAATTAGGAAAATTCCTAAGTATGCTAGGGTCTTGAAGGATTTATGTACCAAGAAGCCATGGTTAACCGGTAATGAGGTTATGAGTATGGGGGAGAACACTTCGGCGTTCTTGCAAAAGAAACTCCCACTCAAATACAAGGATCCAGGTAGTTTCACTATTCCCGTTGAGATATGTAAGAAAATGTTTGGAAGAGCTATGCTTGATTTAGGAACATCCGTCCAATATTATGACGGCATATATTTATGACTCTTTAAATTTGGGTCCATTAAAACCAACTAACATTGTTCTTGAACTTGTGGATCGCACAAATGTTTACCCTAGGGATATTATTGAGGATGTCCTTTTGCAGGTGAATTAATTAGTTTTTCTAGATGATTTTTTTGTGCTAGAGATGAATAGTGGTTCAGATGCATCCATACCTTGTTACTTGGGAGACCTTTCATGAAAACGGCTAAAACCGTTATTGATGTGGACAAGGGAACACTCACGATGAAGTTTGATAACGATATAATTCGTTTTAACATCTTTGAAGTCATGCGATATCCAAGTGATGTTCATTCGGGTTTCCACAATGTATTGGATGCCGGCTAAGGCATGATGAACAAGGAGAGAGTCGGTCTGACGACTTTAAATCAAGCGCTGCATGGGAGGCAACCCATTGGTTCAAAATTTCTTTTACTTTTTCTTGTTTTTTTCTTCTTCTGAATTTTCATATCATTATAGGATCCCCACCTTGATTTTACATTGGATGAGTCAATTTACATTGAGGCCAATGTAAAGTTTAAGTGCGGGGGGAGTGTTAAGCATATAGAATTCTTAAGTATTCACTTTTAGGTAGAAAATTTTCAACTTTTTTATAACTATTTGCATGAAACCTCCAACATTTATATATTTTAGAGTCAATTAGTATACTTCTAGCTACATTTACATATGAAATTCTTACCGAAATAACCGAACTTAGAAGTATTAGAGAACTATATTCAGGTTTCTTAGTTGTTGAGAGGCTAGAGATGACAAAAAGGGACTTAAACCGCCGGGGGAAAATTAGGTGCAGAAATAATACGATATTAGAGAGATTCAATACCTATTGTTACATCAAGCGAGGCACCGGACCTTCAATTTTTTGTAGATTTCTAAAAATTTCCTTTAGAGTATGTGTCATCTTACGCTAATTTCGGGTAGAACGATGAGCTACCCAACTTCGCACCAATTTCAGCACTAATTTTTGTCGCTTGAGTGCTAATTCTATCAATCATGAGGGTGACATCATAATTGTAAAAAAAACCTTACCTTGTAGTTTAATTTGCATTTGGCACCATTCTCCCTCTCTCGATATTAACAGGTCCATAGAAACATTATCATCATCAACAAGCGGAACATTACAAATCAGAAGAAAGTTAAAGACGTTCAAGGTTTACAAGCAACGGTACAAGAAAGAGCTAATTTCATATTTAAGTGAAGCAACAATACAAGGAGCAAAATTTTATATACAAGTTCAAGACTTATGTACAAGAACGGAAATATAAAAAGAAGTAAATTTTTGTGAAGTGTATGATACCGAGACAATACAAGTTGTAAAGAATCAAGGGATAAAGTCCTTATCCCACGACCATATTAGTTCATCATATGTTTTATTTTTATTTTTCAGTTGTATTTCATAGTTTATTTTCTAAAAAAAAAACAAAATAAAATCAGAAACAAAATAAAAAATATCAGAAAAAAATAAAAAATATCAGAAAAAAAAAAGAAACAAAATAAAAATATTTGTTTTTATTACTTTAGAGTATATTTGTGTTTGTATTTATTTTTTAAGGTCGTGAGAAATAAGATATCTATAGAGAAGTTTTAAGCAACATGTATCTGAGAAGAAAGGAGTTAAAAACTGTCGATCTATGAAGTTCAAGAGTTCATCATCTACAATTGAAGTCGAAGACGTTTCTATGGGACATTGTGAGAGTGGTGTTGATTGTAGATTGGATAAGAAGGTAAATGAGCATTCCCATCCTCGCATAGTGGTTGATTTCCTTTCGTAGAGATCATCAGAAAACATGTATTTTCCTTCCCACGTTTCTACGGGATATTCAACTATAATTCAGAAGGTTTTCCCTTCCCACCTTTCAACATGTGCATGGTTTCTATCTTAATTCCCGCCCGCACAATGAGAACCATAAAGTGCGTCTTTTGAGTGCAAATATATAAAACCCTATTGGTGAGGCAGAAGTCGAAACATTCACTCTCGAACCTGAATTCTTTCATATGGTGGTTTTCTCCTAACTCAAGATTTAAGCATGAGAATAATGTTCTTTGATACATCTAACTTCTTATTATTAGTGTGCAAAAACTTTATGTCCTCTTAGCTCTTTGGATACTTGTGCTTTGGAGTATTTGAAAGTTAGAGTAGGTTTTGTGGGTAAATCTCTAGTAAAGCCTCACAAGACTATAACTCGTCCACTATGGACACCTAGGGGTTTAAAGGCTTGTTACACATGTCAAGTGTGATCGTACCCTCAACGAAACGGAGTTGTTGTATTCTAGTTTAATTTAATTTTTTCGAAGACTAGCAAAGTCTAAGTGTGGGGGAATTTTTTAGGTGTCTAAAACACCTTGATTAATATCTATTGTTTATGCTTTCTTTGCTATTTATCTTGTGAATTTTGTATATTACGTTTGTTTTTTATTTTTTATGCATTTTGGAGTCATTTGAGCAAAGTAAGAAAAAATAGACACAAAAGGGCAAAACTATCTTTTCACATACAAGTGTTATTCGCAGCCGGCCATATGCTAAAGACCAACTAAGCCATCAAATTTGATTACTAGTCTTATTGAGGGGGCTTCCCATATGAAACTGTAGGGTGCTTAAATCCTCCCTATTATCTTTAACCTAAGGGGGCGTTTGGTTCGGGTAATTGGAAGCCTAGGAATTGGATTATAGGGTAATCTAATTCCTAGAATTGGATTCCAAGAAATGGATTCCTTAATAAAAAAAAATAGTGTTTGGTTGGGGGGAATTGAATTGCATGGTAATCCAAATATCTAATATCTCTTAATTACCCTTACTCTTTGAAATTCTATTACCTACACTAAATTGTTTTAAAATTCAAATTTTAAAATTTAAATTTTGGTTGACATAATTCAATTACATGGTAATTGATATGTCCCAAATCACTTTAATACCCTTCTTCCTCTTTGAGGAAATTATAATACATAAAAACATGTTAATTTTAAAATTTCAAATTTCAAATTTCTAAACCAAAATATTATTTGTTATTGTTCAAAATGCAAAATTAAAATTTTATGATGATAAAGGATTACTAACAGAAAATCCTTTATCAAAATGCAAAATTAAATATTCAAAATGCAACATTAAATATTCAAAATGCAAAATTAAAAATCCTATTCAAAGTTGCAAAATTCAAAATGCATAGAGCCATGAAATCTTAATTAACTGCATCACTTAGGAATCTTGTTCTTCACATAGTTTGCTCGTTGTTCTTCCCCTATGACGAAGAAAACCTTTGTTTTTGTAGATGAATCGAGTATAATAGATGCAGCATCTATCACGTCATCTTCAATGAGGCCATCTATCTTTTTCAACTCCTTGAACAATTGTTTATTTGCATCGGCTTCTTGAGTTAGTGATTCACGAACCATTTCAAAGTGTCGAAGTGTACCTGTCACAAATTTGTCGAATGAAGAAGCCATTAAACTAAGGCCTTTTACATCCCCACTTGATTCACCGGATCCAATATCAAAGGATGATGAACGGACCCTTTTCCTTCTACCTTTACCATTGTTTGATTCAGACTGGTTACTTTTCTCTTGGTCATTTTCTTGTTAAGTTTCTTCTTGTTCAGCTTGTTGCTCCTTTTCTTGTTCATCTTCTTTCTCTATCTCTTCAACAAGTGAAGTAGCTCCTTTGCCATTTGCCCTATCTTCAGCAAATATGTCAACCAATGCATCTAAATGAGGGAATGGTTTCCCATACACTCCCTTTGCACTTGTATGAGACTGAAAAAACCACAAACGACACAATTTCAATCTATTAACAAAGCCCAGAGAAATCGTCAAGTGTTAAAAGGATCCCATCAAGTGTTTCCTGTGCAATTTAAGAAAGTTTAGGGGGAAACAAATACAAAATGTTTAACCAAAGTTGAAGCATAAGCATTTTATACTAGACAAAATGTTCACAATTCTAGAAACATTCTCTGCAATATTTGAAGACTGAACACGACACAAATATTTTGGGAGATCCCACAGTGAGTGCCTACTGTCAAGAGAAAACTGAGAAAAACACAAAACAATCTAAATTGTGTAAATCTTTCCTAATACATATCGAAAATGATGGTAAGAAATGATTGTGATGCTTTGACCCTGACAGCAAATAATACCAACAAAGAGTTATCATGCCCCATTTTCTTGTAGGCAATTCATAATCAAGATGAACAGTGGCAAGTTGTGTCTCATATAGGCATTGTAAATTTATTCTGAGACAGTACTATCCAACATCAGCCACACTATATGGAACACTTGGCAATATAATGTTGACTTCTGACGAGGTATTGAGATACAAGTGTGCACAGGGCATAAAGATCAATGAATTAATAATCAAATTAACTTTGGATCTATAATATGAAAAATATAAAACTTAAGCTTTAATGGATAAACAACAATTCCACCACAGGTGATGTGCAATTACATACAAAAAGATTGCGACCATTTCCTCAACATCACAGTTCCTATTATTTTCTAGTCCGCTAATAATGCGCAACTTATGACAAAGAATTTGAAAAGTACGTCTATTGAGACGAAGCTGTGATTTACATGTTGTGTCACTTTTGTAAACTATATCTTGCATCACTCACAATCGTACAATAATCATTTCAAAACGATTATTGGATCTCAATACAGAACTTTGATGACACAATACATATGAATAAAAGTAGACATAAAACAAAGTTACAACATCCATTGTTGTCCTAACATTATCGGTCATCATTTCAAGTTTTCTTTTCTTTGTCAGCATTAGAGGAGCCATACTGGAAACAACAACAACTCATTCTCAGTAAAAAAACTAAGAGACACAAAATTCAGTTAGAACAATATGACAAAAAACAGAAATCATTTTATAAACAATGTTCAGTTGGACTTCAGAATTAGTTGGACCTGCATTGCACAAGTAGCCTGCTGAATGAAGCAAATCAATGACTGAGCATCGCTGCATACAAGCCGAGTAGACTAGCTTTTAACCATGCATCAAAGCACCTATTGACTGCGCCTAGACTACTATAGTATGGTTTGTTGTTTTGATAAGCACATCTTGGATTTCAGAGCCGAGTGCAATTCAGACTCATTTAGAAATTTAAGTTCTACAAATACTTGACAGATGAATCTCTAAACCTTCTAAGTTCTGAAATTAGAACTCAGGGATATACATCGACTTGGTGACTAACGCCTTACATATATGGACATCCAACACAATTACACAGAACGCAAGGCACAACATATAAACTTTTTTTTTTGTCTGTGTCTATAAAGAAGGCTTGCACAGCCTCTTCCTGTTTATAGTTCGTGAAAGGGGTGAGTTTTTTATCTAGTTGTGTTCAACATTTTGGGTGTCAAGGAGGTCCATTTTATAGTTTGGGTGCATATTTGATTTCACAGCTAGATCCTAGATATAATAAAATAAGTGCTAAACATATCAAATTTACAAAATACAAATGAAGAAGAAAAAGAGGTTGTTGAGTGATAAATTCTCAATTTTGCAAGCATAGTTCAGCCTGCCAATATGATATGGGGGAGAGCTTTCATAAAATGTTGTGCTTAAGCCATAAATCGACCAAGACCCGTACTCGGACTATTCATGGACCAAATGGATCAAAAAAACTCACGAAAGTGCATACCAGTGCAATGCAGAAATAAGGCCTTAAGAACAGGGGATGTGCAACAGAGCAGATGATCCTACAACCAATCTCTAAGATTGTTCCTGTACCTACCTCTTTTGCTTAGCGCAACAAGTGTTTTTCAATTGCTTTGAATCTAGGACAGTACAAAAATCGCTGGATAAAGAGGAGCATACACAATCAGAATCTGGCAGACATAGGCTAGTATATGATGTGGTCAGCTAATGGCTCAGAGAAGGGGTATCACCCAACAAGGGGGGAGGAATTTTAGAAGAAAAAAGATAAATGAGCACAACAAAAAGATGCATATACTTTATACTGGGGTGGGATCAATCATTAGAGTAAATATCAAGAGAAACTCAACTCAAAGCATTCTATCAAATGGTGAGTGAGACTGATGTCTCGCCCTATATCCCTCCAACCACCCACCACCCACCCCCAAAAGAAGAAAAACCTTATGAACAACCAATTACAGACATCACTTCGGACCAAGAAATTATTCTCCCAAATTTAGGGGCCGAGAAAGATTTTAAAAGTGATAATATATCGGCATTGACGAATTAATCACATGTTTATGTACCTCCCTAAGAAGCATAGATCCTAATAGAGGATATGGTAGGCTGTCTACACACATGACACTTTGGTGAAGATTCTCGTCTGACTGTAAAAGAACATGGATGACACATGGTAAAAAATGGACACCAATACATTGATGTGGATGGTAACACAGGCGTCACACGGCGACATGAACGGTTGGTATCTAAACCAACAAAACTCACACAGTATGCTTACTAAATACATGCGGCAATGTAATCCAGAAAGTATACAAATCAATAGAACCAAATTAATTAGAATCAAAAATTCAAACGATCAACAAAAATAATCTCAATTTCACAAGATTTGGATATCCACAAACTTGATCAGAAGAGTCAATCTGAAGCAAATTTAATCAGTTTAAAAAAAACTAAACCCAAAAATATCATCCCATACACAATTCAATTTCAAATGGAATCAGGAACTTTAGCTCGAAAGGAGTCAAATTCAACCAGTAAAGCGTAAACAAATTTTAGGGTTTTGATGGAGAAGTAAATTTCATAAAACCAAAGAACAAATTTATGGTGTCTGAATTAATCAAACATAACAAGTAAAGGAGTATTAAAGATTAAAAGTACTAATGAAACAGATGTTTAAGAAAGAAAGAGAAGATTCGAACCTGAAACGGAGAAGAAGATGGAGTGGGGAGTGTTGTTGATGTTATTCCAAAACCTAAAACAAAACATAAAACAAATTAAACCCAATTTGAAATTTCAGTTTTAGAATCAATCAAATAATAACAGAGGGAAATTAGGTTGGGATTTGTTTGATTTGAATGGGTAGAGAGAAGGAAAAAACCTGAAAAATTTTCCGTGTCTTGAGAAAATCTGGACGATGCTCTGCTTGGTTTGTCTTCTTTTCTCTCTCTGTCTAGGATGAAAACGAAAAATGATACCCATGGTTTTAGTTTTGTTTGGAGGGTAATCTAGTGATTTCAGTCTAATTCCCTTGATTTTGTTCAAGAATTGGATTACATTCCATAGATATCCCACTGAAATAGAAAAGAAGGATTATGTGGGAATTGGATTCCTTTGGAATTGAATTTTGGGTTTTTTTTGGACTGTTTGGTTGGGGCCTTGGGGGTAATTGGGATGATTCCCTTGGAATCCAATTCATGGGCTTCCAATTACCCGAACCAAACGGGCTATAAAACTGATCTAAGTCGAACAATGGGAAAGCATTTCTTTTAGGTCATTTGAGACCAATTCACGCCGGCTATCACTATGGATGGCATAGAGGAAGAAATTGAATAAGCAGAGAAATGTGAAAACGGGTTTGCTTTAGAGATGAAGCTGTTTTAGTGGAGGTTGTTGTTACAGTGAAGACGGAGAAATAGATTAATGGTGAGAATTGAAGTGGTGGTCACTACCAGTTGAGGAAGAGATGATGATGTTCACTGCCAGTTGAAGATTGTTTATCGAGCAGATGGGTTCTTACTGATTTTGTGATTGAGATAGAAAATGTGGAAATGAATCTGGGTCTGCTCGAGATGAGAAGGGTTTGTGATGAATCTTGGGTTTGAGTGAAGGCGCTGTTGAATATTAAAGATGGGTTTATAATGAATTGGGTTTAGTTTGTGATGGATTAGCTGGTGGTTGTGGTTGGTGATGAAAACAGCGAGAGATTCAGGGAAGAAAGGGGATCTGAGTTCATAGAGAGAAATCAGTGAGAAGGTGGAATCGAGTAATGGGTCTTGATATGTGTTGGTTCAAGAGAACATGGCAGATAAGAGACTTTGGGTAATGAGAGTGCTAGCGAAACAGAAAAGAGAGTAAGATGAGAAGTTGAATATGGGTTTTGATTTTTTGATTTGGAAGAAAGGGTTGTTGCTGTTATGGAGAAGAACAAGAGATTGATGGTTTGAATCAGTGAAGATGCTGAGATGGTTGAACAGTGAGAAGATTGTCGCTGTTACTATTTGTTTGTGGCTTGAATGTAGTATGTGACAGTTTGTCTGAATGAATGAATGTGTTAAAATTGTGCAGGGAAGGAGCTATAAATGGCCGTAAATTGGCCTGAAATCTGTCAGGAAACAGACCAGGCTCCGCTGGATTTTTCTCCCAGTGCGTCGACTCACTGATTCAGATGATTCAAGTGAGTAAGACCCATTCAGCCGAGTCAGACAAGCTGACTCAGACAGTCAGTAGACCGTTAAGTTTAAGGCTGACCGTTAGTTTGACTCCGATGGCCGGTGACATTTTCTGGTCAGCTGAACTGTTTTTCAGCGAATTTTCCGGTTGATTTCTGGTCATTTTTCTGGACCTCCGACGACCAGATTTGGACATAAACTTTAGTGGGTTATTTCTAATGTATTGGCTAGTAGATGGATTTACTGGACTTGGGTTTATATTTGGAAATTGAAGAGTTTGACCTAGTTTTGGAAACAAGAAGAGTTATAAAAGGGAGAGTCCTCTACAACAATTAAAAAACAACTTTACAACTCATTTTTGGGAGCAAGGAGCAAGAGTTGTTGTCTCTTTCATGCTTCAAGGGTTTGTTTTGTTTTTCATCTTCTTTAATTCAATTATATTTTGTGAACTCCTTTGTTATAAGTAGCTAAATTCTTTATTTATTGGTTAAGGATAAAAGTTGATTTCTCAAACATGGTATTTGATTAATACATTAGTTTTGTCTCAATATTTGTCGTTTGTGATTCATTGTTTGTAACTTTTGCATGATTTGGACACTTTGTTGTTTGAGTTCAGAATCAATTTGACTTGTTTTCATATCTAAAGCTAAATTAGCGTTTTCAATACGAAAAAGTTGACGAGTTCTGATTTTGAGTAGCATAAGTGTGGTTGTTGATAGTAGTGATACATCCTAGCAAACACACATGAATCAAACCTTTGTTAAATTGAATTAGTGCGTTTTCCGTTCAATTACATTGATTAAACTTAATTCACAAAACTTAATGCTCGTGGAGAATTAAACTTTATTACTGCTTTTTAGACGTTGGGTTGTTCTTTAGGTAGAATTCATACTTGCATCTTTTTAATGTGTTTATGATGAATTTGGAAATAAACGGGATACTTTTGCGATCAAGGTATTCTAGGGTTTTTGACAATGAGAGATTAAATACCAATTCTAGTTATTGATAAAAATACATGTTTGTGAATGATACAATTTCTTAAGTTGCTTTCAACTATTTACTTTGTTGTCTTTTTACTTAGTTTTATTTACTTTGAACAAAACCAAAACCTCCCTTTTTACTTAAGAAATTGAATCTGAATAACAACAATAGCCTCATGTGGAACGAATCCTTCTCATTATTGCACTTAATCCATATTTTGTTAAAGTGAGAAAGTGAATATAATTTCGACGTGATACGACACATCATCCCTCTCAAGATGTCTCGGAGATGAAGAGGTGCAACTGCAACTCAACCGCGTTCATAGTGAAGTATGTGGGCAGACAATGGTCGTGACTCTTTACCGACGACTCCAACATCTAGGATACTATTGGCCTATGATGGAGACCCAATCTCGAGCACTGCAAGGATCTTGTTCCAAATTTCAAGCATAACCACACCAACTGGAATCCCTGACAATAAATCATGTTGGGGACTGGAGAGAGCCCTACATAAATACATATGTGACAACTCTCTTCCGCTGGAGAAGCAAGAAGCGACCAGGCTGAAGCAAAAGGCAAAAAGATTCATCCTTCATGAAGGAATCTTTTAGCGCAAGAGTTTCAGAGGGAACCTACTGAGATTTCTGGCAGGACCCGAGATTCCGACAATATTGAAAAAAATTCATGAAGGAAAACATTAATGCAAGAGGAAATTGTTTATTTAGATTCACGAAAGGTATTACTGGCCAACCATGGAAGATGATGCAACCATGTTTGTTCAAAGGTGTCATCAGTGTCAAATTCATGGGAACCTCAGAGACGTGAAGTCCGGGTTGGATTCAACAAATCCTTCAGAGACGTCATTGCTGACACAGTCTCGGGAGTGACTAGTTCACTCTCAGTTGGGTTCTCAAGGTCAAGATGAACTACAAGTCTTCCACTGATTAACCTACCTTGAGAGTCTCTATTCCAAGTTCGCCTTAAGGGCGTTCTTGGCATGCAAAAATTAAATCAAACACAATCGTGCCCTGACTCAACCAAATCAAACCTAAATCTAGCAAACAACAAGCATGATGGTTCCACTTAGATTGTTTCTAGACCAGCTTCTATTCTTTCAGAAGGCAACTGGTTACAATTTTAGCGAATCTCTCTGAGCGATCCGAGTTAAATCAAGTTGAAGAGAAACAGGAGAAGCTCAATGGAGCTTTGATACCCCTATCTCTTTGGCAACGCTTCCCTGGGTTACAGGGCGGCTCTAATCAACTTTAATCTAATCTTCCTGCTTTTTGAGTTAAGCTAATAAGGAAACCAATACAGTCCTTCCAACCGATTTTCCTATAAGCTCGTTACCTTATCGGTCTCTTTCTAGTCAATATTTTAAGCTTAGGTTCGTGTAGGTTTCGTTTTCCTAAGGCGGGCAAGAAGGAGACGGTGATGAAATCCGAAACCTTATCTTGTATGGCCAGGCCTTGCCCTTTACTATGCAGAAATTAAGTTCCGTATTCAATCCTCAGCATATATGCATACAAAGGCGTCCAGAAAACCCACTGACAGGAGATTCGTGGGTTGATCGAAATTTACCTCCCGTTCTAGACGGGCGACGAACCGTTGAAGTCGACTCGGGCCACTAATATCCTTTTTAATAGTGTGCGAACCCGAGGGGCCGAGACAATATCGTAATTGTCGTCCGTCCCTGCACACAGTTTGATATTCAAAATTACCCTTCCGTAGGGTTTAAAAAATAAAATGTCTAAAAGTGTCCAAAAATAAAATAAAAATTACAGAATTAATAAAAACCCTAATACAATTTTCTAAACTAATTAAAACTAACTAAAACTAATTAAAATAAACTAAAAATCTAAATTTAAAAAAAAAATAAAATCTTCGATCTTCTTTTTCGTTCTTTAAGCTTTTCCCCTTTTTTTTTTTTAATTCCAAGTCTTTAGATTTAACTCCAAAACTTGGGCGTAATCTCTTTTCGATCCAAAATCGAACCTGTAGTCAAAAGGAAAAATACCAAAACAAACGTAAAATAGAACAAAGTAAAATAATAAAACTAAAAATAAAAACCTAAAAATAAATCTAAAACCCTAAACCTAAAAACAAGTCCCCGGCAGCGGCGCCAAAAATTGATGTGGTTTAGAAAGTGGTAAATAAAGATTCGATTCTCGAACTTGTGAAGGTGATGATTTTAGAAAATAATGATTTAAACTAACTCTAGAAAATTCCAGGAGTAAGAAAAAGACTAAATAACCTAAAGATGATTTTTTGAATAATTTTAAAAATACCAGGAATCAGGAATCAGGTAATTCTAACAACCTATGTGATTAATCAGATAATTCTTTTTAATTTAATTGAAGCCCAAATAATTGCCAAAATTGGTTTTGTTATGCTAACAAACAGAGGTAAATCACAAGCATGGATTATCAAAATTAATTAACTAAGCATAATCCATCAAGCAAAAGCACAACTGTTGAAAGAAAACCGTTTTTACTATTCAAAACTATGCAATTTTAATGATAAAAGAATTATAAATAATTATTAGAAAATAATTAAATCACATAAAATTGAGAAAATTACCTTATCCATCATCCCAGTAAATAGACTTAGCTCATGGTGAAGAAAACTTGCTCAAAAGTTGATTTCATTGCTCAAAATATTGATTACAAGGTTGAATAACGCTGTAACAGCTGATTTGATACGCTTATAAGCGTTACAGAAGAGGGTTCAGCTGTTACAGAAAAGTTTAAGCAACAAATGGTTTGAAGCAATAGACGACAGGAAAATTCAAATCAGCAACACATATAAATGTTACTGAGTCTTCTTCTCCGGCAGTGATGGATGAAGAACACGCCGGCCGGTGCAGCAGCAGCTCGTCGGCGGTGACGGAATATTGACCGGAAATCTCTAAACTCTTCTCTAAGCTTTTGTGTTCGATTCTCTTGGCTTCTCTTGGTATTTATAGATAGTAGAAACCCTAGAGAGAGTTCTAAACCTAATAGAACTCTCTAGAACAGCCCACAAATCCCATTCCTAATCGAAATCAAATTCCGGCCATGTTCATGATTTTTCAACTGATTTCACGGGATCTTTTTGCTGTTTCTCGATTGTTCTAACTTGTGTGGGTTATCTACTATCATTTGGAACAATCTGGAAGCAAAAGAAACCAAATTTTACGTTGGATTTGTGCTGCCAGTGAAACAGACGAGTCCGATGAGTCGACCCGTGACTCGGCCCGATCCAGCTCGCTGGGCTGACCCGATGGGTTGACCCGATCCAGGGGTGCCCCAATCCAAAGTGTGGGTGCCTTGATCCATTTTCCCGGGTGCTTTGAACACTTTTTGAGCCAATTTTTCCACAAATCTTTATTCTTCTAATGTACCTACAAAAGCAATAAAACACGTAATAGACACAAAATCGAATACTAACTCACTAGAAATTAAGGTGCAAATTAGACACTAAAATGTGTCTATCAGTGTCCCTAAACACATTGTTACAAATAATGGTACCCCTTTTGCTAACCAGACCCTGACAGATGTACTCCAAAAGTACAGCATCAAGCAAGTATTTTCTACTCCGTACTACCCACAAGGAAATGGACAAGCAGAAAGTACCAACAAGACACTGATTCAGATTCTTAGTTGCACAGTATATGACAACCCCAGATCATGACATGAACAAATGCCCATAGTACTTTGGGCATACAAGATGGCGCCGAGAAGCTCCATAGGGACTTCTCCTTATTCGCTTGTATACGAAGTTGATGCCCTTCTTCCTGCGTAGATCAAGATCCCTTCAGCCGAATTGCAGCAACCAACAGAGTATATTGGGTTGAGGCCGAAATCCCTAAGTTCCGGGTCGCAGAGCTAGAACTCCTAGAATCAAGACGGTCCAAGGAAGAAAGATATACAGAACATAGCAACGAATAATTTCCAAATCTTACAACAAAGCAGTGAAGCCCCGAATGTTTCAGGTTGGGGACTTGGTGCTCAAGACATCCAAACATATCCAGCAAGACATGTCTGCCCCAAAATTCTCCCCGAAATGGGAAGGGCCTTACGTGATTTCTAAAACAGTAGCAAATGGATATTATAGAATAGTAGACATAAAGGGGGTCGCATTGGGAACGGTAATCAATGACAAGTGGCTTAAAGCATATTACGCCTAAAAAAGATGAAGATTTTTTTCCTTTCAATTTCAATTCTTTTATTTCAGTTTCAATTCTTTCCAATGAATGTTCAAAAATTGAAATTCAAAACCTACTGCGTCAATTAAAAAGCATATTCTTGATTCAAACCTTACTCACTCTTTAAAACAAACCTTCAAACAACGAGTAATTATGTTTATCCAACATCTCCATCCTTTCATGAAACCTCTCGGTCCTAACCTTCAAATCTTGAATTGACTTCTCAATGTTAGCCGACTCCCTTGATAAGACCTTCTCCTCCTCCAATATGGATTTTAAATAAGGAATTACTTTAGCTATGATAGCTACATGATCAGTTTTGATAATATCAAGACGCTGGCGGAGCCAACCCACATTGAATTTCAAGACTTCACAATTGGTTATCATCTCATCCCACTTCTGTATCTCCTGATTAGTAACTTCACGGAGTGACGCCTTGTTCATATCATTAATTATGGGAAGAAGACCAACAACCATTGTCACCAAGACAGGGGAAAAGCCTTTCAACAAATCTGAAGTAGCAATGTGACGATATGTTCTCCAAATTTTGGAATACAGAGGAGCATATCATTTTGGTACTATGAAGCCTCCCACGACATGGTGCTTACGAGACAGGGACTTCATATGCATATGGAAAGGAAGGCCTGCGGTCGGGTATTCGTAAATAGTGAGACTAAGATCACTACTCTGGTGGGTCAGAAAGAATTTCAACCTCGGCGTCAACATCCCCATCTTCCTCGGCAGGAGGAGACCCACTGGCTTTTCTTTTCCCCCGGTATGTGTCCACAACCTCCATCTCCTGTCGAAAAAATCAGATCAAAACATATGTATTGGGGTACTTCCCCGAATTAAAATAAAAATAAAAAGAGCTTACTTACAATAGTAGGTCTATTAGACCCGGTGATATTTGAAGACGAACTACCCTTTTTGATCGTTCTAGCCCTCAGCATTTATGGAACCTTCTTAATCTGGGGTTCCTGCAAGAAAAATGAAGAATCACCAAATAAGTCGGTTGCTCATAAGTACCACAATATACAAGAAAGGAAAAATTCTTTGCTGGACGAGGCACCCATGAGCTGCGCTTAACAAGAAGATGATCCTGATATGATCCGCTGTTATCAGACATGATGTTATAAGAGGATACTGGACTCTGCAGGCAGTGAAGACGATGAGATTGGCAGGAAGAAAATGCTAAAAACGTTCACTTATATAGAGGAGAAGTAAAACCCTAATTTTCAACTTTCAAAGATTCAACGAAGACTCCTTCAGAAAGGGAAGGATCTGAGCATGGTTAACAGGACCCGGAGGCCCACTGTTATAACTCCTAGGTTCCATTGGATAATGAGGTCGTGGCCGAGATATGCATCTCACTCAAGTCAACAACATGCACGAAGACCAACTTCGAAAAATCAACTAATAATGTCACTTTTCAAGGGAACTTAAAAGAGGACAAGTGTTGCTCGCGCCTCTCTTGATTCATGATAAGTTGACATTTCTAACAGGAACAGGGGCGCCTACTATTCCCAACCGATTTTCGCCTAAGGGGTACATATTTCAAGCATCCAAGAAGCTAAATACACTTTCTTCTACTCTTAAAATTTAAGTCATGCATATGTAATTATTATAAGAATATTGTCACCATCTAGTGCTTATTGTGCAATATTACTGTTCCTCACTAAGCAGGGGACTTAATGTAGATGGTGAGTTTTTGACAAGGACTAGAACTGTAAAATTGCCCTCTGCCAAGGAACAGGAATATAAAAGGGTATGTGAACATCTATGTGCATATGCCTAACACGGTAACAAAATATAGAAATAACTATGTATCTACTTATATTCCGCAAGCAAATTAAGGGTACATAATCTCTCCAAATATTCTAAACTGGCCTTGCAAACTTCTTAATACTCATAATATCCATGCTATATCGAACTAGTCTCAAGTCGCATAAATTCCACGACTGAATTCCTTGAACTTTTCTCGAATGCGCATTGATGTTCCAGTAACATCCATAAAATACGGTAATACCTAATGCTTAAACCCCAAAATACAATCTAGCTTAACGCTTCATTCACAAAGAATGCTTCTCAAATTGCTCTTCTGACCTCAAATATGCTACTTTAGCACTTTGATTAAATATAAGCCACAAATTATGCGCCATTCCTATCGGACGCGCCACAATCAAGAAGCAATGCCTCAAAAGATGCATTGAGCCTCTGAGCAAGGCTAACCCTAGACTTTTCTCCTATCAGCGCCAACTTAGCACCAAATATTTGTCTTAGCACCACATTGGCACCAATTAGCCACAATAGCACTAAAAGCGCTAACTTTCCTGGCGCTAACCCTAGCATCTGAGAAGCGCCAACTAACCTAACATAGTCTTAGCTAGAACATCTTGGCCTAATGAGGCCTTATCTAACACGTCACTACCTTAGCACCTTGACACTAGTACTAAAAAAGTGCTAACCCTAACCCTAGTACAAAAGGTGCGAACTCTCTTGGGTATCTTTAGCCTGACGCCCCGAGTACCGGCCTCATTTGGCTGAAGCGTCCTTGAGCAACGGCCCTACCAGCGCTGATGTGTCCCAAGAACTAGTCTCAACAGTATGACGCGTCCTTAGGCTCATACATGCCCCTAGCGCTGATACGCTCTAGCTCGAAAACACCCCTAGCTCAAGCACGTCCCTAAGCTCGAGCACATCCCTAAGCTCGAGCACGTCCCAAGGCTCGAACACGTCCCTAGCGCTGATGCGCCTTAGATCGAGTACGTCCCTAGTGGCTGATACACCCTTAGATCGAGCACGCCCCCAGCTCGAGAACGTCTCTAACTAGCACGTCTCTAACCTAACACATCTCGTGGACAATACACCCTTGGCATATTGCGTCCATACTTAGCGACTTAGCACCAAAAGTGCTAAAAACAATATTTGGCCTAATTGAGGTGCTAACTTCGAACCTTCTAGACAATAACTTTCTGACCCTAGCTAAAAACTATGCATGTTGTACTTACTCCTGAGAGGTTAGCACCTTAGCTTTTTGTGTTAAAAAAGTTAGCACATTATTATTTGCACTAGGTAGTTAGCAATATTTTTGCCAGCTACGTCTCTCAGAAATACGCCTTTCTTCTCAATATTGGTTTAACACCAAATCTTATATGAATTCTATTAGGTTTCCTTGCTTAAGAAGCCCTCTACAATATTTGGCCTTAGATGCCTATCAGATTTATGCTAAGTTACTTCTGAGCTAATACTTAGCCATTAAATGTGTCATGTTACTCCCAAGCAAGTACATGACTACAAAACTTCCCAGACTCGACACTAATCATTATGATTATCAATTTAGCAAGTTATGAAACTTGCCTCACTGACTTAGCAAGTCATTTGACTTGACTTGATTGAATCAAAACAATAATGGCTTATGACTCCACTATTTCCACGAGATATCGAATACAATAGATAGGGGGATTTTCATTGAGGTATTGGTCTGGCGGTCTACGACAATCGTGCGTTTTGGAAACACATCCATGAACAAAAAGGTAACAAGTAGTGGGAGGTTATAGAGAAGTTGAGAGGATGAGGAGTATTGGTATGGTAGGTTTTCCTTACTTTCCGGGCAACACCCCACTACAATCTCCACAATTATCACTTCTCCACCTCTCCATAACTTCCACGACTTGCGAGATATCAGTGTGTCTCCTTCAAACTATAAATAGATGATTCACATCTATTCGAAACAGAACAGACAAGACAACAAGTCAGGAGAAACTAAACATACAAAAATAGCAATTCATCTCAGAGATAATCCTTTCTCCTTCACACACTACCTATTACACTGGTATTTCTCAACCTTCTTTGCTTCCCTCTCCTAAGATGTACCTCAATCCTTTCCATATTTGTAATCAAAGAAAGACGTGAACGACCATTTCTTGATTTAGGCTCGTCCTGTTCGAGCTTGATCTCTCAAACCTACTTGAAAGTACGATTTTACCGTATATATTTTTTCACCCTAAAACACCCATTAACGCTTTATATTACTAGTTGATCATTCGAAGCTTACACAGTTGCGAGAAGAACCTTGACTGGCCATTTTTTTTTATATATATCTACATGCCCTTACCAAGCTGTCTTAGCTTTGTCCATAGGTCACAACCACTTCGCACATCAAGCTCGCGACAACCCAAGGTAATATACTACTTTAAATCATTTAACACCTTTTCCATTATTTTTATAGATCTGCTTAATATGAAGCCTTGTTTTATGCTTTCCACTTTGATAGAAAATGTCCCAAGTTTTTTTTCTTTTTTATTTTATATAAAAACCTTTACTGGATAATATATTTTATTCATGGGTCATAGTTAAATTCTTAACATAAAAGAATCATTAAGGATTACCTTCATTTTGTTTAACCATACGTTTCCTCAAATTCTTAATAATCCAAAATAGTATAATTTCATTGGAAGAGATGTTCATTGCTAGTATATTAAATATGCATATCATATTTCTCAGATAAATTTACGGATATGTACTGCCGTCGTCATCACCAAAACTATTGTTTCTTCCCATTTGGTGAAGTAGTCAGTTACAACTAATAATTATTTGACGCCTATGAGATTGACCTACAATATCCAATCCTCATTTGATGATTGACCACGGGCGCGTAACCGGACGTAGATCATTTGCTGGCCTCTTTATAAGAAGGCCATGCAACTGACAAGCCAATCATTTTCTTGAATATCCTTTTGCGTCACTCTGCATATAGGACAGAAGTATCCTTGAGATAAAATCCCAAACGCCTGACTCCGGCCTCAGAATGTTCCTTACAACACCTTTAATGTGCCTCAGCGAACAATCACTTCCCTACCTCTCAAGTCACTCAAGGAAGGTATGGTTCCATTGCAATTATTTTTATCTTAAAAAAAAATATTACAAATATTTCCTTAATAAATACTTGCGAAAAGTGTTCTCAATTCTGAATAAAACCAAGGTGTGCGTTGACTATAAACTATATTTATATTATATCAGTCATTGAGGACTTACCTCACCGAGCGTTGGTCGTTCCAGTACTGGGAATGTGCATCCAGTTGTCATAGAGATTTGATTGTTTCATAACTACTGCTTCTACCCATTTGGTGAAGTAGTCAGTTGCAGCTAACAAATTTTTGACTCCCCCAGGTACAACGGGAGATTGACCTACAATATTCAATCCCCCCATTACTCGTTGTGATATTGAAAAGGACGCCCATAATATGCGACGCTTTGTACTAAGTATTGGATTATGATGCTCGTGTAGTCGAGACTTGAACTGAATATGGTCTATTCGCGGCTGTGGCAAGGATTTATGCTCGCAGTATGTTGCTGCTCCAAGTAAATATTATACTTTTCTTAACATAGAATTTTTCATCTCCATCTTGTAGATCTTCGAATGATGAATCCAACGATTCAAAAATATCTCAAATCAGACAAGAAACCAAAAAGTTATTGGCGAAACAAGATTTTCACAAACCGAGCATGTTGTCGCAGACGTGGAGGTGATGATTGTGCGCAGTATGATGACATATCACAGGATTACTGACGTGGCAGATGTATGATGCTGACGCGGCGTTGCTGACTGGATAAATGTTGCTGACATAGCATTGTCCAGCGTTGACATGGCAGTGAGTAACTACGGACGTGGTAGTGACTTGGTTGGGATGATGGCGTTGCAATGATGACTTGACCATATTGTTTATGTGGCAGCACTGACTGGATCAAATGATGTCATGGTAATGATGATTGGGAGATGACACAGCATGATCGAACCGCAAGAACCTAACTGATCTAGGTTAGACCAACTGAACCGATCTGGGATGTGTTGAACCAGCTAAACCTTTCATGAGCTGGAACTGAACCGGCTTGGCAGACGGCATGGTTCGGGCAAGTCTCGACTTGGATCAGATTGGCTTGGCTTAGCGGAGGTGTTTTTATCACGTATTCTGCGACCTATGCTTCTGTTACTCTTTCTAAAAGTTCAGTCAGGCCTTTTATTACTGCCTGTCATCTTTTGGCAAGCTGCAATTACCGACCCGTAAAAAATCAATTTAAAAAACAAAACTTGGTATAAAAAACCAAGGTGAACAAACTTACCATGCATAAAACCCTCCCATATTATCTTTTATAAAGAAAAACCATTTTCATTAAAAATGAGACAAAAACCCTATTTCACTTAATACTAATTAAATTTTTAGATTTTAATTACTTTCAATATACCCGAGATGCCCTTCCATATATAACCTAGGCATGTTAATTTTCTTTTTCTTTTTCTTCTTCTTCTTCTTCTTCATCTCCCCACCACCATCACCAACAACAACAATACTTCCTCCGCCACCATCACCAACAGCGACACCATCACCAGCAGCGACAGTACCTTCTCCGCCCCAACAACACCTTTGTATCCTTCACCAACACCTCTCTTCTTCTTCTTCTCCTCTCCACCACCATCACCAGCAGCAACAATACCTCCTCCGCCACCATCACCAGCAACAACAGTACCTCCTCCGCCACAACAACACCTTCGTATCCTTCACCAACAACACCTCCTCCTTTCACATCGCTTCCTCGTCGTTATTGTTTCTCCTCCACCACTATATGTCCAAATCCACCAACAACAACACCTCTTCTTACTCCTTTTATCCTCTACAAACATCACCAACACCTCCAGATCGTCATCGCCGAAAATCTTCAACAAAATATAATGATATATCATCATTGTTAAAATTTGGGTTTTTTGTTGGTGAAATGTCAGGAAAACTATGTTTTTTCATCATTTTATTTTCATCTGTAATTTTATTTGAATGAAAAAAGAAAAACTATGAAACCCCAAAAGGTTTCATCGTTTGTTTTGTTTCATCTACTATAGATGAAAAAACTATGAAACCCCAAAAGGTTTCATCGTTTGTTTTGTTTCATCTGTAGTAAGATGAAACAAAAAAATATAATTGATATGTATGAAACCTTATTCGGTTTCATTGTTTTTTATATGTTGAGACATTTTTTCTTCAGAAAAATGTAATTGAAATGGATGAAACCTTATTTGGTTTCATTGTTTTTTTATATGCTGAGACATTTTTTCTTCAGAAAAATGTAATTGAAATGGATGAAACCTTATTCGGTTTCATAGTGTTTTTTCATCTGTTATTTTTTTTTATTTGAATGAAAAAAAGAAAAACTATGAAACCCCAAAAGGTTTCATCGTTTTTTTTCATCTGAAATTTTATTGAACGAAAAAAAACGATGAAACCAAAACTGAACATAATTGAATCATAAATAAATAAGGGTGAAAACAAATGGAATTGAAACTTTCTATCTTTGAACCTAAGTATGAAAGATTGATTTCGAAACAGATGAAACCTAAACCTAACAGATGATGAAACCATTTTTGATTTTGATCTATGATTTTGTTTTTATTTTAGGTTGAAAATGTTACTGATGATAATGAACAACCGTTTAGTCAATATTTTGAAATTGGTTTGATTCTGATTCTAGTTGTAGATGATGCAGATGAGGATGATGACGTTATTGATGATGAAGATGAAGACGAGGATGATGAAGATGAAGACGACGATGATGAAGACGAAGCTACTGATGATGATTTCTATCTTTTCAATGTCTGAGTCGACTAATGTTGGCAATAGATGATGAAGATGAAGACGAGGAAATGGAAGAATTTTTCGTGGTTAATAGGGTACGCGGGCGTATTTTTGTTAATGAATTTGGGTTGTATTATAAACAAGGGTAATATGGACAGTTGGTTTACAATGAGGTTTTTGTGTTAAATTTTTTTTATTGGGTTTAATGTACTTGAATAGTGACATCTTTGGACCTATAATCCAGAACCTGTTTAAAAAACTAAAAAATTAAACTAAGAAATTATTAAAATAACTATTCCAAGCGGACAACAAATTATAGAAATGTACCAACCGCACGGAATGCGTTTTTTATATCATCCCGATAAACATTTTTTGGGACACCAAGAACTTTACAGAAATTTCGCTGACACAAAATCGTGGGACAACAAATAACATTAGGATGTGGAAGCCGCCCCTATAGGAGTCAACGGTTCTCAATGCATGCTACATTTAGATAGATAACATCATTGTACAACAAGCTATTGTTAAATTGTTGATCTAATAACTGATGCAAAAAGCTTATAAGTTAAAGGTTGTTTACCCATATAAAATTGCCAATAAAAATAGTAGCTGGAATTCAATATTTAAATATAAAAAAATGAAAATTAATTGGTTTAATAATTTTTAAATTTATTTTTATGTGTGTAAAAAATATATAAAATAAGATCCTTCTCTAAAATATTAAAAAAATATATTTTTTAATACTCCCTCCGTTTCAGGAAAAGAGTTACTTTTCATGTTTGCACAATTGTTAAGGCAAAATGAGAGAGAATAACTTTTGTAATTTATTTCCAATTTTACCCTAACAAAAAGTTTAATACTACATATATTTTTATAATGAGAATAATAACATTTCTTAAAATAATAAGGGTAGTTTTGAAAGTTTGTTATATTGAAAATGAAAGTAACTATTTTGTTGGAACAAAAATTTAAAGAGAAAGTAACTCTTTTCCTGAAACGGAGGGAGTATCTAATTTTAAATATTCTATCTAAAGTTCTGTCTTTTTTTATAATTGATTTTTTAGACGACTTACTAAAGTACTCTTTTTAATTTTTAAGGATCAACTCATCGTTGATTACATCTTGGGTTTAAGAGTTTATCACTTCATCGAAGAATCGAAGTAGGTTCAAACTTATTACGGAATATAGAAGAATGGTTTATTGCAGATGGAGTTGATTTTACCTTTATGGCTACGGAAAAGGATAACAAAGCCTTGCTTAGATATGTCAAATTTAGTACTCTCATCAATTCTAATCAATCGAATTCCACAACAAGTCTATATCATATTATCATCTAACATTTGAATTATGATATTTTTGTCTTGGTTTTTAGGGAGTTATGAACTATTATCCATGAATTTAGGAATGATTAGGCAATTAGTTCTGAAAAGGGTTTGATTCATTTGTTTGTCTTTTACAATAATTATGATATTTTTTTATGGTGTTTCTATAATAAATTAGTTCATTAATCATCGATACAGCCGAAGGGTTGGGCTTTGGTTTTAGACCTGATGCACACTAGAACTTAACAAGAAATGAGATGAAGAGACTACTGTTAGATACTGGTATGTGCTAAATTAAAAAAATCAAATTAGATGTTGCGTTAAATCTTAGGGAGATACAAAGATAAGAACATGATGAAAAATCTCGTTATCACCATTGTCGTTCATCCTTTGTCTAAAAGAGAGGGTATTATTACCCATAACACGACATGTAAATTACATTTTTAAACGTATGAAAATGAGATGTTTCATTTTACATTATAAAGATTCATATGGGATGTTTCATATATTTATTATAGGTTAGACCTAAATAAAACCAGTTTTATCTTTTATATTCTGATAAAAAATATTTTTTTCAAGATGTATTTGGTTTCATACTACAGGTTCTGCCAAAGAAATATATTTTTCTCGGGATCTATCTGGTTTCATCATGTATATTTATATATTTGTTTATATTTATGTTAAAGGTGATGGTGATTTTTGTTGTATTTTGTTACTATTGAAGGTGGTGATGGTCGTAATGTGGTGTTTGTTGAAGTTGGAAATGTTGGTAGTGGTGGTGGTTGTGTTAGGTCTTTTGTTTCTTTTTTCTTAAAAAAGGAACGAGTGTTTTACCTATTTTTCGAAGAAATTTTTCTAGCAATTTTTTGAATAATTTTCCTTATTTTTTTTAACCCATGATGCA
Source organism: Papaver californicum (assembly GCA_023531435.1). NCBI lineage: Eukaryota > Viridiplantae > Streptophyta > Magnoliopsida > Ranunculales > Papaveraceae > Papaver > Papaver californicum. Next base: position 1,474,014 of record JAJJMC010014301.1, on the reverse strand, counting down.
TCAAGTTTCATCCTACCTATTTTTCGAATAATTTTTTTCTATCTTAGTTAAGCCAGGATGCAACCAAATTCATTCTAACTATTTTTCGAATAATTTTTTCTATCATATTTTAAGTCAGGATGAAACCAGTTTCATCCTAGCTATTTTTTAAATTATTTTTTTTTCTTAGCATAAGCCAGGATGTATCCAGTTTCATCGTAGTTATTTTTCAAATAATTTTTTCTATTTAAGCTAGGATACAATCAGTTTCATCCTAGCTAAAAACAAATACTTTCGGATTTACTATCGACAACGGATCGTGTTTTATAAATAATTTAAAACCCTTTCCAAAAATATAAGTTTTATTAACATTTGATATATTTGGAAGTTGTGAATTTTTGTGTGGTTTATTTATAAATAGGAGAGAGAAAATATAAAAAGAAAAAAAAATATAAAGATGAGGGATATAATTGTAATTTAGTGTTTATTTCACTCATCCATAATGTTTAGTTGTCCATTAGAGCCATGTTTTAGGGATTCTTGGACAATAGATCCATTTTTTTAACAAAAAATGTACCGACTTATGAAAGATACATGTTGTGTGAAAATACCGCATGTTCGAAAAAATTCTAGTGTAACTGTATTAATTACGTATAACTCCAAGAAAACCAACACTTGCAAAGACGTACAAATCACATAAAAGAATGCAATAGCATATTCATTTTTAGAATTGAAATACTAAATCCAGCACAAGGTAAATCGTATACGCGATTAAATATGGACAATTATGGAGCTGCTAAATCAGGCAATTATAAGCGCAGTTAAGTCTGCAAAAGATAACAACCGTCTGAACTAAAAACTTATTTTATTGTCACTCATGTGAGAAGCTCAAAGCTGTGGTTGGTTGCACCTATCAGCTGAAACTATTTACTGACCATGACAATCGACTAGTCTTAGACTAGTCTTACAGTTCAATGAAGTAATTAACTATAAGCAATAACAAAATAGAAAGAATCTGAACTAGAGTTTTTTTACTACTAACATCATAGACATGTAACATTCAGTATTGTTTTGGAAGTTGCATTAAGTAAATGTCTCAATCGGATTAAGATATGATACGGTTTCATTAGGTGTAACCAATACGCTAAGCAGCACTATTAAAACACAAAACACATTACCCTGCATAACTATTAACCTTAAATCTAGAGGATAGGGATGATATACGGTCAGTCAATGTTGAATGTCAAATGGTAAGAAGAAGCATAGACAAACGTGAAGCAAACTCAACAAAAATACGTGTATATTGCCTGGATAACAAAATACTGTTGTGAAAGCCTTTCGGGTTGTGGCCTCGGATAAGCTACCTAAAAATTTGAATCATATAAACCCTTTATCCCAGAATACATTGAGATTTTCGCACCCACCAAAGATATTTGGATGCTTAATGCAAACGCTTCATCGATTAAACAATAAAAATAAAAATACAAGAATTGATCAGTATATAATATATTCTAAATACCCATTACAAAAACAAATATTACGATTAACACGTAGCGTCATTTAGAACCCAGATCTATGCCAGGGTTATAGTATCTACGAGAAGTATGGAGTTAGAGAAATGCACTGAATCATTGCCTGATTCACTTTATCACATCTCAAGGAAGAGACGTGGAAGATCCGTAAATTATCTTTTGATGTCACCTATGTGTAATATCTTTTAGAAATATCAGGCGCGTGGCTGGATTTCACTCAACATTAAATGCTGAGTCAGGGACACAGAGACAGGTGGAGACTTCTCAGCGGACCAGGATCCTTAGTGGGATCGTAACAGACACAAGAAAGGGACTTATCAGTTAGCTGCGCAACTAAAGATAGCGGACAAGGAGAAAGTCTATAAATACTAGACTTGATCTGAAGAGAAGGGGTCGAACATTTTTTAGAGCCAAAAGAGAGAAGAAATCCCTAAGTATAGTCAAATCATTTCATTGTAATCATAGTCATTCTACTCTCACTTGTAATCTAATCAAAGATACTAAATAAACTATTAAACTCATTACCCCGTGAACGTAAGCATAGCCAAACCACGTAAAATCTCTTGTGTTAAGTGTTAGTTTAGTTCCTTGCTTTACTTATATTGCATTTACTTGGGATATTGAAGTATACTAGCTCATTGACATTATCTGAGTAACACATCCTCTTTAACTTATTTCAGTATTTATTTTATAAGTTTAATAACTGCACAACTTACGCTGAATAGTAGTAATATTTATTTTCCACGTAAACTATAGGAAAAATAGTAGTTACAGTTTGGCGCTAGAAACAGAGACTTGTGTTCTTGATATTTTCAGCATTTTAAACATTTCAATCGCTCTTTACTTTCGCAAAAGATTTCTTAGTTTTTCAAGATCTAAAATGAAAAGGTGAAGTACTACTCTATAGTAGCTGTTACGTCTTTTTATTCTTGGTCGGTTGAGTTTAAACTCCTCTCAACAAATCCGGAATATTAGGTCGAAAGAATTACCAATAAAAAGAGTATACACCATAATTCTTCGTTTTGGCATACTCATTTTATTACTTTAATCAAGTACGACTTATCTCCTCTATGTTGAATAACTTGTAAAAGATTAAGCTACTACACTAACAAATTTTGTGATAATCACTTTTCTCTTTAAGAAAACAGGTTCAAGCTAAGATGGTGAAATCAGGCCAGATGCTGAATAAAAGAGAAATTCAGGTGCAGACAAGGAGTCGGACAATTGTAAAGCAGGAGATAGTAATCGCTACACGCGGTTACGGAAATCTCGCAGTTTATACAGGTGACAGCTGAAACAACGATCGCATGCGTGGGAAAGGAGCAGCTGCACCAACCGAGGGAATGGGGCAGAATCAACCTACGCACCCATCAGGAATTGATGCGTGTCATAAGTGCAACAAATTACTCAAGATATTTCCCACTAATTAACTAGTAACATAGCAATAGTAAAGATCGTTCCCACAGAGAGCTGTGTAATTGATAGGTCATTTAGATTAGCAAAAAATAGAATAAATACTAAAAAAAGGGGGTTTGTGAATTATTTAACTAAAAATAACAGTAAAGAAAATAATAAGAAAGAAAGATGATTAGGGAGTCCTTCGCCGTTACCAAACGTTGACTTGATTAGTATACTTATCTATCTTTCGTCAAAATCATTCATCACCAACCTTAGAATAGCAGGTACGCTTAGCTATCCCCAAAACTCCTTATATTGCCGGATAACAGGTACGCTTAGTCACCGTATTCTATCCAACTGAGTCGACTTGAGGTACACTTACAAGGTGTAACTCGATCGAACGCTTTAAGATTTGTGAATTTAGGTTTGATCCTATTAGTTAGACTCAGTATGCTCGGTCCACTTGCTAGTGTTGTCTTCACACACGATTGCTCCATAAAATCCCTCTGCAAGGTCTCATGTTCTCTACTTGTGTAGGAGATGATCGACAATAACAGATCGCTCAACTCTCTACTAGCAATAGAATGATCAATAGATTAATCTAGCATGCACTCTAAACAATATAAAGAATCAATCATAAACTCTAGATATAGTAAAAACAAACGATGATGATAATAATTTCAAACAAACTTGTATTAACTAACAAAGCTTCACGCTTAGATCATTGAATTCATCCTTAATCGACAAAAGAGTTTGCTACTCATATTAGTAGGAAGAAGAAAAATAATAAGAATAATGGTTCCCCCTAAAGGGGTAAACCCTGGTTTTTGATTTAGAAGTTGTGATATGAGAGGTAGAGTATGTGAGATTACTTCAAAGATGTCTTGTTTGAGCCTTAGAAGTCTACTTTTATAGTCTTTAATACTTGTCCCTCAAGTATCCTCTTTTTCTAGGGTTTAGAATCCTCCAGGGACTGTGTTTTCCTTGTTTTAGAAGTCCATACGCGTGCCAAATTTACAAATTCAGAATAGTACGGTTTGCAAACCCGGTTTGCAAAACTCTACAGTCTGTGAACTAAATCTTCAATATTATCTTGTTTTGCTCGTAACTTCTTCGTCCGATATCAGAATGACCTCATTCTTTTTGTGTTATTTTTTTATTTCAATTATCTTCAAGATGATGTTTATAAATTCTGATTTTGGACGAGTTACACCTGGTATTGGGCCCTTCTTCACTTGTAATGCTTTACTTCCTTGCTCATTCTAGAACTTTGTAACTCCTTTTTGGACAATTTACCTAATATGACAAATAAGATAGAAAAAAAGAGTAATAAAAAGTAATATGAAAGAATTATAGCTAAAAAAAAGTATGGATTTGACACTGGAAATATGTGAATTAAGCACTAATCAAATTCCCCCACACTTACCTTTTGCTAGTCCTCAAGCAAACTACTATCTAACCTAACCTAAACTAAACTAAAATACAAAAACTCCATTTCGTCGAGGACACGGTTACACTTAGCATGTGTAACAAGAATTTTAAACTCTTAGGTGTCCATAGTGGACGAGTTATAGTCTAGTGAGGGTTTACAAGAGGTATACCCACAAAGCCTAATTTCCAACTTTCAAAAATTCCAGAGCACTTACATCCAAAGATCTATAAGGATGTAAAGTTTCTGCATACTAATAATAAGAAGTTAGAAATGCCAAAGAACATTATTTACATGCTTAACTTTTGAGTTAGGAGAAAACACCATATGAAAGAATCTAGGTTCGAGAGCGGTCGAATAATCATCCTGCCTCGATTTCTGCCTTACCAATAGGGTTTTATGAAATTAACACTCAAAAGACGCACTTTATGGTACTCATGTGTGCAGGCAGAAGTGAAGATAGAAATCCTGCATACGTTGAATGGTGGAAAGGAAAAGGAACCTTCTGAATTATATAAAGATGTTATCCCATAGAAACGTGGAAAGAAAAAGAACCTTTTTTTTCCTGATGACCTCTAACAAAGGAAATTAACCATTATGTAAGGATGTGAACACTTACTTACCTTTTCACCCGATTTACAATCAACACCACTCTCACAACATCCAATATAAACGTCTTCAGTCTTCTATCTTCAACTGTTGATGATGAACTCATGAATTTCATAGAACCTTGACAATTGTAACTATTTTTCTCAATTCTTGTTGCTTGAAAATTCTTCATAAATTCTTCTTCCCCACGACCTTGTTGAATGAATACAAAAGGAAATATACACTAAAGCAATAGAAACATATATTATTAGTTTTTTTCTTTTTTCTTTTTCTATGTTTTTTTCTTTTAATAATTTCTTTTATTATGTTTTTTTTATATATGCTAAATTGAAATACAAACTAACAAATGAAACTAATATGGCAGTGGGAAAAAGACTTTACCACTTGATTCTTCACAACTTGTATTGTCTCGATATCATAAACTTCACTAACTCTCATTTTTTGATTTCTTTCGCTCTTGTACATAAGTTTTCAATATGTATATCTAATTCAGCGCATCGTATTATTGCTCTACTTTACTATGAAATTTGCTCTTTCTTGTATTGTTGCTTGTAAACCTTGAACTTCTTCAACTTTCCTTCGAATTTGTGATGTTCTGCTTATTGACGATAATGATGTTTCTATGGACCTGTTGTTGTCGAGAGAATGGTGACAACTGCAAACAAGATTACAAGATAGAGTTGTCAATTCTGATGACACCTTTATGATTGATAGAACTAGCACTCAAGAGATCAGAAAGTAGTTCTCAAATTGGTAAGAGGTTGGATAGCTAATCATTCTACCAGGAATTAGTGCAGATGGACATTCTAAACGGAAAACTGTAGGTTTGATGCCGCACTCATATATGGGTATTGAATGATCAGCTTCTCTTATATTGTATTCTCTATCGCCAGTTTAAGTCCCTTTTTGTCATCTCGTGCCTCTCAACAACTAAGAACTCCGAATGTAGTTCTCTAATACTTCTAAGTTCAGTTATTTCGGTAAGAACTTTGTATGTAAAGAAGTATACAAAATAACTCTAAAATATCTAAAAGTTGGAGGTTTTCATGCAAATATGTACAAAAAGTTAAAATTTACGTACAAAAGTGAATAATAAGACTCCATATGCTATATATTCCCCCACACTTAAACTTTACATTGTCCTCAATGTAATTGACTCCTCCAATGTAAACTCAAGATGGTAAATCCTAATATGATATGAAAAACTAAAAATTAAAAACAAAAGATAGAAATATGAAACCAATGGGTTGCCTCCCATTCAACACTTAGGTTAAAGTCCTCAACCCGACCTTCTGGTTATTGCCCGTAAACCAACAGTATGAAAATATGGGGATGCACCCAGATAACAATCTGCAGTTCTAATAACAACTTCACACAATGATTAGTATAAGATAATATTAATAAAGTTGTTATTTTTTGGAAGGTTCCCCCACACTTAGTCTTTTCTACACTTGGAAGTGTATAAAGAACAGAGAATGCAGGAACTTTTTTGAGTTTCTCTCGGTGAACCTGCACAATGCTAGAATCAAACACATCTAGTGGTGGATAGTTAGAGGAAAAATATAATTATTAAGAATTTGTGTAGCATATATACCCAACCCTAAGTGAGGTAGCTCCTTAAAAAATCGGGTTAATAACCTTTTGGGGAACTATTTTGATTGGGGGAGGATCAAAAGATATAGAGTTATGCAAAGAATTAGAAAAACCTTTTACGATCTCTTGTATTTACGGGATCCTCATCATTCTTAAAGAAATCCAATGAATTATTTACCTCATGTATATCGTGGTCCTCTATCAAACTCTTTAAAATCCATTCTTCATCAGTTTATGCTTCAACCAAAATGTTGCAAGCTCAATTAGGTATTCTATGAAATCAATCAATTTAGTTTCATTCTCAATCACCGTATCTTTATTACTCTCGTCATCGGAATCGGGGTCTTCTTCAAGAAAATTTTCCTCGGTGCAAATTTTAAAATATTCATTAGAATACGTTACACTATTTATAACAATGGATATGTTATACCCAATCTCCTCCATTTAAATAGGCGAATGATCGTTATTATGATCCGGAGTTGGAATAACTTCATCATTGTTATAAGAAATTTTAAAAGGTTGCTCATCTTCAGAATCATCACCATAAATCAAATATTTGTTCTTTCCCTTAGGAATTTCTGAATGGGTTTGGATTTGAGACCGAACTTCTTCCTCATTCCTTTTTTCAACAAGTCGATCAATGCGACTCCTTAAACTATCTATAGTCCCTTGAAGATGTTGGAGCGTATCCTGCAACTTTTGATTCCGCTGCTCAGACTGTTCAAATAACTAAATAATGCATGCTTCTAAGTTAGGATATCTTATCCCTTCACTTACTATAATATCTCTAGAATAAATCTCTTCCCTTTGAATGGGTGAACGATCATCAATACGATCATAAATTGGGTCGAGAATATTATGTTTAGGTTCGGTTGATGCAATTTTCTCTATGCCTTATGGACTATCGAGTAACCTTGAGACATTATCTATACATTGCTGAAGTACATCTACCAAACCAGAAGAAATATGATTAGTAGCATAACTATCCTCCCATCCTTGTGGTTGTTCAGTTACATACCCGATGTAAGGTTGTTAGTATATATGAGAATAACCATAAGGTTCCGTTGGACATTGATCATAGCCAAAAGATTGGTTTTGATTATACCCCTGGTATGGTTGGTAGTTCTCATAAGACTGAGACTTAAAACCATATTTATTAGCACCATTATATGTTTCATCTTGTGCACCGTACATGTTAATTCCGTCAGGAAACATGACGACCCACAAGAAAAACGAAAAATATACTAAAACCTAAAATAAAAATAAAATAAAACAAAAGTGATACTTACAACCTGTTTTACACCACGAAAACCTAAAAACCTGAAAAACATTAAAGAAAAACGTGAAAATACTCTAAACTACTAAAACAAACTAAAACAAATACCAAACCAATTAGCAACTACTCCCCTGTAGTGGCGCTAAAATTTGATATGTGTCGTAATTACAACAAATTAATCAAGATATTTCCCACCAATTAACTAGTAATATAGCAGTAGTAAGGATAGTTCCCACAGAGAGCTGTGTAATTGATAGATTATTTAGATTAGCAAAACTAGAATAAATACTAAAAAGGGGGGTTTGTGAATTAATTAACTAAAAATAACAATAAAGAAAACAATAAGAAATAAAATTGATTAGGGAGTCCTTCGCCATTACCAAATGTTGGCTTAATTAGTATACTTATCTATCTTTTGTCAGAATCATTCATCACCAACCATAGAATAGTAGGTACGCTTAGTTATCCCTAAAACTCCTTATATTACCGAATAACAGGTATGCTTAGTCACCGGATTCTATCTAACTGAGTCGCCTTGAGGTACGCTTACAAGGTGTAACTTGATCGAACGCTTTAAGATTTGTGAATTTAGGTTTGATCCTAGTAGTTAGACTCAGTATGCTCGGTCCACTTGCTAGTGTTGTCTTCACACACGATTGCTCCAAGAATCCCTCTGCAACATCTCACGTTCTCTACTTGTGTAGGAGATGATCGACAATTACGGATCGCTCAACTCTCTACTAGCAATAAAATGATCAATAGATTAATCTAGCATGCACCCTAAACAATATAAGGAATCAATCATAAGCTTTAGATATAATGAAAACAAACGTTGATGATAATAACTTCAAACAAACTTGTATTAACTAATAAAGCTTCATGCTTAGAACATTGAATTCATCCTTAATCGACAAAAGAGTTAGCTACTCATATTACAAGGAAGAATCACTAGTACAAATATGGGCTTAGGTGACAGTTAGAAACTGTCACCTAATTATTTATGTGACAGTTTTATAAAAACTTTGCACTGTCATAAAAGCCTATCTTACGGAAAGTCTTGAAGAAACTGTTACAGAATCATGACTATAATGTAACAGGTTTTTCGTAAACCTGACATTATTGACAACATTCGATAGTATTTTCTAAATAAAACTGTCATTGGAAACTCAGTTTCTCATACTAAGGTAACAGTTTCTCCTTAAATCTATCATTGTTGACAAGTTATAGTGATACTTTCACGTTTTTCTTTAGTGTTTTCATATTTTTAGGTTTTCGTGATGTTAACAACTCGTTAAAGGTATACAACTCTCGTCAAAAGCGAGAATAAATTCTGAAAACAGGTTGTAAGTATCACTTCTTGTTTTTGTTTTTGTTTTTTTTTAGATTTTAGTTAGATTTTTCTTTTTTCTTGTGAGTCGTCATGTTTTCTTACGGAAATAACATGTACGGTGCACAAGATCAATCATATGATAGTGGTAATCTATACGGTTTTCAATCTCAATATTATGACGACTACCAACCATACCAAGGGTATAACCAAAACCAAACTTTTGGTTACGATCAATATCCTACGAAACCTTACGGATATTCTCATACATGCCAACAACTTTATGACGGGTATGTAAGGGAACAATCACGAGGATGAAAGGATCGTTATACTTCTGGTCAGATGTTTTCTAGTAATGTGCAGATGTCAGAGAGTTTGGAACTCAAAACTCATGATACCAAATCAAGACCTACTCCTCTTCATCATGTCTTTACAAAAGAAAAGATATGATCTGGAAATTCTATCGTGAGTAATGACGGGAAACGTATTAACATCAGGAAACTCTTTAAATAACACCAGCAACTGGAATAAGATGGTGCATCAGAGGAAACTCTTCAGGAAATTAATAGGCTCATAGAGATAGAATTCTAACGCCCTTGGGATGATGGATATTGTGAGGTTGACGAAAATTTTGATGACGATTACGAAGATAAGCAACCTTTTGAAAGTTCTTGCAACAATGATGAAGTTATTCCAACTTTGGATCATAATAACGATCATTCACATATTCAAATAGAGGCTGGACATGACATAATTGTTGTTATAAATGGTGTAACATACTCAAACAAAGATATTAGGATGTGCACCAATGAATTAGACTTATTGGGAGAGGATTCTGGTTCCATGATGAGGTTGTTGAAGAGATAGTAATTGATAATGGAACCAAGTTGATTGATTTTGTGGAAGACCTAATTGAGCTGGCCAAGGATTATAATGATGTTGAGATTTTGATAGAAGGAGAAACTGACGAAGATTGGCTAAAGAGTTTGATAGAGGACCACGATATAATGAGGTAAATAGTTCATTAGAGTACTTTAAGAATGATGAGGATCCCGTAATACAAGAGATTGTGGAAGGTTTTTCTAATCCTTTGCATATTTCTATATCTTTTGATCCTCTTTCCCCATTTGAAATATTTCCACAAAAGGTTTTTAACCCGATTTTTAAAGAGCTACCTCATTTACGGTTGGGTATATGTGCTACAAAAATTCTTAAGAATTATTTTTCTTCTAGCTATCTACCACTAGATGTGTTTGATTCTAACATTCTACAGATTCACCGAGACAAACCCAAAGAAGTTCCCGTTTTCTATGTTCTTTATGCACTTCCAAGTATAGAAAAAACTAAGTTCTTCTTAAAATCATTAAGAAGAACTGCATATTATTGTCTGGGTGAATCTCCAGATTTTCAGATTATTGGTTTAAGAAGAATTGCATATTATATCCCATCTAATGTTGTTAAGCATGGCATATCAGTTCAAAAGCATAAACAATCAGTAGAACTATCTAACGCATATATAGTTTCAAAGAATCAAATATCTAATTGATTGCATACACCGCCTAAGAATCTAATCCAAGCACGACATATCAAACGGAAAGCATATATGATCAAATCTACTATTTTATGCAATAATTAATCAAGCTAACAATGAAGATAAATTACTAAACATTTAAATGATTTATTTGTAATTTTTCCATAACCAAAATTGGTTTCTACCCAAAACTCTAGTCACAAAATTAGTGGGACATGAAGATGGGTTTCTTAAAACCCATAAAAATAATTAAGAAAAGTATAGACAGAAAAATATCATTGTATTCCGGTTGCAAATCCAGAGAAGCGTCACGGCCACCAACCCAGAAGAACGTCACAGAGTACAACCTTCCTCTTTTCTCTACCAATCTGTCATTCTCTGTACACTCACTCCTTTTTTAGCCTCTCTCTAGGTTTTAGGTATTTCTTCCACCTAGCTTTTCTTCTCTCCCAATACCACCTTCATCCTCCACCTGCCTTCTTCCCCAAACGTCACTATCTTGTCTCCTTCCAAAACAATCAACCTCCAACCCTACCTAGGGGTCCTTCTTCCACCTATCTTCCTTCCACCAACCTAGGTTACTCTATCAAATCTCTCACCTCCACCTACTTTCCTAGATCTTCCTTCCCCTCTCTCTAGCCGTCACCTCCTTCCTCACCACAAACCCCAATAAAAACCTAAAAAGAAAATCCCCAAAAAACCGTACTCAATTCTCTCTTTTATAACCAAACGCACATGGGCGTGTCCCACTTTCCATCTTTTTTCTTCTCTTTTCTTTCTTTTGTCAGACAACATTCAACTTCTTTCCTTCTCAATTCCTGACGCTCACATCATCACATAGCCTACACCCATTTTCTATACCTAGTCGCACATCTCAACCAAAACCTAACAAACTTTCTTTTATATCACGTGAAGTATTAATCACCCGTACTTCTCAAATCAATAAGAGACAATGTCTCCTTTCCCACATCACCTCACATCATCCGTCCCTTCTCTCTAGGTTAACCTAGCTTTTCTTTTTTATTTTGACCCACGTGCAGACTTTTGTCACTTGTTTCTAAAACCAAAAAGAGGAGCTCACTCCCTATGCCATACTCCTAGCTATTCGTCACTTTCTGTTTTCCGTCCTTTAGTTTGACTGTCATCATGGACTAAAAGAAAGCTGCCCTCTTTTCTTTCCGTGCCTTTCAATTCCCACTCTTTTTTCACGTGTTGTACCACGTACTATCACCTTTGTACCTCTCTCAACTCTATAGAGTCTACCAATTTGCCATTTTAGCCGTGTTTAGCTTATAGCCTCGAATTTTATGCGAACCACCTAATAAAACAATAAAAATATATTATTAGTACAAATTCAAGCACTAGCAAATATAAATTAAGTGGTAAATATATAAGAATTATGCCCTTATTAGCTTTAGAGTCATTTAGTATACTTCTAGCTAAGTTTACGTACGGATTTCTTACCAAAATAACTGAACTTAGAAGTATTAGAGAAATATATTCGGAGTTCTTAGTTGTTGAGACGTAATACCGAAAAAAGGACTTAAACTGCTGGTAGAGAGTACAGTATTGGAGTTGTTGATCATTCAATACCCATGAGTGAGGCACCAAACCTTCAGTTTTTCCATTTATAGTGTTTCATTTGCGCAAACTCCGGGTAGAATGATGAGCTACCCAACCTCGCACCAATTTCATCACTATTTTTTGATCTCTTGAGTGTTATTTCTATCAATCATGAGGGTGTCATCAGAATTGTTAACTATATCTTGTAGTCTTGTTTACAGTTGGCACCATTCTCTCGACAACAACAGGTTCATAGAAACACCACATCATCAACAAGTGAAGCATTACAAATTCAAAAGAAAGTTGAAGACGTTCAAGGTTTACAAGTAACGGTACAAAGAAAGAACAAATTTCAGATTCAAGTGAAACAACAAGAAAAAGAGGAGAAAATTTTTATATCTAAGTTGAAGACTAAGTATAAAAGCGAAGAAAATCAAAAGATGGGAATTAATGAAGTTTAAGATAAGAGACAATACAAGTTATGAATAATCAAGTGGTAAAGTCCTTATCCCACGGCCATAGTAATTTCATTGTTCATTTTATTTTATTTTTCAGTTTGTATTTTGAGTTCAAATATAAAAGTAAAAAAAAAATTAAAAAATATATATCATTGAGAAAAAAGAAAAAAAAATGTTTTACATTGTTTTAGTGTATTTTTTTTTCCTGTATTCATTCAATAAGGCCGTGGGAAAAAAGAAATCTATAAAAAAGTTTCAAACAACACAAAATTAAGGAAAAGAGTTATAATTGTCAAGGTTCTACGAAGTTCAAGAGTTTATCCTTAACAATTTAAGACCGAAGACGTTTCTATCGGATATCATGAGAGTAGTTTTGATTGTAGATTGGGTGAGAAGGTAAGTAAGCGTTCCCATCCTTACATAGTGGTTGATTTTCTTTCGTACATATTAGTAAATAAAAAAAAGGGGGTTCTTTTTCGTCCCACGTTTCTATGGGATAACACCTTCATATAATTCAGAAGGTTTCCCTTTCCTTCCTACCATTCAACGTGTGCAGGATTTTCATCTCACTCCTTCCTACACACATGAGAACCATAAAGTGCGTCTTTTGAGTGTCAAATTCATAAAATCCTATTGGTGAGGCAGAATGCTTATTCGGTCGCTCTCGAATCTGGATTCTTTCATATGGTGGTTTACTCCTAACTCAAGAGTTAAGCATGAGAATAATGTTCTTTGGTATTTCTAAGTTCTAATTATTCGTGTGCAGAAAGTTTATGTCCTCATAGCTTTTTGGATGCTTGTGACTTTGAAGTTGGAGTAGGTTTTTTGGGTATATCTCTTTAAACCCTCACGAGACTATAGCTCATCCACTAGAGACACCTAGGGATTTAAAGACTTGTTGCACATGCTAATTGTAACCGTGTCCTCAACGAAAAGAAGTTTTAATTTATTTTAGTTTAGGATTAGTTTAGTTTAGTTTGCTCGAGGACTAGCAAAAGCTAAGTGTGGAGGAATGTGATAAGTGCATAGTTTACATGTTTAGAGTATCAATTTCATACACTTATTTGCTAGATTTCTTGTGAATTATTGTATATTACATTTGTTTTTTGTTTATTTATCTTCTATTATGTGAAATCATCCAATAGAAGTGAATCCGTGCTTAATTGTGCTAGAAAAATAAGTGCTACAAGTGAAGAAGGACCAAATACCAAGTGGCCGCTGAAGTTCAAATGTTTATATAGGCACCGCTACTTTTGCTAGACTTGGGGCACCCATCTCCTTCTTCTTCACAAACACGACAATATTCTTATCTTCCTCTTACTACGATTGCCGTATGTGGCATTAAAGATCAACTAAGGTTGTTATGGTCATGATTAAAGAGAGTTAAAAGATTTATACTATGAGTGTTGTTTAAAGTGGACTTTGATGTGATTATTCGGAGTTAGTGTGATGCTATGATTGATGATGATGTTGGTTGTTGTGTTGATGAAAATGGAGAGATCAAGCATATAAGGGAGGAGATACTTCGGTGTTCTTATCTGTATGAGAAAACAGGGAGGATTTTTTTTAGTCTGTAATGGTGATTGAAGTGGATGTCCTCTGTCAAGTTCAATGATGTTTGAATGGTAGTTAAAGAACAATTGACGTCGTGACTGATTATGATGGTGAGGCCGTTGACGTGAATGGCAGTTAATGGAAATTACGGCCAAAAGGAAAGGACAGAGACGTGTTGGTTAATGATTTTAAGAAGAACATGGAAGCAGAGTTTGAGTTTGATACTAAAACATTATTTTACGCGGAGATAGGTTGGGTACTTGATTAAAGCGTGTGCGAGTTTTTGTTTAAGGGAAAGGAAGCTGTAATCCGTGTTTACTACGGATTTTCAGCTAGTCGGTGGGTACTGATTCCAATCGAGATTCCTATATCATTTATAACTCTTGATAAGAGGCGGTGACTAACATCTATAAAAGGGTCGTGAATACTACTTGATAATCAACCTCCTTCTCACGCCAAGTTTCTCACCAGAGAGAAGCTTTAGCCCCTCTCCAAACCTCACGTCACAGCCATCACCTCTCCAAACCTATCAACTCTACCTCACGCCTACACTATAAGTTCCATCCAAGCCACAATTACATCATAACGTCACACGCTTTCCATACACCCAACAGTTTCTGCAGCCGACAAAAGTAGCAAGCTGGGTCTTGGAGTCTCTGGTTCACTTTTGGGTTTGATTTTATATTTTCTTTATATTATCAACTTTGTTATTATGTTTAGCTTATTTATATATTGATTTCAGATGATTTCAATATTCCAGACGTGGAGCTAAATTAGTTTTATTAATTTATTCGGAGTTCTGATTATTTATCAATTATTTTACTGTTTAATATTTGTGGGTTATTCTTAGATTGTTTGGAATACGTGCTAAATTAATATCTGGATTATTCTGTCGATAGTACAGAGTCGTGCGATCGTAATTTTCGTGCATCTCATATACTAGTAGAAAATGTGGGACCTTGCAGAGAGATTATGTGGAGCAATCGTGTGTGAAGACAACATTAGCAAGTGGACCGAGCGTACTAAGTCTAACTACTAGGATCAAACCTAAATTCACAAATCTTTTTATTATTCTTTTTAATTATTTTTAAACAAACATACCCCCCTTTTCAGTGTTTATTAGAGTTTTGCTAATCTAAATAACATATCAATTACACAGCTGATGTAATTTTTTAAATAGTCGTAAAAGGTTCGATAGTTAGACTTGTAAAGATTCGATTTTTAAACTTAATTTTTAATAACTAAAAATAAAACAGATTAAAGTAAATTTGATTTCATATTATGGGAAGGACAGAGACTAAGGATTCCACCATTAGCCAATTTTTCAAGTGATAAAAATCTTGCAACTCGTATATCCAGTTTGTCCAAAATATTGCCAAAGTTAGGTTTTCAAAAGAATAGTTGTAAATCGAAAGCATGAGACATCAAAAGCTCTAAGATCAGCATGACTCATCAAAAGAAAACACAACTAATTGATAAAAACCATTTTTTCTAATTTTAATTCAAAGCAAATAATAGTAAAAAAATTGCACAAAATAAATAAAATAAGAATTACCACTGTATTAATTGAAAAATAGCTTCCTCCGTCGCCCCAGTGATGGTGATTAGATAATCATGTTGGAAACACTCTCAAAATAGTTTTTCATAGCTCAAAAAGTGTTTACAAAGAAGAAATAAAAGTAACACATGAGAACTGATACGCTTATAAGCGCTACAGAGTGTGTTATCTGTGTTGCTGAAGAGAACAGAAATAAAGTACGGACTTTGGCCGATGCAGAAATTTGAAGGAATAAGCAATAGAAAAAATGACTATTCTCTGGAGCCTTATGTTCTTCCTGTTCTTCACACCAGCAGAAATTTTTTCTTCTTCCTGGAATTTTTTCCGGCTGCTCTGGATGATTTGTTTCCTTATATTCTTTGCTATTTATAGGATTAGCTAACCCTATAGACCTTTCTTAACCAATAAGGACTCCAAAACAAATCCAAAACCAACTTTAAATCCTGTGAAAATCCCAAACAGGGAAGAACTCGGTATCCGGCAACTGTGTTGATAGTCCAGCCATTTTCACGGCGTAAAACCCTCATTCTAACGTATGTACAAGCTAGTATAGATTGTGTCTTTATTCTGGTAACTTGAAATCACCTAAAAATCCCTTAAAACTCGGCTGCCAACTAATCCAGAAGTTCTCTCTTACGTGAAGAACACTTCCCGCCATTTCCGGATTTTTGAATTTGAAATAGGGGTGCCCCCAATTCCATCTGGAGGGTGCCTTTAGTAATTTTCCTAGGTGTCTTTAGTAATTTTCCTGGTGCCTTTATCACTTTTGAGCCGATTTTTCCACAAATATTTTTTTTTCGAAAATACCTACAAAGACATAAAAACCCATAATAAGTACAAAATAGAACACAATCAAAATAGATAATCGAGCAAAATTTAGACACAAAAATATGTCTATCAAATACCCCCAAACTTACTATTTGCTAGTCCTCGAGCTAATCTAGAAATAAAATAAAATCCTAACTCACTTTCGCAGGAATCGCGACTACATTTAGCATATGTAATAAGCCTTTAAACCCCTAGGTGTCCCTAGTGGACGAGTTTTGTCTCGTGAGGGTTTACAAGAGGTATGCCCACAAAACATTTACTCCAAGTTTTAACTACTCGTGAACGATTGAGGATAAACACTAAACAAGCTATTTAGTTGGCATACTAAATTCTTCGGCAATGGGAATCATTACCCTATATGAGTCCAATTGTTGTACACGAGTTTTTTTCTCAGCATACTAAAATTCATATATAAGCAAACAAAGATCTACTTAGATAGTCGTTCAACCACGATATTCAGAATCTATCAGTACAATCATATGAAAAGATTTAGAAGATGGATGTGGAAAATATGAAGTTTGCGCATGTTGACTAAGGTGAATGGTGTTTCCCATATCTGTCTGAAGGTCAGTACTAGGATGAATCCTAATGGATTGAGATACATGGTCTTAATCATTATACTAATACTGATTCAACTAGTATATACAAGAGTCCCAGCGATCGATTTATTGAAAGTAAAACAATTATAAATATACTGACAACATGATTGGATCAAATCCAAGCGCATGGTCCTTATCAGCATCTTACATGATGGTTCCCATGGATCCTACGTTCCACGCTTGCTTAGGCGACGGAGACAGGGAAAACACACACATATTGCTATCAAAGTGTCAATACTCTATTTTTTTTAAATAAGAATTAAAAATGGGGCTTGATCTCAACACTCTATTTAATCCTGGCGGCGATAACAATTCGATACTAGTACCCCACCAAATCACTTAGAGAAACACAAAAATTGCAAAAAGAAAAACAGAAAATGATATGGTTGAGATAGACTCCGAGATATGGTGACAACCATCATGTTATTTCTAACACCTGAACTTTGTCCTTTTATGAATAGACCATTTAGCTGGGCACACCAATTCTTATAGAAAAAGATCTAAGTTTCCATCTACCTAGAATGGTTAGTGTCATCCTGAATTGTTCACAAGTTTCTAGACTTTGGAGTTTTATTATTGAACTAAAAAGTTTTTCTCTTACCCCCAAACTTAAATCTAACATTGTCCTCAATGCTTCTAAAGATGAATGATTAAAAACATGAACAAGGAGAAACTGTTACCAATCGAAGGAAATGAGTTAAGGAAAGATATTACCGTGTCGCATGAGCATGGGTTACCTCCCATGAAGTGCTAGGTTTAAAGTCTTCATCCAGACTAAGAAAGAATTAGTCACCTCATAAAATCATATACCAATAGACAGAACAACTGTGGGTCATCTGAATCAAATAGTATTATCCAAAATAGAAAGAAACTGCAGCAGGCCAAGAAAATGAACAAACCGAGCACACCCTTATCTAGTTTTCTGTTTAAGACAACTACTTCTAGTTCTGGTTCAGGTTCAGGCTCTATAAAAGGATCTAGATAAAATATTTTCATGGGCTGGATTTCCTCATAGGCAGGATCAACAAGATCAGGTTGTAGAGTCTGGAATAACTCAACTAAGATTTTAGAAGCACATAATAATAACCTGAATAATTGTGGATCTTCAAAGTCAATCAGATTTGACTCACACAATTGACTACTATGAAGGTGGTCATTCTTAAGAAAATGTGTCGATTTTAATTCCCTAAAGTAATTAGGCTTAGTCTCAAAACTTAATAACTGACACATTTGAAATTCATACGTTCCCACATATGGAAAAAATATTTTGGTGGGAAAACAAAGTCAATCTTGGTATTAGCGCCTAGGTAAACCACATCGACCAGAGGATGGGTTTCTAACAACTGAACTTCTTTCTGGACATCACCCGACTCATGGAATCTAGTTTGAAGATGATCTTTTAATATGGTAGAGGTGCAAATGTCAAGTCTCAAGTTAGGGACTTTAAGTAGGGAAAGTTGACAATCACAAGAATCATCGGACCCCCAAACTTAGGGTGGACATTACTCTCATGGACTAAAAACTATTGGTTAGATTCTAGAGTCCTTAAGGTCATAACTACACTCGGCTTCCTCTATAGAAGGAGATAAGGTGGACTTATAAACTGGTAGAAGTTCAGACTCAGTTTTCCATATGTTATAAGTTTCCATCAAAGGTGCAGAATCTAACAAAGTATTCACCTTATTAATAACACTATCATCGTCAATATCAAATCTAAAGTGGGCTAGGCATTTCTCTAATGGATCTTCTAACAAAGTGTTTGGTAATGACTCCTGAACTATCGTTCCTATCATGTTAACCTCTTCAATGTACGTGTCATCTAGTTCAGGTGGTTGGTTACTAATATTGAAAATATTCAGCTCAATAGTGATATTACCAAAAGATAAGCTCATAATACCATTTCTACAGTTAATAATCGCATTAAATGTAGCTAAAAACGGGTGACCTAATATCACAGGTATTTGATTCTCTGGTTCAGGGACAGGTTGGGTGTCAAGGACAACAAAATCTACTGGATAAACAAACTTATCGACCTCAATAAGAACATCCTCTATGACACCACGAGGAATTTTCACAGACCTATCAGCTAACTGCAGTGTTATCTGAGTAGGTTTCAAATCACCAAGGCCTATATGGAGGTATACATGGTACGGAAATAAGTTCACAGTGGATCCTAAGTCAAGTAAGGCTTTCTCAACATGGTAGTTACCTATTGTACAAGAACTGGTTGGGGACCCTGGGTCTTTGTACTTAGGAGTTGTATTGTTCTGGATAATTGAACTCACATGACTAGCTAAAAAGGCTTTCTTTGGTACACTAAGCTTTCGTTTTCTCGTACACATAACCTTAAGGAACTTGGCATAAGCAGGAATCTGCCTAATTGCATCTAATAATGGAAGGTTGATCGTGACTTGCTTAAAAACCTCCAATATGTCGTTAAAGTTCGATTCCTTCTTTGTTGGTACTAATAGTTGTGGGAACTGGGCTCTGGGCATAAAATCTGGCTTATGAGGAATTACATCAGGCTCTTTAGAGACTTTATCAGTCTTTTCATCTACTGACTCAGAAGGGTGAACTACAGTATGTTCACTATCAGGCATGGTTACCTTGTTGTCTACCACTTTACCATTCCTAAGGGTTCTAATTGCGTTCACATGATTTGATGATTTTTCACCAGAAGATACTTCATGAACTCCTCTAGGATTGGGTTGGGTATGACTAGGGAACCTGCCTTTTTCTTTCTCTCAAAGACTTAGCGATTTAACCAACCTGGGTTTCTAAATTGGAAATAGCCTGACTGTTAACCTGAACGATCTTTTGATTTTCTCGTAAACTTTGGTTAACCAACTGCTTAAAATCTGTAAAGTCCTGAGTTAATGAGGCGACAAACTCTGCTAAACTCATGGTCGTTTTATCTATCGGATTATGAAATTGTGCCGGTCCAGAAGGATTCTTAGTATAACCAAAACCTGGGGGAACCTTAGAATTACTAGACTGACCTTGACTCTGGCCCGTAGACCAAGAAAGGTTAGGATGGTTTCTCCAACCAGGGTTATAGGATTCTGAATAAGGGTCAAACTTATGATGATTATCTAATCTAGTGTTATTATAAAGAGCATGGGCTTGCTCTTCAGCAGTGTGTCCTTCCCAAAATGGCTTGGGCTCAATTCCACAACTAGATTGACTCAATTCTAAAGCTTCTAACCTTTTTGATATAGCTGTTATTTTGGCATCTGATTCAAAAAATCCTTCTACCCTATTGACATTTCCTCTACTTAGAAGAATTATTTTCTGGGTCTCCTTACTGTTTTCCCACTGCTGGGTTTTTTCGGCGATTTCATTCAAAAATGCCATCGCACCATCGACAGTTTGATTTTCAAACCCACATGTGCATAAAGACTCAACCATGCATGGTTGTTATCGAATAATCTAAACCCTCGTAGAGGATATGATCTAGCCTTATTTTTCTAAACCATGATGAGGACATTGTGATAATAATTCACTGAACCTTTCCAAATACCTATATAAAGATTATCCCCCTTGTTGAGCAAATGTGCAAATCTCCTGCCTAATAGATGATGTTTTGTGCCTAGGGAAAAACTTCTAGAAAAAGGTAGATGTAAGTTGTTCATAGGTTTCAATTGACTCAAAAGTCAAACTATATATCCAAGATTTGGCTTTGTCTCTTAGTGAAAAAGGAAACATTCTAAGTTTCAATCCTTCATCATTTAGGTCCTTAATCCTGATGGTACTACATATTTCCTCAAAATCATTAACATGGAAATAGGGGTTTTCATTTTCTTTCCCTAAGAAGATTGGGAGCATCTGTATGGTCCCAGGTTTCAACTCATAGTTTGCTTCAGTTTCAGCTAACTTGATACATGATGGACGAGAAGTCCTAGTCGGGTTCAACAAAGCTTTTAAAGTTGCCCTTGCTGGCGCTATCAAAGGACTAGAAGTAACTTAGTCACTAATCAAACGACCTAGAGTGTCTCTTTTCCAAGATCGCTCACTGATGACTTCGAGCGGTCTTGGCCTACACTAAAAAAAAACTAAATCCTAATTCGAAGAGAATTCTAAACATACACAAACAAGGCCGACTCAACCAAATTAAACCTACTGAATCTAGCAAACCAAAAGCATGATGGCTCCAGTTAGATTGTTTCTAGACCAGATTTTATTCCTTCGAAAGGTAACTAGTTACAGTTTTAGAAAACCTCTTTGAACGATCCGAATTAGATTAAGTCGAACAGAAACAGGATAAGCTCTAAGGAACTTTGATAATCCTGTCTCTTTGGCAACTTTTCCTTGGGTTACAAGGCGGATCTAGTCAACTTAAAATAATCTTCATGAACTTTGAGTTAGGCTAACAAAGTATCCAGTACAGTCCTTTTGAACGAGTTTCCTATAAGCTCGTTACCTTATCGGTCTCTTTCTAGTCAAAATTTTAAGCTTAGGTTCGCGTTTGGTAACGTGTTCCTAAAGCGGGCAAGAAGGAAATGGTGATCAAATCCGAGTCCTTATCTTGTATGGCCAGTTCTAGACCTTTACTAGAAAAATAATTCTGTATTCAGTTCCTCAACATATATGCATACGAAAGAATACAGTAAACCCACTTGCAGGGATTCGTGGGTTGATCGAGTCTTACCTCCCGTACCAGACGGGGGATGAATCGGTTGTAGTCGACTTGGGCCACCGACTCCTGTGTCAGTGTACAAACCCGAGGGGCCGAGACAATACCTTAATTGTCTTCCTTCCCTGTTGCAGGTTATATTACCCTTTCGTAGGGTTTAAAAATAATAATAATGTCCAAAGTCCCAAAATAAAGTCCAAAAAGTGTCCAAAAATAAAAGAAAAATAATAAAAATTTCCTAATACAATTTTCTAAACAAATAAAATCTAATTAAAAATAAAAAATTTTGTCTTCTTTTCCGTTCTTAAAGCTTTAACTTTAACTCCAAGTCTTTAATCACCAAAGTCTTTGGCTCTATTTCCTTTCAATCCAAAATCCAAAACTTGTAGCAAAAAGAGAAATACCCAAAGAAACGTAAAATAGAACAAAGTAAAAATAATACTAAGAATAAAAATAAAAACCTAAAAATAGATCTAAAACTCTAAAACTAAAGACAAGTCCGCGTCGGCGGCGGCAAAAAATGATGTAATTTTTTAAATAGTGGTAAAAGGTTCGATAGTCTTGTAAAGATTCGATTTTTAAACTTAATTTTTAATAACTAAAAATAAAATAGATTAAAGTAAAATTGGTTTCATATTATGGGAAGGACTGAGACTAAGGATTCCACCATTAGCCAATTTTTCAAGTGATAAAAATCTTGCAACTCGTATATCCAGTTTATCCAAAATATTGCCAAAGTTAGGTTTTTAAAAGAATAGTTGTAAATCGAAAGCATGAGACATCAAAAGCTCTAAGCTCAGCATGACTCATCAAAAGAGAACACAACTAATTGATAAAAACCATTTTTTTTAATTTTAATTCAAAGCAAATAATAGTAAAAGAATTGCACAAAATAAATAAAATAAGAATTACCACTGTATTACTTGAAAAATAGCTTCCTCCGTCGCCCCAGTGATGGTGATTAGCTAATCATGTTGGAAACACTCTCAAAATAGTTTTTCATAGCTCAAAAAGTGTTTACAAAGAAGAAATAAAAGTAACACAGGAGAACTGATACGCTTAAAAGCGTTACAGAGTGTGTTCTTTGTGTGGCTGAAGAGAACAGAAATAAAGTATAGACTCTGGCCGATGCAGAAATTTGTAGGAATAAGCAACAGAAAAAATGATTATTCTCTGGAGCCTTATGTTCTTCATGTTCTTCACACCAGCAGAAATTTTTTCTTCTTCCTTGAATTTTTTCCGGCTGCTCTGGATGATTTGTTTTTCGATATTCTTTGCTATTTATAGGATTAGATAACCCTAGAGACCTTTCTTAACCGATAAGGACTCCAAAACAAATCCAAAACCAACTCTAAATCCCGTGAAAATCCCAAACAGGGAAGAGCTCGGTTTTCGGCAACTGTGTTGATTCTCCAGCCATTTTCATGGCGTAAAACCCTCATTCTAACGTATGTATAAGCTAGTATAGATTGTTTCTTCATTCTGGTAACTTGAAATCACCTAAAAATCCTTTAAAACTCGGCTGCCAACTAATCCAGAAGTTCTCTCTTACGTGAAGAACACTTCCCACCATTTCCGGATTTTTGAATTTGTAAGAGCGGCGCCCCCAATCCATCTGGCAGGTGCCTTTAGTAATTTTCCTAGGTGCCTTTAGTAATTTTCATGGGTGCCTTTATCACTTTTTGAGCCGATTTTTCCACAAATATTTTTTTCTCGAAAATACCTACAAAGACATAAATACCCATAATAAGTACAAAATCGAACACTATCAAAATAGATAATCGAGCACAATTTAGACACAAAAATGTGTTTATCAACAACTCTCTGTGGAAACGATCCTTACTACCGCTATATTACTAGTTAATTAGTGGGAAATATCTTGATTAATTTGTTGCACTTATGACACGCATCACATAACATCTAGTTTTCCAAATTATCCTTCATTTATGAGTGATTTCATCTTGGGTCTTTCTTCCTAATTCCTTTGACGCTTTGCTTCTCTTTTGGTGCTACTATGGTTAGTTTTATTCTTTCTATTTTGCACACAGATCAGTTGTTGGCACTATGATTAGTTTTATTCTTTGAGAACCTATAATACTATTCCTTCTTGTTGTTTCTTACATTATTCTTACACGGGAGACAGTACAATCTGTTTCGGATAACCAAATTTAGTCTGTTTATGTGGCTTCTTTGCAATCTTTACTTATGGCATGACTTTCATCACTAGGTGGAACGAATAGTCACTTAGGGAGAGCTTCAACTGTTGTGAACACTTCGTAGCTTTAAATCATAGCCTGAAACGTGGACATAAGGTATGTTTTACTTGGTTTCATGCTTTTCAATTTAATATGTTGTCTCTTGATGTTGTAGAATCATGTGAAGTTGGTTGAATATGAAAACTGGCTACCAGAGGGTCCTGTCAATATTGGTGTAACTTCAGGTTCTTCTACCCAAGATAAGGTAAACTTAATATTGTTTTCATAGAAATCTTGTGCTATTTTATATACATGAAGTCCCATTTAGTGGCATTACTTCATGGAAATGGAAACTTTAGCATCAACGCTAACTCCAGCAACCGCCACTATCATGTAATGGCCATGTTCAACTTTAGCAAGATAGCTAGAACCACTACCAGATTCCACTCTAACACCACTACCATGGTGAGTTGATCAACAACTGGATGTCAGTTCCTCTTTCTCCAGTCCACTCTTTATTATCTCCTTTGCATTCATCTCAAAATAATCAGTTCTCGCTTGGTTTAGTAACCGATGATGTTATTCTCTATCTTTTCTTACTATTGGATTGATGCATATATTTCATACATCATTCATGAAATAACCCCGTCTTCTCATGTTTCTTTTTTTAGATTATAACTTATGAGTACTCATGGTGGCGGTGGCAGTGATGAAGTACCGAAAGTTGCAGACTTTCTAGGGGTTCTTCCATGTATCGTGGAGTTACAAGGCAACATCAACACGGTGGTGGAGTTACAAGGCACCATCAACATCGAAAGCAAAGATTGGGAGGGTGGCTGGCTGGAAATCATAAGGCGAGGTCGCAGAGTTGATGTTGCTGGAATTCCATAGACCATTTCTAATGAGCCATCTCCATAAATCTTGGCAGTTCTTTTATTGATGAATTATTGATTAATTAATTATGATTGTATAAATTGATTCATATGTGATGCTGCACTTGATTGAAGTGTGGTTTCATATTTGGTCGAGAATTGTATGGATAGATATTTTTATTCTAGTGCGGGAAATTTTGATTTTGGAAATTTCCAATTATAATTTTTTTAATATATTTCAATTTGAGACGCATATACAAACCAAATAACTGTCATGAAAATATATAAAATTTTCGTTGAATTAATTTATGTGTCGTTTTAATTAGCTTTAAAAATAATATTAGTTCACTTACGAAGTGTCGCTGATTAATTTAAGAGATGCTTATTACATGTCGCGTTAATTAATTAAGAGACGTTTATAACTATCTCTTTATGTGTCTCAAAGGATTTCATACGCACGATTTGAGACATTTATATGTGTCTCTTAAATCCATAACCACGGAAATAAATGTCCCAAAACCGTTGATTTGGTGTAGTGGTTTATATTTTTTGAGTACATATTTTGTTGTTTTGGAAAAGTTCCATGAAAAACAAATGAGTATATATCAATATGTACTGGTTTATATTTTTGATTACATGTTTTTTTGTTTTGGTACAGTTCCATGAAAATTTCAAGGTTCCGTACACCAATCAAGAAAAGCAAATTCTGAATAGAATCACAAGAAGAGTTGCAGAAGAAGATAATGAAACTGAAAAGGTAGAAGAAAGTAATAAAAGTAAAATGGGAGAAGATAAAGAAGAAACTGGATGGAAGGCAGTAGAGGAAGATGATTGGAAAGCTAGATATGAAGATTTGACGAAGACAATCTTTGAGAAATGGGGGGAGGTGAACACCATACAGGAAGAAGATATACCGCTTGATGCATCAAAGCTTCTGCAAATGTTGAATGACATATATATAAAAGATTTTCCTTGCATCCTAAAAATGAAGAAGAGTTTCGAGACTCAATTGATAGGAGTCCAATTAATTTGGGTATTGATCCAAAAAAAGAAATAGCATTTCCAACTACTCCAACAGATGATACAACTACTTTGGGTGATCCTCCTTTGCAAAACATCACATAAGATGAAGTATATTTGGAAGAACATCCATTTGTTGTGAGTCCAACTCCTTTGGGTACTAACCCATCAAAAGAAGTTCCATCTTCGACTACTCTAACAGATCGACAAATGTTTTGAATGACACCACCGTCAAAAAGGTTCTATTCAATGTTGCATTGTCAACACCACCATCGGTGATGAAGTTTTGTGGTGTTGATGTTTCTCGCATTAAAACATAGGCTAAATATGATTTGGAGAAAAGGGTCAAAGAGATGCAAAAGGAAAGTAACACACAGGTAAGAAATGCTAGCTAGTTTTACTTTATTACAATGTGTTTTATTATTCTCATATAAATGAACATATCAATATGTACTTAAAACAACATGAAAAAAACTCTATGGTTTCAGGATGATTTACCTGGAGTTCAACAAGAAGCGATGAAAAGTTTGAGTGAAGCTATAGACCAGAGTATTGAAAGTGTTAAAGAGATATCGCAGAAACCTGATGAACAAGAAATTGAAACCTTGGTCAAAATCTTTGGGGGAATGGATATACCTTTGTTTTTTTCTATGGCGAAGGTGGAAGACATTGAAAAGTTCACATTTGAAGAATTTTTGGAATTGACCATTAGCAGCAAGGGAGTTTATGCTGAAGAATATGCATCTCTCATCCAAGCTAATGGTAGTGTTTCAAGCTCTTATCTATTTGGCATTTGCATTCGCAAACATATTGATAATTTGTTTGGAAATAATTTGTGACGTGTAGAAGTGCGACAAGTTACAGTTGAGCAACCTGATCCCAACCAACTTACACCTGAAAAGAAAACAATTGAAATTACAACTGAGGAGCAAAATGACCCAAAGGTATATCTTCTACTTGTGGTAATTTACCTTTTTTGTTTTCATTTGAAAAAATATGATTCAAATATAGTACTAAAAACCTGGATTTAAAAATTGTAGGATATTGTAGTCCAGGATGTTCAGATAAAAGATAATGTTGAAAAGGATGTTCCATTGAGCCAGCCGGTGAGTATTCAAAAAACAGATAATACATATCAATATGTATGTTAGAACGCAGTAGATATCAATATGTACTGTTTAAACCAAGTACATATTGAACTACATTTGGTTGTACTGGGTATTTGATGGTGAAAATTTTATTTCAATTATGGTTTTAAGAAGTACATATTTTGTTATACTGACAAAAAAAATACAGGAAGATGAAGTTACCACCACCAAAACGTCAAGCGACATGCTACTGGAAACAAAACTTGCCAACATGACTGCTGCCAAAGTGAAAGAAAAAGGAAAGGTTGTTGTCAAGAAGTCAGTACCAATTGGAGAACAAGTTAGCAAGCTAGTGACTCATGTGAATCCAGCAAAGAAGACAAATATGGAATTTGATAGTGGAAGTAAGTTTTCTGAAAAGAGGAAGTCGAAATTGGCAAACGAACAAAGAAAATAAAGGGCGAAAAGGAGAATCAAGCTCGTAAACCTCAGAAACCTCATATGGGGTTTAAGAAACTTGATGAGTCACCATTCTATGAGAAGATGACAGATAAACAAAAAGGGATACTACTTCTATACTTTCATTAGGGAAAAAGAATGTAAGTAATTTTTACCTTTCATTTTACTTTTATATCAAGTCAGTTTTGCGGTACATATCAAAAAAAGTTCAATTGTTGTTAAAAATGTGCAGCTCGGATGCTTGGATAATAGAAGATTGAGGTGGTTTCTGCATCAGCGAGGCTACAACAGAAGATTTGATCTTCAACAGAGCATTAGAGCAAGATCTTCTCAACTACGCCCAGTATAAGCTTCAAAAGGCATCTCAAAGGATCAAGCAAAACCTGAGGCAGAAAAAAAATACTTAAAAGTGTTGCACCTGGATCCAGCCGCTTGGGTATGTTTTGTTTTCTTCATATATACTTTTGAACATTGGATATGAAAATAGTACATATTGATATATACTAATGAAAAAGAAACACAAAATTAGATGTTTTGTTAAACACAACTCTATTACCCACATAGAAAATATCAATATGTACTGTGTGAAATAATTTATTAAATGTTTCCATTTTTCAGCGTTATGTCGAGAAGCCAGAGAGTTTCGAGGGAGCACAGGAGGCTGGTATTATTGAGCCTATCATGCAAATGAGCAAAGACACCGAGAAGATCCTTGTACCCATGTTCCATGGAAACCAACATTGGACACTACTCGAGTATGAGTTTGAAACCCAGAAATTCATATATTACAACTCCTTTGGGCAATCTAGGATAAGTGTTTTGATAATGCCAAAACAATGGCAGATTTAATTTTCAAGCCAATCAATATGTTCTTGGTTGAGAATCAGAAAGAGACATTGTAGCATTCAAGGGTGACTGACTATGGGTGTCCACAACAAGGAATGTAGCCAGACTTCCTTTTATATTTCATGTATTTTATCAAGAGGAGATCGAAGATTGATCGTGATGGAAAAAGTTTGGGAGATGATGAACAATTGATGGCGAAGATTCAGAACAAAAGAGTCAAGTTAGCATACAGGTTGTTGACAGCCACTGCGAATGAAATTAGTTGGAAACCCACAAATAAAAATGAATCTTTACCTGAAGAGTAGATATGGATATTTATTGCAGTAAATTTCTTTATATATATATATATATATATATGTGTGTGTGTGTGTGTGTGTGTGTGTTGTGATGATCTTTATTAGCATTGTTAGGTTTCTATTTATTTTTTTGAGTTATAGATATGAATATAGAAATGCAGAACATATCAATATGTGCTAGAAAGTACATATTGATATGTGTTATTGTGAAAGTAGATATTGTTATCTAGGAATTATGTTTGTGTTTTTTTTTGAATTTTTTATATTTTCCTTCATATTGATATGTTCAATGTAGTACAAATTCATACCGCTAACCCGGGAACAAGGTGCAGGGTTCAGAGTAAACCCTGAAACCATGAATCCTTAACCACTGAAAACCTGAAACTCTGAACCAATAGATTCATATTCTAAAAGTGCATATTGACATGTAATATGAAGTACATGTTGATATGATTTGAAAAAAAATTACTTTGTTTATATGCATTTTTTTTGTTTTTTATAACAACCACAGATATACTAAATAAAAGAAAAATATATTGGCAACAAAATCACTAATAACAAGGGGGCGTTGTCCCCTCAACCCCCATATATGGTGAATGACACTCAACTACATGTTCATACATCTTTATAGATAGAGAAAATATAATATTTTATATCATCAAATTATCATTCTATCATTAAAAACATAATTCAGCTGGCACACAAACAAGTTCTGAAAAAAGAAACCTAAAAAAAATGCGACAAATATCTTCTAAGAGAAACAAAATCGCAAATGCACTAAAAAAACTGAACTGAAATTAATTCTCATTGCTACTGCGGATAACATTGCATGTATCCTTGTTATGATGAGCTTTCAATTTACAATTTGGACATGTAACAGGATTTTTACTTCTCTTCCATGCACTCTTGATGCGATGCTTCTTTCTTCTTCATGGAGGAGCTCTAACTACAATTGGTGGCAGAATATTATATACTACGGTATACTCATCAGGCCTTTGGTATATTCAAAAACATAAATAAGAAAAATTCACTATACTTATGCAGTGTTTATTGATGTATGTTATACTAAATATCAATATATACTATGCTAGTTCTAGTTTATGGTTTATATGTACTGCTTAAAACCATTTTCATGTATGATACTACCATAAAATATCAATATATACTGCTTAAACACTTACCTGTCGTGATTAGGAACAGGTATAATAACAATTGAATATATCTGCCGATAACAAATAACTTTGAAGTATTCATCGATATAATCAAGGAACTTTCCCCCAGATGCAGTAATAGCTGCAGTAGCATGCGATCATGGGAAACCATACACGCACCCTCTTTGGAAAGTACAACTCTTTTGTTGTAGATCTACCATATGAGACCTTCACACAAGAAACCAATCATATTATTTACGCAATACATATTGATATTTCTCTACACAAACCAAGAATATAATCTGCACAGTACATATTGATATGTTTTCTGCAGCACCCCTAAGAAAATAGTTTAGTGGATATCACATATCAAAAGAACATGTTATCTAAGGAAAAAAAAAACAAAAAAAAAACTAATTCAAATGATGGAGATTAGGGGTCAATGTTAACCTTGGGGAATGAACTTCAAAGACATGAGCATATGACTGACTATCTTTCCAAGGACGACCGATTTGAATGTGTAGTTCAAGCAAGGCTTGTTACACAGGGGTTAAGATTTTCGGATCCATCAAAAGACTTTCTTCACGACGTTCTGACATCAACTCCATTCCCGTAGTCTACACGACAAATAAAATTAAAAACAACAAATATATTATAAACAGTGCAAAACAAAAATACGTATTAGAAGTAGATTGGTGGAGCATCCTTAAAAAAATAGTACATATATACTTGCACTGTTACAAGAAACTTATAAAAACCTGATTATGTAAGAGAGAGCGCAGGGAGGTAACTTCTTCTCGCGGCGAATCCAGTTATTAAAAGATTCGGAAATGCTTGAAGAAGTCTGACCATACCTACAACCTGGGAAATATGCACTAGAACATTTTTCCCTAGGAATGTTACGGCAGTATTCAGTAACCTAAGGTCTTCCTAGATAAATCATTTCTTGAAGACCTTTTTCATATCTTGCTGGAGAAAGCGCATATGTCGATTTTTGGAAACAGTCCATCACTTCTTTATATTTTTCATCAGACTTACTGATGAGTAAGTTCTTTTTCAAGTGCAAAAAAAAATAGCTATGATAAGAATCATGGAAAACTTCAGGAATTGCATTCAACAACCTTCACCTCGGTCAGTTAAAAAAGTGATACGACGATGGTCCACAACTTTTTTAAGATTGACCATAAACCAATGCCAATTATCATTATCTTCTCCAGGAACTAATGCATATACAAAAGGATAAAAAACTGGTGGTAAGAAAGTGGGGGAACCATATCAATATGTACTGCATGTTTGCTACTTCATATTATGTTATACCTACAGTGTATATCAATATGTATTTCATGTATGATGTGTATGATCCTACAGTATATATTGATATGTACTTCAAAAAAATAGACTACATTTACTACATGTTTTCTACTTCCTATTATGTTATACCTACAGTGTATATCAATATGTACTTCATGTATGATGTGTATGATTCTACAATATATATTGATATGTACTCCAAAAAATAGACTACATTTGTCTTTGTACTGGTACATGAAAACAGTACATATCAAATATGTACCATATAAAAAAAATTACCTTGATTGCCGATAAGACATGTTGCATCCTTAGAACTTCTTTAAACCTCCAGTAAGAAATGTCATATCACAAAAGATCATCGAACGACAAAGTTTATAACCCTCTTTACAAGCTCCAAAGCCAATAAAAAGTCTGTTGAATCTCTTTGTTGCGACGTTGAAGTCAAAATCAATATAAGACCCAGGGTTGGTTTTCCTGACATCATCCACCCACCAAGCAAGATCAGTGTATGAATTTACATCGTCACCAAAATCATTTGATGCGATAAGTCTAAAGCATGGTATGTGTGGTGATACTTGATGTTGATCCATCCCCAACTTTAATATTATCCATAATGTCTTGCGGCTTTATGAGAGGGTTGTGCTTGACACGCTCATGAACTAAATGATTTACAAGCTTCCTCGAAACAGTCGGACTCCTCAACCTATACCCAGCACCACAAGTTTGCCTCCCCACGTTATCTTTAATCTTAAAAACATCGAAAAACCAATTAATAGAAGTCGCATGAAGCATCCAAGAGCACCCATCATTCCTGCATTTCACCGTGAATCTCTCAAGGTCATTCTTCAATTTTATAACCTTATATGCAGTCCTCAAATAATATTTCTCACATGCTAACCGAACAACTTCAACACCACTATGGAAGAGCTAATTTTTATCTCTAAAAACGTTCTCTAAACCATCAGAAAAAAGAATACTTGCAACATCTTTACCATCTTTCAAATAATTGTTTCTAGCACTCACAACCAACTTAGCATTGTTGTCAACATGAGCACTTCTCGAAGAACTAGATGTACCAGATGAAACAACATTCACATGTAACTCAAAAAAATATGAATTCTTCGTAAAAATATAATGCAGCAAGCCCTTGAAGCGATACATCAGCAAGAACATGTACTTTCCCTCCATTTTAAACATAATTAACAACAATAGTTGATGGAGTCAACCAGCTCCACGCATTACAAATAGTAAACTTCAAATCGTCCAAAGTTGAAGATAACGTAACCAAATATGCAATCTGGTGTTGCTTGTGGTATACATGAGAGTAGCAAAAGGTATTTGGATTAGAACCAACACAAGACATGTTGAACCTATAGAAATTTGATCCAAATAAAACAACACAAATATAAAAATCAAACATACATTTTCAGAAGATAGGAACACCACATCTACAGTACAACATGATATGTACTAATTTAGAAGTATCACACATATTATAGATTCACACAAAACAAACAAACAAAAGCATATTATATAAAGTGCAAACAAATATGTACTGATTCAAAAATTATATAGTATACAGTATATATAAAAAAATAGCATACTATAAAAAACAGTACGTATTAATATGTATTGAAGAATCATTCAAACATTCCAGAAAAAATAACAAAAATCATGAGTTTCTGAAAAAATAAAAAAAAAAACAAATCAAACTTATTATCAAACTACATGTAAACAAAATAAATACGACGATCTAATGAACAAAATATAAAAATTATAAAAATCAATTAGTAATCTTTCTCTTTATATATAAGAACTTGTATAAAGTTTATTTTTATCATCACATTCAATTGTATTCTAAATTGCATTTAAATACTAATCACTTTGATCATTACTCAACCTTTTCCTCACTCACTCAGTAACTCACTCACGTTCAATCCAAATTCCTCACCACAAAAGTCTTTGATTACAGTTAGGTTTCTTTTTTATATAAACTAGGTTACGATAGAGTATTTTGAACCTCTTTTGTTGTGTTTGATCGCTTATAAGAAGTTTCAATGGACAGAGTAATGAAGTTGGCTTCACAAAAAGCAGTTGTGATCTTTAGTAAGAGTTCATGTTCTATGTGTCATGCAACTAAGAGACTCTTTTATGATCTCGGTGCTAGTCCATCTATTCATGAACTTGATGAAGATCCTAGAGGAAGGGAAATGGAGAGAGCGTTACTTGGGCTTGGCTTTAGTCCTACTGTTCCAGATGTTTTCATCGGTGGTCGGTTATTACGTTTAGATTCAACTAGCACCGTAATGTCACTTCACATCAATGGATCCCTTGTACCTATGCTCAAAGAAGCAGGCGCAATATGGCTTTAATACCCATCTTTCGCTCTTGATATATACAACGTGAAATGTGACTCAAAACTCATTCCCATCGAGACTACGTACCTAATTAGCTCTATCTATTTATATTCTACAGAGGATGTAATGTTTTCGAAGTGGCAGTAGATAATACGAGTACTTCTTTTTGTTTCAGTATCTAATAAACTCATACTTAAGTTATTACATCCTTTTCGTTCAATTTGATTAAGATAACAATATTCTTTTAAGTATTGTTAAATCCCAGTGTGACTGTAACGGTAAAATATCCGATGGACATATGAAAGCATCTCAAAATAAGGTCTACAAAAACATGAGATGAAAAAGCATCGAATCGAAACTAAAAGTCATGTGCCTAATCCTAGATATCTGCCACCTAGGCAAGAGATGAAGACACATGAATAGTATACGGAAAAATGAATGACCGAGTTTAAAAGAGGAGACAAAGGGATAAATTTGGATCGGGGGAGATAAAGAAACTCGTTTGGGATGGAGCAGCTGAGATCGTATCTTAGATCTCCGATGAAGATACAACAAGCCATGAAGTAGACATTTAATATTGTAACTATGGTTATATCAGCATTTATGTCTACAAAATCAGGACTAAACCACTCGGAATGGGGTTGAGTATTATTTTTTTTGGGTGAGAGAGAATAAGCTAAGGTTTTGAGAGTGTTTTTGAGCTTAAAGAGTGAGAAAAGTTTTATCCGTAGTCTTTTGTGACCCTTCATTCAATAAAAAATAGTTACTTCTTCCGTCGACTTAGGTATAATTATCATTCCACATGTGTCATATTTTATTTACATATTCGTGGTTTCATTGTTATATTTATCACTTTTATTATGTTGGGTTAAGCTTGGATGGTTTGAGATGTATAGCTAAAAAATAGCTATTATATTTTAGCGTTAGAAACAAGGATAAGCTTATCTTGTTGAGTAATTTGTGGTGTAATTGGTTACTACTGGAAGGTCTTGAAACAACAAAGTATCCATAATCTTTATTAATAAGTTCGGAAAGACCCCTAATGGTGCTGAGAGTTGAAGTTTTATATATAAATGTCATTTTTATCCTCTTAAATATTAATTAAAATATCAGTTTACATCAGTTTTATAGTAGCAATTTCCACACTTATTATTAATACCAATTTTTAAGTTTTTACAATCTTGAAAAGTTACCCCTTTTTGAGTTATCTCTTAGTGTTCAAGAAGAGAAATATCTAGTTTGAAACAAGCCAAAAGACCAGTAGCTCATTAAGTTTATGCTCAGGAAGTATTACCAGGATAACCTGAGATCTCTTCGAAAACTGAGTAAAATTTATCTCCGGCAAAACCAAGTGTCATCATATTGAAATCCGATGAAGTACTCCGGATTTTTTTATTAGAGGTATCATTTTAAAAAGAATTAACTTCATTATAGTCGTTTTCACCTAGTATTTCTTGTTGGCGTTCTTTTTTCCAAAAACCAGTAAGGACCATCCTAAAAGGTACCTTAGAAAAGTGAGGATACTGAAAAGGGTGCAGAGATCGGATCTGGTAACTGACAATTGGTTACCAAATGTCGAACCTAGGATTAATGTGTATAAGAAAAACTTTATTTAAGTATTATTTTTCTTGCTCAGTGATAGAGAAAGCAAGATCAAAGTAAGGTCTATTTGTCTTTGTGGATGTAGGTAGATAAACAAAGAAAAAATGATCAAAAATGGAAGAAAATGGACCTGATGATGAAAACTTTAGTTCTGATTCAAGACCTGTGAATATGGTATGTTGTTCTCGGGATGAGCCTCTAACGGTGCGATTATTAGTTTTCAGTA
Source organism: Papaver californicum (assembly GCA_023531435.1). Lineage (NCBI taxonomy): Eukaryota > Viridiplantae > Streptophyta > Magnoliopsida > Ranunculales > Papaveraceae > Papaver > Papaver californicum. Next base: position 1,438,724 of record JAJJMC010014301.1, on the reverse strand, counting down.
TTCGTACGTTCACAAAGTTTAGATTATAGTGTGAATGTGATTGCTTGAATAATTGATTAATACAATACTGGATTTTCGAATATAGAACTACGAATTAGGGTTAGGAAATCTTTAATGGAGGTAAATGATAGAAGTAAGAAAAAAGAAATCAATTAGGAGTGTTAAAGATTAAGTTCATTGATGTGGATGTATTTTTTTTTACAAAATGAGCCTTACGAGATATATATACAAGAGATGATCCACATGTTTATAGTGTGATTACTATATGTCTCATCTGTACTCTTGCATATTCCATCTTTTCAGGTGCTTATTTTTGTCAGATACAGATAACTTTTCTTCTTCCAGCTCCGAAATCCAGGTCTCCAATCGTGGTCATGAATTCCCAACTCCATGCAGATTGATCTTGATAGGTTAGATCTGATGCATATTGTTCCTTAATCTCTAGTGAACTGTTTTTGATGAAGTCATACTTTGCCAATTCCATACTATATAATTTTCCTTCGTTTTATGTAATGACCCGACCCTCCACCGATATTGTCCCTACTTAGCCACTGCGGTTATCCGGTAGTGTGGGGTTTTCAATGGGCACCGCTGCGGTAATCCAGCAGCAGCTTCCCGGGAGGTCACCCATTCCTTGATTACTCATGCCCGAGCACGCTTAACCGCAGAGTTTTCTGCCAATTCTTGAGCCAATTGTGCTGCAAAGGCCTCAGTCTTAGGAAAGGACAAACCATTACTTATATTCCATTCGGCGAACCTTACTTGCCGAATCGGGGTATTACATTTTCTTCTTATGCACTTGCTGACTTTCCTAAATAATTTCTTTACAAATTTACTACATTTCACTAATATTATTATTTGAGAACTCATTTTTTAAACGTTCTTCGGATGATTTCCATCTTGAATGATAGTTTAGTTTAGAGTTTTTACTCTCCAGAGTATTACTCTTTGGTTCCAGCTGACTTTCTCCTAGTTCTGAATCTTTTCTGTAGATTTTGGCCCCACATCTTCCAGGTTTTTAACTTCAGGTGGTATGGTTCCATCTTTCATGACCATCACCTGTTGTTGATTCATCACCAAGTATTGGGAATTATTTTTACTTCAATTTTTCTTATTTTATTACCTAGATTTTCTGGTTATTATATCACATGTAGAGCCCCATTGATAGGACAACTAACTTATTTGATACAGCTTGATTTCCACATATTACATACTCTCCTATCGTGATCATGAATTTTAGCTTATGATGTTACATTGATAGTATGGCTTGCAATGCATTTAATCATTCTCTTCCTAAATTCACATTGTATAGTAATCTGGTATTCAAATCCAGGCCAGGCACATTCACCAAGATAGGTTCAACTATCATGGTTAACAATATCTCACCCATAGGGTAAGTCTTCGAGCCATTGAAACTTATTATAGTTGAACCATTATTCTTCAGAATCCATTCTCTTACCAATCCTATCTTTTCTAGTGCTTGGATATAAATAATATCACAGGTGGATCCTTGATCAACTAAAATTTTCTTGCAATCTCATCCGTCTATGTACAACTCAACAACTAAAGTATCATTAAGTATAAATGTTACTCCAGCTAAATCTCTTGATCTAAAAGTGATGTTAGTTGGAGGGAGGAGGATTTTCTCACAATTGGATGTATTCCTGTCTTGAAAACCTTAAAACTTCATTCTTTCGTTTGATTACCTCAGGTTTTGCCCCGTCCCTTGGTGTAGAATGTATCATATTTATACACCCTTTCAAGTTTTTAGTTGGAGACTTACAACCTGAACTTTATCATGATTCTACTTGGATGAACTCTTTCAGATAACTGTCATTCATCAGGTTATCAATGAATTTGATTAAGTTTTTGCATTTATTCGTGAGATGACCTCTTGCATCATGATAAACACAATATGTGTTTCTTTTTCCTTCATTTTTACCTTGTTAGGTTTTGTAAAATACGACTTTTCCTTGATGTTCTGAAGAATTACCTCAGCTGTAGTGTTCAACTTGGTGAATCTTTGGGATTCCTCTTTCCACCTTCTGCCATTTTCCTCTACAAAATTTCTCCTTTTAGATGGATGCTCTTCAGGCTTGGTAGAATGGTTTCTCTTAAAGTCTACAACTTGGCTAGTTGAGTAAACTTTTATGTTCAGATGATGTATTCAAATTGTACATGTCTTGTTCCCTTCTTATGAATTTTCTATCCTTGCTATATACCTCTTTCAAAGAGTTGAGAACAGTTCCTGCAAATTAGTTTCTTATTTCTCCTAGCAATATTGCCTTTTTTTGAATAAAACACACGGTACTTTCGCATTTTTCTTATCCATAGGTGCTGCAGCTGCTTTGAATCTTCTGAGGAAATATGTAAAGCTTTCATCATCTTTTTATACCACACTTGATACCTCTTCTAACAAATTTTCTTCTTATGTTACAAGACTAGTTTTGGATGAACAATTCTTTGATATCTTCAAATTTTTGGACTGAATTGGGTGGTAGACATATGAACCAAATTAAAGTGTCGTCTTGTAAGCATGATGGTAAAAATCTTGCCATAATCAATGTATTATCCAGGTGTAACGCCATCGTTTGCTCATAGTAGAAGATGTGCTAGTTAGGATACACATGTCCTTTGAAATGAGAAAAGGTTGGTAAGTGAAATTTTTCGGGTAATCTGCATTCTCGGGTCAGGTTTGAAAGTGGTCCATCTTGAAATCTAAAAGTGGGATCACTTTTGGGTTTATTAATTAACAAACAGATTGCTCTTTCAATCTTCTTTCCAATCTTGTTTCCGTAAATTCTCTAGCTGAAAGGATATCAAAGATTTTAGGATTTGCTTCTGAGATAATGTATCGAGGTGGAATTCCATGTTCGTTAGACGTAAAATGCATGTGCGGTTGACGTAATTGATCTAGTGGATAATACTGAATTTCAGGTAATTATGGGATATTTAAAGAAAGATTCTGTGAAGCAGGTGTTTAAAATACTGGTTGAGATAATGGTTGGGATACTAATGGAATTTCTAATCTATTGAATTTTTTAGCTAGTCTGTTGATGGATCTGAGGAGATATGCATGTATTTCCTAGGAAATACTTATTGTTACTTGTTGTAGTATTGTTGATTTTCTCTATACTTTTTTGCTTACTGAAGATAATGTCGATACAACCAACATATATTCCTTGTGGATGTCCATATGGCCCTAACATCGGTATATGTGAGACTGCTATTGTGGTTACTTTTGATATTTGGATCTGGTTTATTGTTGAAGCTGTAATTCCAGTTGTTGTTGCTTCTGCAGCTGTAATTGGTGATGTCTACTACCACAGAAGTAGTCACAGATGTTGGAGTAATGTTCATGTTCCCTTGATTAGTTTGAGTTGCACTTGAATAATGGAGTAAGCAGTGATGGACCTATGAGAGGGCTAACTGGGGCTAAAGTCTAGATCAAGCCCTCAGATCCACTACCTAAATTTCATATTTTAAGAAATTATTTTACCTTTAAGATCTTAGCCCATGTCAAATTCAATTTTTTAAGCCCACCTGGGTCCGTACCTGAGAGTAAGAGACACTGATCCTTACGTATAACATCAAAAGCTACAGTGAAAAAACCAGTTTTGAAAAGTCAGTTTTCTGCGTATGTTTGTGAAAGAGATTTTGGAGTGTTTTTGTGAGATTTTTTCGTGGATTTTGACTGGTAACAAGCTGTCACGACAAACTAGGTATGGTGATGCAATTGTTACGTAAAAAATAGAAGTTTATTCACCGATTGGAGAAAACAGAGCACGAGAGTTATTCTCGGGATTTTTTTTGTTCATTTTTGGGAGAGTTTTGGGGTAATTTCCTAATTTTTAGTTCTTGTGCTAAAATTTTATTTGACACCTGTGCTACTCATTCGTTTGTATCTCTTCATTTAGCTGCATATATAGGTTTGCAACTTGACCATTTGGGGTTTACTTTGAGTATATCGTCACCACTTGGGGGTATAGTTACTCTTAATAAAGTTTGCAAGGACTGTGAGATAACGTTGGGGGACCACAGGGTCAGTATTAACCTTATACCAATGAGAATGCAAGAGTATGATGTTATTATGGGTATGGACTGGATGTCGCAGAATCAGGCAATTTTATGTTGTATTGAGAAGAGGATTTCTTTTGTGACATAAAACAGGATTCGTGTAGTTGTTCAAGGCGAGAAGTGGAATGTGATGAACCCATCAATTCCAGGAATGAGAAGAAGAGATGAAACCGAGGAACATATGGTTTTTCTTTATCATCTTAGCAAAGGTGACAAAGTCGTCGATACGGAAGAAGAATTTTGAGTGGTTAGAGATTTTGTTGATGTCTTTCCAGATTCTTTGAAGTGGTTACCACCAAAGAGAGAAATCGATTTTGAGATTGAAGTACAGCCAGGGACATCACCAATATCTATACCTCCTTATCATATGGCACCTAAAGAAATGAAAGAATTGTGCAAACAGCTGGATGAAATAACTGAATTGGGTTTTATTAGGCCGAGTACATCACCATGGAGGGCACCAGTTCTGTTTGTACTGAAAAATGATGGATCAATGAGAATGTGCATCGATTATCGTCGCTTAAACAAAGTTACGATCAAGAACAAGTACCCGCTGCCAAGAATTGATGACCTTTTTGATTAGTTAAAAGGAGAGAAGCATTTCTTTAAGATTGATCTTCGATCTGGATACCACCAACTAAGGATCCGAAATGAAGATATCTGTAAGACTGCTTTCGGTACTTATTATGGACACTATGAGTTTCTTGTGATGCAGTTCGGATTGACTAACGCACCAGAACCGTTCGTGGACTTAATGAACAAAGTTTTCCGTCCATTTCTGAATCAGTTTGTTGTGGTTTTCATTGATGAAGTACTCGTTTACTTGAAGACCAAAGAAGAACTTGAAGAACACAGACGGATAGTGCTGCAAACTTTAAGAGAAAATCAGATATATACAAAGAGGAGTAAGTGCGAGTTCTGGATACCTAAGGTGTTTTTTTTTTGGGTCATGTAATTTCAAGTCATGGTATAACTGTAGATCTCGAAAAGATTACAGTCGTGGTACAGTGGAAGCTGCCTAGGAATGTGACTCAAATCCGAAGTTTTTTGGGTCTGGCCGGATTCTACCGAAGGTTTGTAGAGAACTTCTCCAGATTGGTTGTACCACTTACTCGTTTAACAAAGAAATGAGTAAAGTTTGACTGGACAGTGTGAGAAAGCATTCGAGGAGTTGAAGCGCAGAATTACATCAGCACCAATACTGATAACACCGAAGCCTGGACTTGGATACAAGGTTTACTGTGATGCATCGGGGACTGGTTTAAGTGGCGTTCTTATGTAGAAGGGAAAGTTAGTAACATATGCTTCATGAGAGTTGAAGACCCATGAGAAGAACTACCCAACTCACGATTTGGAATTGGCGACAGTAGTGTTCGTACTGAAGCTCTAGAGACATTATCTATATGGTGAAAACTTTGTGGTTTACTCAGATCATAAAAGTTTGAAGTACATATTCACACAGAAGGATTTAAACATGAGACAACGGAGATGGTTCGATTTATTGAAGGATTATGAGTTCAAGTTGTATTACCACCCAGGAAAGGCCAACATAGTAGCTGATGCTCTTAGCCAAAAGGAATTTGGATCTTCTGCAGCTTTACAAATGTTAGAAGTTATAAAGAATTATGAACTGGTTGTGGAACAGGATGATGCTAAATCATACTTAGCAAAAATCACAGTTGTACCCGAGATTGTGAAGAAGGTAATTGAATAGCAAGCCGTAGATAGTGAACTACAAGATGTAAGGGAGAAATCAGGTACAACAGATGCAACTTTAGGTTGGACACAAGGAATGAATGAAGCCATATACTATAAAGGTAGAATGTGTGTGCCGGACAGTGAGGCTTTGCGTAGGGAAATCTTGACTATAGCTCATGACTCAGTACTTACACTTCACCATGGGAGTACAAAGATGTATCACGATATGAGACGAAAGTTTTGGTGGAGAGGTATGTGAAAGGATGTGGCGTTATTCGTATCGAGATGTTTAACTTGTCAACAAGTAAAATTCGAACATCAACGACCAGCTGGACCATTGCAACCGTTGCAAAAAGCTGAATGGAAGTGGGATTTTGTCGCAATGGACTTTGTGAGGGGTTTGCCGAGGGCACAACAGAGGAAGGATGGTGTGTGGGTAATTATCGATCGTCTTACTAAGTCTGCATGTTTCCTTCCAGTTAGACACACATATAGGGTTTTTACTTTGTGCAATTTGTACATCAGGGAGATTGTCAGACTTCATGGGATTCCTTTGTTGATAGTTTCAGATAGAGATCCACTTTTTACATCGAAGTTTTGGGAGAGTTTTCAAAAAGCCATAGGTACGAATCTAGATATGAGTATTTCCTTTCATCCCCAAACAGACGGTCATTCAGAACGAACCATCCAGATATTAGAAGACATGTTACGATCCTGTGCAATCGACTTCAAGGGAAATTGGAGCAAACAACTACCTTTAGTGGAGTTTGCGTACAACAACAGTTACCAATCTAGCATTGCTATGGCACCGTATGAGCCTTTATATGGAAGACCTTGTAGGACTCCTTTGTGTTGGGCTGAAGTAAGTGAACGAAGCGTATTGGGTCTCGAAGTGATTCAAAAAACTACCACGAAGATCAAGATCATCCAAGAACGATTGAAAACAGCTCAAAGCCGACAAAGGAGTTACGCCGACTAAAAAAGAAGACAACTAGAATTTCAAGTTGGAGAAAATATCTTTTTGAAGGTTAGTCCCAGACCTGGCATCAAAAGATTTGGAAAGAAAAGTAAGTTGTCCCCACGCTACATTGGGCCTTTTGAGATTCTTCAAAGGATTGGTGAAGTCGCGTATCGTTTAGCATTGCCGCCACATTTAGAAGATGTGCATAACGTATTCCTTATATCTATGCTACGAAAGTACAACATAGATCCATCTCACGTGATTGAGTATAGAGACTTGCATTTGAATGACGATGTAACTTACGTGGAAAAGTCGTTACGGATCGTTGGTACAAGAGAACAGGCTCTTCGAACCAAAACAATTAAGATGGTGAAAGTAATTTGGAAACATCACACTCTTGAAGAAGCTACTTGAGAGCTCGAGTCTGACGTGAGAGATAAGTATCCGGAGCTATTTGAAAGTAATCTTCATAACTTTTATTTTGTTTTTAAATTGCGTGACACAATTTTTTTTAGGGGGTGATAGTGTAACACCGTGAAAATTTCTCTAGGGCTTTTAACCCTAGCCCAACCCACTAGAAGCTCTTTTAAAATTTAAATAACCATTTTTAGTGCTAATCTGCATGATCAATAGGTGTTATAGAAATTAGAGTATATGTATGCCACGTTTCTGACATAAGCAGCTGGGGGAAACATCTGTCTTTTTCCGTTTTCTATAACACCTCCAGAAAATTTTCTTTCTTCTTGTTTACACCACAGTTTTGTTCTTCCCTCATTTCGTTGTTTTTGGCTAACACTCAAAACAATTACAATCGAAGGTAAACTTGTGACTTTTAAATCCAAATTCATCTAGGTACCGATTTACACACAGGTAGGGGGTTTTCTTCTCTTGATTTTAATTTTCTATATTAATCTCTACTGCCCTAATTTGATATGAGTATATGTTTTCATCTCATTTCTATGATGTTGATTATATTTTATCAATGTTCTGACTTTGCTTAATATCTTTTTAACTCATGCCATTCGCGTAAATCAAAAATGATTATTTGAAATGTTTTCTTCACCGTGAATTTGAGAAGTTTCATGCATAAAATCTCTTGTAATTTATCCATGTTTTTGACTTCATTTGAATTTGTGTGTGATGTCGGACTTGGTTGAATCCTTCAAACTTCTGTGTTACCCTTGCATATTGATCCTTACATATATCTGATTTTTATAATTGCTTTTGGCTTGCAGTACCCAAGTCCTGTTTTTCTATCATAAATCATCCAAGTCCAATTTTCCATTATAAATGAAGTCTTGAATTGATTTCTTTAAAACCGGCCATTACCTGTTTGCTAAAATGAACCAATGATCTACATTTTCAAAATATTGCATGTGTTTGAGTTCATGAACAGATTTATCTTTGTTTTGTATTTTCAACCAACAATTTGACTTTCGGTCAGTGGGAAAAAAAATTAACCAAACACATGTAGCCTTTTTTTCCTTTTTACCCATTTTAAATGCTACTGACATTTTTCCTTGATCATTATTTTATGATTTTTTTGTATTAGAAAAGAAAATAAAATTCAATTGATTGAGCATTTGGTTTTATATTTTTCTTATCAATTAGTTAACTTCATTTTTATATTTTGCATGACCTTTATCTCAAATCTACTTCTTAACTGTTTTTTCTATGTTTGAAAGTTTCACTTGATTGTGGCATTGTGCTATTAAGATGTGTATCATGTTTACAAATGGGATTAATCATTATACAGTCAATTAGCAGCCTTACTTTTATAAGTTATGTTTTTGATGTAATGTTATGATGAATATTTACTTCTTACAAATGATTTAAAAGGAAGCCAGGATATTCTACTTAGGAATGCCAGGTTTTAATTGGCTCCCATCTACTGATAGCTACCCGGAAGACCGTTAACAATGACACTGGCCAGTGTCATAAAAATTTAATAGAGTAACTTACCCTTATTTACCATTCTTAAATTATTGTTGTCGTTTTAAATTGTGCAAGGCTTGTTTTTCTCTGTATTAATCTTGTAGTTGCTCTTGTCTATTTGCATTTAAATTTCACGCCGAATTATGTAATGATCGTTTCAACTCCTACTGGACTTAGCCCACCCTGTTTCTTTGATTTTCTACCATAGAGTACGAGAGGAGCTTGCAGCAGCAAGCCGGGCGGAGTTTACGGCAGGCTTCGAGGGCATACAAAGTTAGTATTTTTGTCTAGTCTTGATGTGTATATATCACGGGTATATGGGGTAGTTGGTTTTGTGTTCCTGAACCCATGTGTTTTGGTCATATTTTTGTTGTGTATATAAGACTTGGGTTTTATACAAACGTTGCTCATAATCTGTACGAAATCTGGGTTTGGTTGAAAGGTTTAATTTCTTGATTTATGGGACTGTTTGCTATCTTTTTGTCGTTTAACCTCAATGTATATTGCAAGCAATCACCTTATAAATGTTTAAGGAAAAGTTTTGAGTACAGTAATGAATTGAATAGTTCAACTTTTGTTTTGAAAATGTGTCCAGGACTTGGTTCTGGTGAAAACTATAATTAGTTGTACAAGATTTCGTTAAGATTTTTATTTTAGAAATGTATATTTGTATATATATATATATATAATATTTTTATATCTAATTTCAGACGGATCAGGTATTAAGAAATTGAAAACATTAAAATGTATTTTGTTGTCTGTTTAGTGTTTTTAGATGTATTTACAGATCCCTTATATATATATCATTTTGTATAGTATTGTGTATAAATTCATTTTTGTTTTCATTAATCCTTGGAGTTATTTTGTACGTTCGTTTCGTTTTAATTTTCGAGTGGCGTACCAGGATTTGACCTTGTTGGATGGGTTGAAATCCAACCCATTCGAAAGGAGAATTTTTACCGGTCCGTCATACCAAACATTGAACTACTGGTCTGATTAATAACATCCAATCACACCGAACCAGACCTGTAATACAAAACTAACTGAGATTACTCAAGTGCTACTTAAGTAAAATTTAAGTAGATGTTATTAACAAAATATTGGACTACAGATCGATGTTATTAACAAAACTAATCGACGGTAGGTTTTTACTTAGATGCTACTTAAGTAACAATTAAGGATTTTTGATATACACCGTTTGGCAAATGCCACACCATCTCTTTTGTGCATGTACCACTTAACATCTGCAGATGCACTACTAGAGGATAATCTATAGTGTTGAGTTCTATAGTGTTGAGTTCTATTTGGAGCTTAAATTGGCACCCAAAGCGGACCGAACCAATTATTTGTCAAAAACAGTTTTCTCCTGCACACTCAGTACTCTTTGCACTGCTCCACACAAGTCCTGTGTCTGAAATAAATAATACTCTCTGTTTTTAAAAAAACCGTTATTTTCACTTTTTTAATTTGGTATATTTTTAGATTGAAATGTAAAATTTGATATATTTTTGGACTTAATTAGAAAATAATAATAATATTTTTTGAAAAACAGAGAAAGTATTAAGATCAAATCAACAAAAATTGTTCTATTAAATACTCTCGCATGGGTAAATCACAACACATAAAGATAAAAAGAACCGAGATCATATAAGTGATACCATGTTTTGATTATTTGTTAGAAATGTCTCGTTAGAAGTGTACATGAAATTAATTACATATCTTAGAGCCGACATGCTTGGCCAATCACAAAATTGTTGTTCCTATCCCTGTCCCTCTGATTTTCTGAAGGTAAAGTTTCAGTTAAATAGTACTCGTATGGTGTAACATATATAGTCATCTTTGAACTATAAACATCAAAAGGTGAGCAGAAATGTAGAATGACTGATGCAACAAGACATTCCTATCTTGTGTTACCGGTGTTTGTCAAATATGTCTATGGGATTTCATTTCACTGTCATAGTATGTCAGAGCTTCCAAGACTATAGTAGTTCAAGTTGGACCAAACAATACTATGGGCATAAATGGCTATACAGTGCTTATGGTTCAACGTATTTAACTCGTGTTTTCTTTGGCTTAGCGTCTCTTGGACAGTAGCTTGGACCTTTCAAAATCAATAAATATGGCATCCGATGCTAAGTGAAGCACACATGCTATGGAATTTCATTCAAACAAAACAATAAAAAGTATCGTACCTACTTAATACCATACTAGAAAAGCTAACAAGTATCCTGGGGTTTTTCTGTCTCTAGCAGAACATAATGTGACTCGGACCCATTAAGTCACTTGGAATTCCTACCATTTTACGACCAAAAAGAAGCACATACACCATCCACAAAGTAGCAAACTACCCGTTTATGAAAATTCCTGAATTGTTCTACTATAGCGTAGCAAACTACTATCACCTTCTACTCATATACCAAGAAGGAACCCCAGAAAGAAGAATAAACCCTTACAGGACTTTACTTAAACAGGGTACAATATGAAAGACCAAGGGAAATAATCAAATATCTACCACCTTTTTTCAAGCAATCAACAGAGGTACAATATTGGCCACTCTTCATTTAGTGATCAGACACAAACCTAGCAAAACTTCCTCAACAAAAAAATCACTTCCAGTAAGCCGCGAAAAAAACTGCGAAACTTTTTAATTTATTTAAACACAATAAAAAAGAAAAAGAACCATAACCCAGTTTATAGAAAATGAAATAGAACATTACTAAACCAACCTAGCCTTTTCTTTCAAATATAAAAAATAAAAGCTAACATTGAAAGTGAAGAAAAAGAATAATGATCACCTAGAAATAACTCCCTCCATCTCCATTTCTTCACTTCGTTCATAATCCCCAACAATATCACCAGCAGCAGATTTATAATGCTTCAAACGAAAAAAAAAAACAAAAGAGAAAAATAAAATTAAGATTCAAATACAAAGAAGAACTAAAAAATCAAATTCTAGGGATGCTAGAAGAATAAAAGAAAATCAGATCACACGAACCTTAGGGTTTATACCAGAAACCAAACTCACCTGTAGATACCCAACCTTTCAAAACTGATATTGAAAATTAGGATTTATACCTGATAAGAATAAACAAACTTGCTACAACCATAATAAACTATCAGACGATTGTTTGTTTGGGATTTCAGGAAAAAATTAGTTTTCTAGGGTTATGAAAAAATCAACCACCGTAAACTTACTAGATCGATATATCTGGTTTATGGAGTTTGATTAGGATGTAGAGGTTAAGAAGAAAGGTTTTGATTTAAAGTTTTGATGTTGAAATTTATTAGATTCTTCAGAGTTTTTCTCGGGTAGTAAAGATGGGTTTTATGAGAGAGAAAGAAAAAAAAATATAAGTAAACTTTGGCAGTTTGGCTTCTATTAAGCTTGTCTGAATAGAAGTAACTGAAATAAAACAATTTCAAGGTAAAAAAAATGGTTATTAAATGAAATACAAGAGAGTGCCTTTAATTATAAGTTTTGGGGGGAAAGAAATTCAGGATTCAACTTTATGAGGCAAATAGATTTTCTGGTAAAAATTTAGGAGGGAGAAAATGCGGGGAAAACAATTTCAATATTTTCTAAAAAAAATTGAATTAAAAGTAAAATCAGAAAACCAAAATGAAATCCAATTCTAAACACCCTTGCAAATGAGGCAATTTATAAAAATACCACAATTTACAATGGATATAAGCGTTGGAAAAACGTTGCTTAATTATTTAGAGATAATTATGAATTAAAGCAACGTATATCTAGTTGTGCAATGGATATAAACGTTGCACATCCAAAAACTGAAATGTTGCAAAATTGGTAATATGGTGTAGTGAACCAACATTATCAATATGTATTCCAAGAACAAAGGTTTGCCCAATATATTATATGGATATTTTTAGTCTGAGATAATGCCACTGGATGTATTCTAATTTCCCACAACAAGATTGTTATGGAATCAAAATGGTCATTGAATCACAACCGGAAAAGATTAGGTATCTGCAATGTCAATTTCCTAATTGTTGTGGAGAACCGCAGTTGCTAGATAATGTTGTGAAAGCTAATAAAGATGGAAAGGTATAAAACTTTTACAAAATATTCAAACTGAATACCAAATTAAAGAATTTAGAGTGCAACCATTGTGGAGTAGAAGGTCATCAAGAAAATCATTTTCCAAGCAAAATATGGAATTCCCAAACCCTAATTGAATGCTCAAATCCTAATTGTGACACTTATATGGAAATCCACACATCTAAAGGGAGAGACTCTAACGGAAAACAATCTTGAAATTCGCTATGTGCCATTGGGTGGAATGAACATATTAACTGTTGTTATGTTTCAGTTTCACCAAGAGTTTAAATTTCATGAATATGTTGTACTTTGGTATTTAATAATTAATGTTGAATGTTTATGCTATCACTGAAGTTATTTTTGAAAATTAAATAACAATTAAAAAAATAAAATATGTGACGAGACGCGTGCAAAGACTGAAAATGAGATTGAAAGAAGTGACGAGACGCTAGTTAAAGTTGTAGAATAAGATTGAAAAAAGTGATCTAACGCTTGCAAAAACTGTAGAATGAGATTGAACGAAGTGACCAAACGCCTTTATTTCACAGTAGTGGGACCATATAACATTGTGTTCAATAGAATCCAGCGTCTCAATGTTATACTTTCTCATTTTTTAAAATCCAAAAAAAATAACGCACTTTATCCAAACCAAAAGACAGTACACTTTTTGAAATACAAATAACAAAAGCATACTACGTACGGTACCCTATTAAACCCTAACTCACTTTCGTAAGAATCATGGTTACACTTAGCCTGTACACCAAGACTTTTTAATGGCACAAAATCTAGTGGACGAGTTTTGTCTCGTGGGGGTTTACTGAGAGATGTATCCACAAAATCTATTATAATTAATGAAATTAATCTTTGTTGGAATCTCCGGGAGGAGGATTGAGATTCGGTCTCGCAAGGAAATCAAACAACTTTGTCTTTACAAATTGATAGCACTCGTTAAATTCGAAATCTCTTTCCTTTAGTTGAGAGTAGTTGATTTGTGTTAGTCTATCCTACACCATTTAAACAATAACTTTAGTGTTTATTATGGAAGAAAATAATTTAAAATATCAAAGAGTAACTGGATAAATATTTTCAAGTTTTTTCGTTGTCAATGATTCAAAACAACTACAACTGCTAAAAAAAAATCGTTTGGAGGGCCATATAATCTATTACGCCTTCCTAGATTACTTAACACCTATCATGTATGTTTTGCATTGTTCTTTGGAGGGAATTTTCAATTCTCTTTTTCCATAGTGCCATACTCGGTTTCAGAAGGTATTTGTTGGTAATGCTCCTTGGAGAAATTCAGGACAAGATGTTTGAGTGAGACAAGTTTTGATGATAACTAAATCTTCTTCTGAATCATAGATATACATAGTACTTGAAGATATTTTTGGAAGGGATTTAGTTTACGAAGTTAATAACTTACAACATGGAGATGAGATGAGAAGAAATAGATTTTTGTGTGTGTTGTTTGTTTTAGATACAATGAATTTATAAGGACATTTTCAACAAAGCCATTGACAAAGTCTATATTCGGAAACAATATTGTTCAGATCCAATGACTCAGAAGATAGAGTCGTTAATGTGAAATAGAAGGGAAAAATCGACTACTAAAAAATAATCATTAATAAGTTTACCTCATTACATAAGTCATAACATACAAAACACCAATTCATGATATATTAAGATTGTTGGTCGATTATCAGCCAAGCAAAATTATTTCTAGTCTTTTCAATTCACAATTATAAATAAGAGTATAATAATAAGACAAGCTCGATCCACAGGGAGATATGGGTTGTCAGGTTATTTTGATTACTTATGTAACCATGGGGATTTTGGTCGTAATTATAATTAAGTTATACTAAAACAAATAAATTAAACTGAATATCAGAGATTAAAATCACTGGTTAGAGGTTTCATCTTTCATCTTCCATCTTCCAACATGTTATCAACTGAATCAAACTCAACATTCATCGACTCTCAATATCAATAACCCTAAAGCATCCTATCATAGGATTACTCCGGCAAAACTCATATTATCATCAAAGGTGCAAGAGCCACTCTTTGAATCCTTTTCAATGAATAACTTGGCGCAAGAGCCACTCAAGTATAACCCTATGAAAGCAATGGTCTTTTTGAGTTGAGGTTATTCTAAGCAATCCGACACAGAGCCACATGGATTTAACCTAGGTCACGCTTCTACACATAATTGCGTGGTAACATCCCGCCATTAACAACTATGTTATGCTACTTGTAACATGGATCTTCGACAATTCCGGATCTCAAACCCTAGTTTAGCTATAGATATCAATGCATGCTCATCTAATTCGCGACTTAAACAAACAAGCAATCAATCATACATGGTGTTATTAATTGTAGAACATAAGCGAAATTAAAGAAATTATGAACATATGAGAATGAATAATTCAATTAATCAACATGTTTTCCAACTTAGGACTACATCTCTAACCAATAAGAAAATTTTATTACTCATAGATTTCTGAAAATCCATGCAAAATATATAAGAAAGCAAGTAAAGCAAACCCTAGAAATTCTGATGATCAATCGCAACTCCAAGCCCTAGCTTCTTGTTCTCCTTGTTGTTTTCAAGTGTAAAAGGTCACTTCTTAATGTCTTAGATGTCTCCTTATATAGTATTCAAAAAATCTAGGTTTTAAATCCTTCTGGGACTGTGTTTTCCATGTTTTAAAAGCCCACACACGTGCCAAACTACCCCTGTTACGATTGGTTTCAACCCAAGAAATCCATTTGAAATTCTGACACAAAAATCTCTCCAAAATTCCCAGAGTTACGGTTGGATTCAAGTCCAATATTTCCAACCGTAATTACTCATGGACACTTTTTTGTACTCCACCGTTTTGGTCATAACTCCCTCATCCGATATCCGATTGACCTCATTATTTTTAGGTTGGCTTCGTCTTTCAATTATCTACAAGATGGAAATAACAAATCTTCATATCTATACAACTAATTTTACAGTTGGCTTTGATAGTCTAGATCCAACTGTAAATTTTCCTGGAATTTCTTGCTCAAAATCAGCTTCTTTTACGGTTGGCTTTTGGGCTACTTTCCCAACCGTAAATCTTCTTGGAACTCTTGTTTCAAAATTGTGTTTATATCCTTTAACATTTCCATTTCATGCTGGAATGAACTCCTTTCCTCTTTGTATCTCTCTTTAACACCATTTCCATTGATTTCGGATGATTCACCTAATATAAGACATAAGATAGAAAACAAACGTAATAACAAGTAATATACAATAATTATAGCTAAAGCAACAATGAAAATGACACTAAAAACATGTAAATTAAGCACATATCAAATACCCCCACACTTTCCCTTTGCTAGTCCTCGAGCAAACTACCTCCCTAAACTAAACTAAAATACAAGAACTCAATTTCGTTGAGGATACGGTTACACTTAGCATGTATAAAAAGCCTTTAAACCCCTAGGTTTCCCTAGTGGATGAGTTATAGTCTCGTGAGGGTTTACAAGAGGTATACCCATAAACCTAAAGTCCAACTTTTAAACATTCCAGAGCACATGCATCCAAAGATCTACAAAGACATAAAGTTTTTGTAAACTAACAATAAGAAGTTAGAAGTATAAAGAACGTTATTCTCATGCTCAACCCTTGAGTTAGGAGAAAACCACCATATGAAAGAATCCAAGTTCAAGAGCGATCGATTGTTTCGACTTCTGCCTCACCAATAGGTTTTTATGAATTTGCACCCAAAAGAATATGGTTCTCATGTGTGCAGGTAGGAATGAAGATAGAAATCCTGCACACGTTGAATGGCGGGAAGGAAAGGAAAAAAAAGCCCTTCCATATAATATGAAGATGTTATCCCATAAATACGTGGGACGAAAAAAAAACCTTTTTTAAAAAAATTTCTGATGATCTCTAAGAATGGAAATCAACCACTATGCAAGGATGGGAACGCTTATTTACCTTCTCACCCGGTCTACAATCAACACCACTCTCATAGCATCCAATAGAAACGTCTTCGTCTTCGGTCTTCAACTGTTGATGATGAACTCTTGAACTTCTTAGAAATTTGACAATTTGTAACTCTTTTCCTCAATTCCTTGTTGTTTGAAACTTCTTTATAGATTTCTTCTTCCCCATAACCTTATTGAATGAATACAAAAACAAATATATACTCTAAAACAATATAAAACACATTTTTTTCTATTATTATTATTTATTTATTTCTTATGAGAATGAATTTCAAACTAAAAAATAAAATGAATAATGAAGCTACTATGGCCGTGGGATAAGGATTTTACCACCTTATTATTCACAACTTGTATTGTCTCGATATCATGAACTTCACTAACTCTTATCTTTTGATTTCTTTCACTCTTGTATATAAGTATTCAACATATATATAATTCTGCTTATTGTATTGTTGCTTTACTTGAATATGAAATTTGCTTTTTCTTGTACTGTTGCTTGTAAACCTTGAACGTCTTTAACTTTCCTCATGATTTTGATGCTCTGCTTGTTGATGATAATGGTGTTTCTATGAACTTGTTGTTGACGGGAGAATGGTGCCAACTTCAAACAAGAATACAAGATAGAGTTATCAATTCTGACGACAGCCTCATGATTGAAGAAATAACACTCAAAAGATCAAAAAGTAGTGCTGAAATTGGCTAGCTCATCATTCTACCCGGAGTTTGCGCAGATGAAACACTTTAAACGGACAATTTAGACAGGTACAAATAATTGAAGGTTTGGTGCCTCACTCATGGGTATTGAATAATCATCTTCTCTAATACTGTACTCTCTACCAGCGGTTGAAGTCCCTTTTTTGTCACCTCTAGCCTCTCAACAACTAAGCAACCCGAATGTCGTTCTCTATTACTTCTAAGTTCAATTATTTTGGTGAGAACTCTGTACGTAGACTTAGCTAGAAGTATACTAAGTGACTCTAAAATCTCTAAAAGTTGGAGGTTTCTATGCAAATATGTACAAAAGATTTAAAATTTCTAACTACAAAGTGAATATTAAGACTCTATATGCTTAATCACTCCCCCACACTTAAACTTTATATTGTCCTCAGTCTAAATTGACTTGTCCAATGTAATCAAGATGGGAAATCCTATAATATGTCATGAAAATATAAGAAAGATAAAACTAAAAACATAAAGATAGAAATACAAAACCAATGGGTTGCCTCCCATTCAGCGCTTGGTTTACCGTCGTCAGCCCGACTGTAGACTTCTGGCTACTCATTAGCCTGCGTCTAACACATTATGAAAACTTGATTGAACATTACTTGGGCATCGCATTCCTTCAAATAAACTAAAACTTATGACCTCTCCATCAAACTCCATAGTCAAGGTGCCTTCGTGGACATCAATCTTTGTTCTAGAAGTGCTCAAAAATGGTCTACCCAACAGTAAAGGTGTAGACGAGGATGAATTATCATTTCTCATATCTAGAATATAAAAGTCCACGGGAAATATTAGTCCATTTACCTGCACCAAAAAATCCTCAACAACCCCTTTCGGGTAAACATTAGATCTATTAGCAAGTTTAATAACTATACCAGTCTCCTTGAGAGGACCAAGATGTAAAGCATTATAAATTCAAGCAGGAATAACATTAATATATGCTCTTAAATCTAGCAAAGCTTTCGTAAACCTGGATTTACCAATTGTGCATGGAATAGTAAAGCTATCGGGATCTTTTAATTTAGGTGGAAGTTTATTTTGAAGAAACTTCGAAGCATTCTTCCCCACACTCATTACTTCATTACCGGTTAACTTATGCTTATTAGTGCACAACTCCTTCAAGAACTTCGCACAACGAGGAACTTGCTTGATTGCTTCAATGATAGGAATTTTCACTAGGACTTTCGTGAAAACGTCCAAAATCTCTTTATCTTGTTCCACCTTCTTATTAGCTTTAGCGAACCTTTCAGGAAAAGGTAGAGGAGGAACGTAAGTAGAAACACGAGATTTAGGATTTTATTTTGATACCTGACCATTTTTCTGAGGAGTTATGAGCTTTTCCTCTTTAGTCGGCTCCTTTAGAGACTTTTTATCACCCTCGAAAGTAATTTCTGGTTGCTCAGTTTATGTACCACTTCTCAATGTAGCAACATTAACAATCTCTATTGGTTTAACAAGAGTCTGAGAAGGGAGTATCTCACTATTTTGTGCCTTTAACTGATTAATATCACTTTCCATAACACCCATTTGCATACACAACTCATTAGATACATTATCAGTTTTCTGCTGATTTAGATATGCTAGTTGTTGATTCTGTTGTACCATGGAGATTAAAGTCTTCACCAAAGTAAGCATATCTGATGATTCTGAGTTTTGAGGTATTTGTGGTTGTTGTACTTGAGGTTGGAACACACTAGAACGGTTATGAATAGGATTTGCAACTGTAGCTTCCTTGATAACATAAATAGAGTGTGGTTAGTCTCTACATCCTTGATCATAGGTATTAGAATAAGGATCACACTTTTGTGTTTGTTGGCGTGAGAAGAGAGCATTACGTGCTCCACATGCTCATAAGATCGATGCGATGTTGTTGCACCATTACTGTCAGGTAGCCTACCTGTTGACGTAGCTCAGTCATCTCGTTAACTTGATTAACTCTCTTGATAAGTGGCTCTGATAAACAACTTGAGAATTGTTGAGAATTTGCTTCCATGTTCACGATCAATTCTTTAGCTTGTGATACTTTTTTGTTCATTAAAACACCACCACTTGCAGCGTCAAGGAGATTTCTGTCACCGGGTAGTAAATCATCGTAAAAATAGTGGATAATCAACGCATCACTGAATTGATGACGCGGACAGCTGGCCACCAATCTTTTATATTGTTCCCAACATTCATACAATGTCTCTCCTGCCATTTTCTTAATCCCACAAATCTTTTTTCGAATTTGAGTTGCATTAGATGCAGGAAAATACCTTTCTAAAAGGAGTTTCTTCAAACCATTCCATGTTGTTACACTGCCAGCATATAAATAGTATAACCATTCCTTAGCGGTGTCTACCAAGGAGAATGGAAAATCCCGTAACGTAGCTTCATCTACATTAGTCTCTGTCGGTAATATGGCCATGACCATGTTATGGAAATCCATTAGATGTTTGTTCGGATCTTCATTATCCATTCCATGGAATTTGGAAAGCTCATGAATCAACGCTGACTTGATCTCGAAGTTGGATGTAGTTTGAATACACCACTCCTGTTTATCCAGATTGTGAGAAGCTATTTCTTTGAGTGTACGATTTGCATCACCCATTGCTTCTTTTTGGTTTGTCTTTTAGTAAAGTACCTAAACTCAATTCTTAAAACAAAATTAAAAACTAAAATAAGAAATCAAAAAAAAAAACAAAATAACAATTCGTTATGCCTCCCCGGCAGCGACACCAAAATTTGGTCGGTGGTCAGCCAAGCAACATTATTTCTAGTGTTTTCACTTCACAATTATAAATAAGAGTATAGTAATAAGACAAGTTCGATCCACATGGAGATATGAGTTGTCAGGTTATTTTGATTATTTATGTAAACAGGAGTTTTGGTTGTAATTATAATTAAGTTATACTAAAACAAATAGATTAAACTGAATATCAGAGATTAAAAGCACTGCTAGAGGTTTCATCTTCCATCTACCAACATGTTATCAACTGAATCAAACTCAACATTCATTCACTCTCAATATCAATAACCCTAAAGCATCCTATCGCAGGCTTACTCTGGTAAAACTCATATTATCATCAAAGGCGCAAGAGCCACTCTTTGAATCATTTTCAATGAATAACTTGGTGCAAGAGCCACTCAAGCTTAACCCAATGAAATCTTTTTGAGTTGAGGTTATTTTAAGCGATCCAGCGGAAGAGCCACATGGATTTAACCTAGGTCACGCTTCTACACATAATTGCATGGTAACATCGTCATTAACAAATATGTTATGCTACTTGTTGCAAGGATCTTTCAACAATTCCGGATCTCAAACCCTAGTTTAGCTATAGATATCAATGTATGCTCATCTAACTTGCGACTTAAACAAATAAGTAATCAATCATACAAGGCATTATTAATGGTAAAACATAAGCGATATTAAAGAGATTATGAACATATGAGAATGATGACTTCAATTAATAAGCACGTTTTCCAACTTAGGACTACATTACTCATGGATTTCTCAAAATCCATGCAAAATATATAAGAAAGTAAGTAAAGCAAACCCTAGAAATCGTGATGATCAATCGCAACTCCAAGCCCTAGATACTTGTTCTCCTTGTTGTTATAAAGTGTAAAAGGTCACTTCTTAATTTCTTTGATGTCTCCTTATATAATATCCATGAAATCTAGGTTTTGAATCCTTCCGGGACCGTGTTTTCCATGTTTTAGAATCTCACACACGTGCCAAACTACCCCTGTTACGGTTGGTTTCAACCCAAGAAATCCAACCAAAATTCTGACACAAAAATCTCTCCAAAATTTCCAGAGTTACGGTTGGATTCGAATCCAATATTTTCTACCGTAATTACTTCTGGACTTTTTTGTACTCCACCGTTTTGGTCATAACTCCCTCATCCGATATCCGATTAACCTTATTAGTTTTAGGTTGGCTTCATCTTTCTACCGTAATTACTTCTGGACTTCGACGTAGAGAACTTCACGTACAGTCGATATCTTCGACGATTATCGGTTAGTTTATTTTTCTTAATTAATTTGTATGGCTTTTAAGAAAGCCATGTTGGGATACTTCCCTTGTTAGGGCGAAAGGATGAACTTGTAGAGATGATTTTTATTTGTGTTTCGAAACTAGGGTTTTTAACTGTATGAACTAAATATTATTAATTTGTCTCTCTCTCAACGTTTTACCGTCTCGATGATTTTTCATGTTCTATGCCACGTATAGTTCATTGTTTGATTAGTAGAAGGACTCGTTGAAACCTTGTATGAAATTGTTTTATGAATATTCTTTAACTTTTTATGCCCCGTATACTTAGTACTTCGAAATTTTACTTTAGGTTGAGAACAAACAATTCTTTTTGAAATCGAGACCCTATGTGACGAACGTAATTAAACCCTAATCTACAACGGATTCCCGGAACCTTAACGTTTTCCTCTTATTGTTTTCAAACTTTATTAAATAATATTAATTCATTAGTTAATTAAATTCTTTATAATAAAACCTAAAAAAAAAAAAAATAATCCAAACTCCTCGTGGGAACGAACCGTATTTGCTCTTGTCTACATCTTTCGACACTGTGCGCTTGCGGTAAAACAAAGTCGGTTTTCTGACGCATCAGAATTTCTTGCTCAAAATCAACTTCTTTTACGGTTGGCTTTTGGGATACTTTCCCAACCTTAAATCTTCATAGAACTCTTGTTTCAAATTTGTGTCCCATCCTTTAACCTCTTCTTTTCATGCCGGAACGAACTCCTTTCCTCTTCTTAGCTCTCTTTAACACAATTCCATTGATTTCGGATGATTCATCTAATATAAGACATAAGATAGAAAACAAACGTAATAACAAGTAATATGCAAGACTTATTGCTAAAGCAAGAATGAAAATGACACTAAAGACATGTAAATTAAACACCTATCAACTGTATACTAAGGAAAAATACAAAAACTTTAAAAACTAACATATCTTAATTGTAAACCCTGACTCACTTTTGTAGGAATCACGGTTACACTTAACATATGCAAAAAGCACTTTAAACCACTAGGAGACCCTAGTGAACGAGTTGTGTCTCGTGAAGGTTTATTGAGAGATCGATGTACCCACAAAATCTACCCGTATCCATCTTACTCTTCATCGGAATCTCCAGGAGGATCAAAGGGTGTTGAGTTCGAGAAAGTTATCCTTTAAAATTAAATAGCATTCATGATATTTGAATTCTCGTCTTGTTCTTTCAAGATATTACCTTTTCCACAATTCTTTTTGCATGAAATAGAAAAAAATTGATTTAACATTTGATAAAAATAGGGGGTTTTAAATAAGTGTAGTTTACTGAAAACACTTACAATGTCTTTAAACATTAAAACCAACCGGTGGGGTTTGGTAAATTGTTGTTTGGATGGATACATACGGGTTTTTTTTCTTCAATAATTCTAACCCTATTTCCTATAACATGCAAACTTCTTTGGTTAGGATTCCCATGTATAGCTACTAAATTATCTGTGACCCGTTCCCAGAAGTCTACACCCGAAACTAGGTTTCGTCATCGTGCGAAAGAGCAATGTTGATCCAAGATTTTATGATGGCCAAATCTTTCTCTAAAGTAAACCTAAAAACCATCACTTAAAAATAATTGAAAAAAAAATGTTCGGAGATTGAGAAGTTAATGTTGAGAATTGTGTTATGTTATTTTGGTTGAGAGGAACTCAATATATGATCATTTCTAAGGATGGGGTATGTCTTAAT
This sequence comes from Papaver californicum, assembly GCA_023531435.1. NCBI lineage: Eukaryota > Viridiplantae > Streptophyta > Magnoliopsida > Ranunculales > Papaveraceae > Papaver > Papaver californicum. Next base: position 1,415,560 of record JAJJMC010014301.1, on the reverse strand, counting down.
GTTGAGGTAAAAGGGTGTTATTTCATATCGTAATTTTGGTAATTAAAAGACTTGGAGTAAAGTTAAAGCTGAACGAACGTAGAAGAAGACAAATAGTTTTTAATTTAGAAACCGTATTAGGAAATTTTTGATTATTTTTATAATTTTCTTTTAGTTTTGGACATTACAGATATTATTATTATTTTTAAACTCTACAGAAGGGTAGTATTAAATATAAACTGCACAGGGAAGGACGACAATTACGATATTTTCTCGGCCCCTTGGGTTCGTAGACTGACACAGGAGTCAGTGGCCTGAGTCGACTTCAATGGTTCATCCCCCGTCTGCTACGGGAGGTAAGATTCGATCAACCCACGAATCCCTTGCAAGTGGGTTTACTGTATTCCTTCGTGTGCATATATGTTGAGGACCTGAATACGGATTTACTTTTCTAGTAAAGGGCAAGAACTGGCCATATAAGATAAGGACTCGGATTTCATCACCGTTTCCTTCTTGCCCGCTTTAGGAACATGTTACCAAACGCGAACCTAAACCTTAAAATTTTGACTAGAAAGAGACTGATAGGGTAACGAGCTTAAAGGAAACTCGTTCAAAAGGACTGTATTGGTTACTTTGTTAGCCCAACTCGAAGTTCAGGAAGATTATTTTAAGTTGATTAGAGCCTCCTTGTAACCCAGGGAAAAGTTGCCAAAGAGACAGGGTTATCAAAGCTCCTTAGAGCTTATCCTGTTTCTCTTCGACTTAATCTAATTCGGATCGTTCTAAGAGGTTTGCTAGAACTGTAACTAGTTGCCTTTCGAAAGAATAGAAGTTGCTCTAGAAACAATCTAAGTGGAGCCATCATGCTTTTTGTTTGCTAGATTCAATAGGTGATTTGGTTGAGTCAGCCTTGCTTGTGATTGTTTATAAATTATACGCACGGGAGGTAAGTAAATATTTGATATTCTCGCAAATCTTTTGCAAGGTGAGTTATTGGGTAAATTTTGCTTGGTATTATGGATCCCGATGATTTGGATTCCTTCACTGCATTTTGGAATAGTTCCAAAAGAGACGGGAAAGAGGAGTCATATAATAGTTCACTTGGGGAATATGTATACACACCTTTTTATTATCAGGAACCTAAGAGAGAAGAGTGTGTAAATAATGATTGGAATTATTCTCATGGGTATGATCATTCCGGACCTTGTGAAGGTTATGATTATTACCAATATAACCAAGGTTATGAGTTACATTATACTAATTCCAATTATTATTCACACACGTATAATTCACAATATGATAGAGATGATCGATCATACTGTGAACCATCTGCATCACTCTCATCTAAGTTGGAACAGTGGAGTCACGACCTGGGAAAATCAATTGAACAGTATTGTCATAATATTGCCAAATCAACTGAAAGATCTTCTCAAATACTTTCTGAACTTTTACAACGAGTAAATGATTGTCTTCCTTATAACGATTCGAGTTCTGATTTATATAATTCTCATGATATTAATAATGAAACCGTTAGGAACGATGAACCTTTGTGTTTTGAGATTGATGATGAACTTGACACTTGTGATTATAGGAATGATGACACTGTTATGACATTTGAATCTAGTGTATCTTGTCCAACTCACGATCATATTAATGATGATATGCCTATTCAAAAGGATGAGGTTTGGATTAGAAACCCTATGTATTCAGATGATGATGATTTAGAAGAACCTATTTATACAGGGGATACTATTGTCGAGTTTAATAACTCAGAGGCAGTAGTTGTGCAAACTGATATACCTTCTAATCATGTACATTCTGAGATTCCTACTGGTCACCTAGAAGAGGATAATAACGATCTAATAAATCATGAAACTGTTTGCATAATTGATGAAATAGTCCATGATACTTATTTGCAAAACCATATAGATGATCCATTAGAGAAATTCCTAGCCCATTGTAGATTTGATATGGACGACGATAGTGTTATTAATGAGGTGAAAACTTTGTTAGATTATGCACCACCTGATCATAACTTAGAAGAAGCAATTGATTATTTTTAAGAGTATGACGATCTAGAAATTAGGGAAATTGTGACTAGTCTATCTAGAGACACCCAAGATTCTAAGTGTGGGGGTGATTATCAATCTCCATGTACCTTACCTTTGACTCTTAGAAAGGTCCCTAACTTGGGACGTGACATATGCACCTCTACTATTTTGCAAGATCATCTTCAAACTATACTTCCTGAACCTAATGTCCAGAAAGAAATTCAGTTGTTAGAAACCCATCCTCTGGTCGATGTGGTTTACCTAGGCGATAATACCAAGATTGACTTTGTTTTCCCACCAAAATGTTTTCTTCCATATATGGAAACGTATGAATTTCAAATGTGTCAGTTATTAAGTTTTGAGACTAAGCCTGATTACTTTAGGAGAGTAGAATCGACACATTTGCTTAAGAATGGCCATTTTCATAGTAATCAAATGTGTGAGTCAAATCAGATTAACTTTGAGGATCCATAATTATTCAGGTTATTCTTATGTGCTTCTAAGTTCTTAGTTGAGTTTTTCCACACTCTACAACCTGACCCTGTTGATCCTTCCTATGAGGAAATCCAGCCCATGAAAGTATTTTATCTAGATCCTTTTATAGAGCCTGAACCTGAACCACAGCTAGAAGTAGTTGTCTTAAACAGAAAACTAGATAAGGGTGTGCTCGGTTTGTTCTTTTTCTTGGCTTGTTGCAGTTTCCTTTTACTGGTGATAGCACTATTTGATCCAGATGACCAACAGTTGTTCCGGCTATTGCTATATGATACTATCATTTGCTTTATGGGAGTCAACCCATCAGATTTGTTTCCTTCACCTTATCTTTTTAGTTTTTGATTGCTTGTTTTATGCCATTTTAGGATTTCCCATCTTGATTTTACATTGGAAGAATTAGTTTACATTGAGGACTTTATGTCTACATCTTAATTCTTTATAATAAAACCTAAAAAAAAATATTTTAATCCAAACTCCTCGTGGGAACGAACCGTATTTGCTCTTGTCTACATCTTTCGACACTGTGCGCTTGCGGTAAAACAAAGTCGGTTTTCCGACGCATCAGAATTTCTTGCTCAAAATCAACTTCTTTTACGGTTGGCTTTTGGGATACTTTCCCAACCGTAAATCTTCATGGAACTCTTGTTTCAAATTTGAGTCCCATCCTTTAACCTCTTCTTTTCATGCCGGAACGAACTCCTTTCCTCTTCTTAGCTCTCTTTAACACAATTCCATTGATTTCGGATGATTCATCTAATATAAGACATAAGATAGAAAACAAACGTAATAACAAGTAATATGCAAGACTTATTGCTAAAGCAAGAATGAAAATGACACTAAAGACATGTAAATTAAACACCTATCAACTGTATACTAAGGAAAAATACAAAAACTTTAAAAACTAACATATCTTAATTATAAACCCTGACTCACTTTTGTAGGAATCACGGTTACACTTAACATATGCAAAAAGCACTTTAAACCACTAGGAGACCCTAGTGAACGAGTTGTGTCTCGTGAAGGTTTATTGAGAGATCGATGTACCCATAAAATATACCCGTATCCATCTTACTCTTCACCGGAATCTCCAGGAAGATCAAAGGGTGTTGAGTTCGAGAAAGTTATCCTTTAAAATTAAATAACATTCATGATATTTGAATTCTCGTCTTGTTCTTTCAAGATATTACCTTTTCCACAATTCTTTCTGCATGAAATAGGAAAAAATTGATTTAATATTTGATAAAAATAGGGGGTTCTAAATAAGTGTAGTTTACTGAAAACACTTACAATGTCTTTAACATTAAAACCAACCTGTGGGGTTTGGTAAATTGTTGTTTGGATGGATACATACGGTTTTTTTTTCTTCAATAATTCTAACCCTATTTCCTATAACATGCAAACTTCTTTGGTTAGGATTCCCATGTATAGCTACTAAATTGTCTGTGACCCGTTCCCAGAAGTCTACACCCGAAACTAGGTTTTGTTATCGTGCGAAAGAACAATGTTGATCCAAGATGTTATGATGGCCAAATCTTTCTCTGAAGTAAACCTAAAAACCATCACTTAAAAATAATTGAAAAAAAATGTTCGGAGATTGAAAACCTATTTTTAATATCCAAGATGAAGCTATTATTAGCCCAGTTAACACTAGGTTTTTCCTGGTTTACAGAATTAACTACTACTTCACTATTAGGCTCAAAAATAACTTTGTGAAATCCTTTCTCCTGCACCCAATTGGTAACTTCATCCATTTCTAGACATTCCAATTGTTCCACTTCATATTCCGGATTCAGACCTCCATGAATGAACTTTCCTTTTTCTCCATAACATACACCTGCAAAATCACGAATAATTAGACTAATACTTGCTAAACCACTCTCCTTAACATAAGAAGCATCCATATTAACTTTAACAAAACCATTGTCAGGTGAAACCCATTCCTTTACACTCAAAACAGATAAATGAGTAGTATCATTAGTATGATTATTACCATTACCCACATTTGTATATTGAGTAGTGAGCTGACAAGTTCTACTAACAGAATGAAGCCTATTAGGAGTGATATTCTGAAAGACCTTATTATATCTGTCTTTCCATAAATACCAAGCATCAATCATAAACTTGTAAAAAATATCTTCAAGAAGCTCTTCAGAGTTAGAAGTAACATTACCTGAAAGCCCAAACCAGCTGACAATCCAAGAAGAGAAATTTATGTTCTTGTTTTCCACAGACTCAGAGTTTACATTTAAATCAGACCAGAGTGACCTAGCATAGGACATTCTAGAAACAAATGGTTAACAGTTTCCAAACTAGCATTACAAATACTTCAATGTTGTTCAATATTATTTATATATGTACTGAGCCTGTCCCTAGTTGGCAGAATATCCTTAAGGCATTTCCAAATAAATAACTTGACCCTATGAGGAACTTTAGTCTGCCATAATTGTTTCCAAATTGCTATAGGTACAGAACCATTATCATCAGTATTGCTAGCACTAGCAGAAGAAAGTGTATTATAAGCACTTTTAACGGAAAACTTACCTAGCATATTAGGAGTCCAAATTAGAACATCCTCAATTGTTGGTGGTATATGTATAGAGAGAATCTTACTAGCACAGTCTTGAGTAAACAAACTAGTAACAAGATTCACATTCCAGATTCTTGAATTAAGCAGAAACATATCACAGACATAAGTTACATGAGTATTATTGGATAGATTAACATTTGGTTCAGGAGGTTGATCTAAATCGATCACCCAACAATCAATCCAAATTTTGACAGTTTTACCACTTCTAACAGCCCAAAAAGAATATTTGGAAACTATCTCCAAACCAGCATATTACTTTTCCATATCCAAGAACTATTTTCTTTTGAACTTTTCAAATGAAGAAAATGGCATTCCTTAGCATATTTAGTTTTAGTAACTTTGACCCACAGCTCATCATCATTAGTGCATACTTTCCAAGCCATTTTACTGAGAAGAGTATGATCAAAAGTTTATAGGTTTCTAAAAGCTAGACCCCATAGAGCCTTTGTCTTATGCAACTCAGACCAGGCTATAAAATTAGCCCCTCTGCTGCTTTTATACCCCCACCAAACTTCCTTTCTTAATAATCCATCTTTTTAATTAAAGTTTTAAGAATCCTAAAACTACCCATTTGACGTGAAGGAAGGGAATTCAAAACAGATTTAACCATAGTGGCTCTACAAACCTGATTAAGAGATTTACCTTTCCAATTAGACAGTCTTTTTTCAAAAGATTAATTGGACCAAAAGATTTGGTTTTATTCTGACGTAAAAGAAAAGGAACTCCAAGATATTTCTCATTGTCTTTAGTCATAGTCATATTTAGGGCTTTTGCAAGATCCTCACAAGCTCCGGGTCTTAAGTTACCACTAAAATAGACACTGGATTTATTAAAATTAAGTGTATCAAGAATCTCCAAAACTCCTCTAACATTATCCATATCTGCCTTGACAAATATGAGGATGTTATCTGCAAAAAGAAAATGATAAATGGATGCTCTTATAACAGCCTTTAAACCAGTAATAACATGATTAGCTTTAGCATGAATGAAATTTCTAGTAAGGAATTCCATGGAAATAATAAACATATAATGGGAAAGTGGATCCCTTGTCTTAACCCCCTTGTAGGATGAAATTCCTTACAAATACTTCCACTGAGCAAAACAGAAATATTAGTTGTGGAGATACACTGGTTTATAAGATTGCAAAATTCCTCATTAAAACCAAATTTCTTTAAAACACCTAAAAGAAAACCCCATTCTAATTTATCAAAAGCCTTAGATAGATCAAGTTTTAAAGCCATCCTTTTGCTTCATAGTATGGATTAACTCATGAGCAATAATAATATTGTCATGAATTTACCTACTTGGGACAAAAGCAGCTTGAAAAGGTGAAACTATTCTCTTAGGTAAAGGTAATTCTATTTGAAATAATTTTGGAAATTATCTTATAGGTTGTGTTACACAATCATATAGGTCTGAAATCTACATGGGATTTGGTCTCATTAGTTTTAAGAGTAAGAGATATATAAGTTCTATTAATCTGTCTTGGCATATTACTAGAAACAATTTTTTTTTAACCATATCTACATTATCCTTACCAACAATATGCCAATTAGACTGATAGAACCCAACTTGAAAGCCATCTGGTCCTGGAGAGCTTCAAGAGGACATTCCTTTCACAACAACATGAATTTCCTCACTAGAAGGGATACTTAAAAGAACAACATTGTCAACTTCAGTAATAATATTGGGAATAACATCAAAAGTATCTTCAGTAATACAAGGAAAAGAAGTGCTACCAACATTACTAAAATGAGTAGTAAGAAGTCTACCAATATCACCCCTTTCCATAAACCAATTACTACAATCATCACATAATGTATCAATATTGTTCCTAAACATTCTCCTCTTAGCAAGAGCATGCAAATATTTGGTATTATTATCACAATCAATAATGAATCTATCTCCAGACTTTTGTTTATAAAATTCATTTTGAAAAAAATTCCAATATTCCAACTTTTTAGTAAGATCCATTATTCTATCATGCTGTGTAGAAGACCAAGACTCAGATTGAACAGATTGAATTTGGTCTTGAATTCTATTAATGTTGGTTTGTATATCCGCAAACTCAATCTTATTCCAACGCGAAAGCCTAATCCTAGAATTTTGAAGCTCCCTATTAAGTTTATAAGCAGGAGATCCTTGTAAATCAAAATTCCAAGCTAACTTAAGTTGTTCCACAAAAGAAGCATGACTCATCCAAGTCCCAAATTTTTTAAAAGGTTTCCATAGATGTGGTGGAACAGACTCACATTACACCATTTTTTCATATTAGCAACGACTCTCAAGCCGTTGCGAATTCACAACTAAATTAGCAACGACTCATAAATTAGCAACGACTTTCTGCTGTTGTAAAATTTGGAACTGCAGTGAGCCATTGCGAATTTTTGAGTTGTGTCGCAATTTGCAACGGTTGATCATACCACATGTGCTGCCCAACCGTGTGCAAGGTAATACCTGAATTGTAGGTGTGCGAACCTATCGTGTGTAAGGTAACACCTTAGGGCATCCACAGTGGGACGAGGGAAGCCAAAGACTAAAGAGTAAAATTTTTACTCTTTAGTCCGCCCCAAAAACAGCGGCCCAGAGACTAAAAATGATCGGGCGGTGCTCCAGTATAACGCCTGTTGTTGGGCGGCTTTCTAGCGTAACGCTTGTTGACACGGGCGGTTGTCTAGCGTAACGCTTGCGCGAGACGGACGTCTAGCTGAAAGCTTGATGTGGGGCGGGAGAAAAAGATAACGCCTGATGATGGACGACCTCCTAGGACCACGCCCGAGAGACGGGCGGACCACTATACAAACGCCTGATGGGGCGGTGTGCCAGCATTACGCCTGATCGAGTCATCCCTTGTGCGAGAGAAGCGTGTGATATGAAATGGACGGGCGGTGTCCTAGTACCCCGCCTACAATTCCAAGCGAATTGCTAACGCCTTGCCCCATCTTCTCTTCATTCTTCTTCAGCCGCAACTTCCATTTTTTCTCCTGAACCCTAATCTTTTGTAGTGCAACCCTCTTCCGCCTCCTCCTCTTGTGAACCCTATTCTTCACTAACGATCCCCCAAAGACCCGCCTACGTTTTTGAGGCTCTGCTCAATCTTTTTTCAAACATCCAAGCGGTATTAGCAATCAAGGTAATTTGTTTTAATTTTTGTAAATTATATTTGTTTTGTAAATTAAATTTAGATTATGTTTTATTATTATGTTTTGTTAATTAAATTGGTTTACATATGTTGAATGATTAGACATGTGATTATGAAATATAGATATTTAGGTTTTAGAAATTGTAATTATGGGATTGGGATAATTTTTAGGGTTTATGGATGTTGTAAATTGGGTATAAAAAATTAACGTTAATTTGTTGAATTGAAGATAGAATTGATTAAGTTGTTGTTTAATTTGAGTTGGGTGTGGTTAATTTTATGATGAATTGACTAGATTGTCTTGAAAATTTGGGAATTAGGAATGTTTATGTTTTAAAACCTATGTGTATGGAATTATATAATTGGGGAATTTTGATGATTTTTAGTACAATTGAGGCTTTGATATTGGAGTATTTTGTGAATGATGAATTTTGTTCAAGAATATTTGATTTTTGTATGTTGGTACATATGATTATCTAATTAGATAATTACTTTTGTAATTATGAAATTATTATGTTTTTCCTTGATTTATTGATTAATGTAGATTCTTATCTTTGTGCATTGTGAGGATTACTCTTGATTTTCAATGTTGTATGAACTGTTTGGCCAGATGTCGAGCAGTTTGACGTCCAGATTCGTTGGTCGAAAAAAGAGAGCCAAGAAGACTAAAATTGTCCAGGATTCAGATGAAAACCGTATTACTCAAGAAAGGGTAGAGGTTCCCGGGTTGGATAACTATACAATTGTGGAAGATACTGAGGGTCACGCCTCCACCAATATTACGTATTCAAGCGATGCCAAATTCAAGTTTTCACATCGTGGTTCCCTCAAATCGGTCCTTCAGACCTATGCAGGTATTGTTAAACATATCCCTATGGTCAAATATATTATTGAAAAGGGAGGATGGGACCGATTACTTACCATGGATGTAGTAGATTCATCGCATGCACTTATTGACTACATTGTTGAGCGTTTTTGGGATACCACAAACACTTTTCACTTCTCGTTTGGTGAGCTTGGGTTCACACCCCTTGATTGGGTAATGTTGACCGGATTTAGTATTGGTATTGGTAGTCCTATTCCGTATGACTCGGGAAAGTTCCAATTTGAATATGTTCGGGCGCATATTTTTCCTGAAATTAAAGATAGTGAGGTTTGTAGAAGAGAACATATTCCCAACCAGTGGGTTTCAGATGTAATTAAGATTACATTTTTGAGCACATATTTTGATCCACAAACGTTGGTTGCGGCTAACGATGATAGCATACTTGCTGATAGAGTGGCCAGAGCCTTCTAGATGTATGTTTTGGGTCAATTCTTCTTTATGCAAAAACCTATATTGATGCTGGATGGTTAGATGCTTTTGAGGATCTACATGAAGTTAATGATTATGACTGGGGTAGTGCTGCATTTTCGAAATTGTATTCCGGTCTCGCCGCATCTGGCATGGGACAAAAGTCATTGGCCGGACCCTTTTAAATATTGGAGGTAAATTTCTTAGTCTTATTTATTATTCTTTTTTAAGAAAATTTGTTGCTCAGTTATTTATTCCTTTGATTGTCATGACATTCTAGTTTTGGGGGTACGAATATCTGGGAATTTGTCGGGCAAAGAACCCAACGCCTGAAAGTGAATCAATGTGGCCTAGATGTTCTCGGTGGACAGGAACACGGAGGAAGAGTATTGATATTATTCGTTCAAGGACTTCTCTGAATCAGTTGTCTGTAGACGATGTGACCTGGCAACCGTGGGAATCTGTGATCATGGTCCTGGATTCTGAAATTGGACGGAAAGCAATAGAGCTCTCAGAGAAAAGGGTTATATTCTCTTGGCTAGGCACTGTGAGTTTATAATTTATTTCCATTGGAATGTTATTTATTTTCTTTGAATTGTAATTGTAATTTTCGGTTAATTGATTGGTTTATTGTAATTTTCTTTTCAATGAATAACATGTATCTCGGAGATCGGTGTTGGAGGCAGTACCATCAAACATGGGGCGTTCCTAGCAACCCGCCTAGTCGTATTTCCAACTTGAGCAACGACAATGCTGAGGAGATGAGCGAAAACTGTCTGCTCCCTGCAAGTGAATCAATACGTGTCGTTAACTATGATCTGTATAAGGAGTATTAACGACATGTAACTAACCTGCAGAAATATGCCACCAAAGTCGATTGGGAGATTGAAACGTACGGTTATGCTGGTGACCGTATTAAACACAACATCCAACGTCCTCGTGAACATGTACCCATTCCGCCTCAACAACAATTGTCATACGTAAGTATACAACAAACCACTGTAAATTTGATTTTAGGATATAGTAATGGTTGATAATTTGATTTTAATTTTTTCATAACAGGTCGAGGCTTATGGTTTAGTTCAAGATTATGCTGATTTTACGCAAGAGTTTCGTAACTTTACGTTAAATGAAACTAAGAAGAGGATGGACTTTTTCATGGCCAAAGATGCAGAAATACGGGGTCTACAAAATTATGTGAGCATGTTGAACTCACGGCTTGCCCATTTTCGTCATCAACAACCACCCATTGGGTTTGGTACGTATGCTCAAAATATGCCACCCCCGATGTGGAACACCATGGGCCAGGGATCGTCATCAACAATGCAATCAAGTAACTATAATTCCAGACCCCACTTGCCTCCGTTTATGCCCCCCTCGCGCTCGGCGTCCGAGAATCAAGATACGGAAGAGTAGTAATTCATTAGCATTGAATTATTAGTTGAACAAAAAACTTTTTCTTTTGTCAGATTTGAAATGTCTTTTCAAATTACTTTTCTTACATTATCGTTGTCTTTTACCTGCTTTCTGTTGTCATCTCCTAAGATATTTATAATCTTTTCTTTTGTCCTTTATATTTGTTTTGTATTGTCAATTCAAAACTCTGTTTTTTTTCCTTTGTCGTTTTGGTCATTTGGTATTGTCTTGTCAACCGACATTTTATATCTCTGATGCGTCTGTTCACCCCACTTGCCTCAACTCTGTTTTTGCATTAAAATACCAACCGTGTTTGGTCATATCAAAACTCAAAATCTTATCTTAATTTGCCTATAAATTGAACACTCGATTCTCAAATTATACAAACCAAAAATACAAACATCAAAAAGCAAATGGCATACTATCAAAATAACAATCAGTACTATGGTTCTTGTTCTTCTATTCCTCCTCCTCATTCTTCTTCTTCTTCTTCTTCTTCTTCTTCATCGTGTGATGATGATAACAATAGTTTGTACTCATCAGACGAAGGTTTACTTGCATTGAGTCAAAATAACCAAGCAGTCACTGCGGGATTCAATGTTTCAAGTATGAAATGCCCACATACTCGTATGATAATACCAAGACAGCGTGAGGACGGTGCAAAACTTCTATGGAAAGATTACTTTTGCAGAAACCCGGCGTTTCCTCCTCATGTATTTCGTAGAAGATTTAGAATGCGGCGAGAATTATTCAACCGTATATTGGGAGATGTCGTAGCTGTAAATAGTTATTTTGTTCAAAAAAAAAGATGTTTGTGGTGTTCTTGGATTAACCCCTCAGCAAAAAATTACTGCAGCAATAAGAATGTTAGCTTACGGATGTGCAGCAGATGCAATAGATGAGTATTTACGGATCGGAGAAACCACATTTTTGGAAGTAACTCGTAGGTTATGTAAGACGATAGTGCATCTGTACGAGAAAGAATATTTGCGCACACCAACTAAGCGTGATGTTGAACTGCTTCTTGATGAGATTAAAGAAAGGGGATTTCCGGGGATGCTGGGTAGTGTTGATTGCATGCACTAGAAATGGGATAAATGCCCATCAGCTGAATCAGGTGCTTACACTGCGTACAAAGGTAGTGAAAGTATTATCCTGGAGGCAGTGGTGTCATATGATCTGTGGTTTTGGCATGCATTTTTTGGTATGCCTGGTTCTAACAATGATATAAATGTGATGAACCGTTCTTATATTTTCAAAAAGATTATCAACGGGAAAGCACCGGCTGTGAACTTTGTTGTCAACGTACATCAGTACGATATGGGGTATTATCTTGGTGATGGAATATACCCGAAGATAGCTACTATTGTGATGTCGATTAAACATCCAGATTCCCTGAAGAAATAAAATTTTTCTGCTATGCAAGAGGGTTGCCAAAAAGATGTAAAACGAGGCTTCAACGTACTGCAAAATTAATTTGCAATCATCAAGCAACCAACACGAATATGGAATCCTGACGTACTAGCATATATAATGAAAACTGTAATCATTCTACTTAATATGATAGTGGAGGATGAGCGTTTACCCGGTGATTGGCGCATGAGTATGATCAACGCAGCCACGGTGCACCGGTAAATATTTATAGACACAACACTGCTGAACTCTTGAGAATGAGAGTGGACCAACGCCGACGTGCAGTATTCGACAAAGATACTCATATTTGTTTGCGAAATGACTTGATAGAACACTTATGGTCAGATTTTGGTGAGGAATAAAAATTTGTAAATCCTCTGGATAAGTTTTGTGGGTAAATCTCTTGTAAACCCGCCCGAGACACAACTCGGCTGCTAGGGGCACCTAGGGGTTTAAAGGCTTGCTGCACATTGCTAAGTGCATCCGCGATGCCTGCGAAAGTGAGTTTAGCTCTACTTATTAGCTCATGTATTATCAATATATTTTAATAGATGGCCACATTTCATTAGTTAATTGCTTTTGTAAAACAGTTGAACGTAAAATCATTTCATTGAATCGAAAAGGCATACATCGCGTAACATTAAAGGAAATGAAATAAAATAAATCAGTAGATTACACTTAAACACTTAAGCACTTAAGCAAACCTATTATCAAACCTTCAACGGGTCGTATAACGCCCGGGACGACGTTCTTCACATCTTCAGAGAATAATCAACACAAAAGGATTGTATTCTTCCATCACCCTTAGGATCTCGAAATGAGGTTGGTACCTGAAATCTGAACATTTCCATCTTCTCCATTCCTCCAGAGATCTGGCAACAACTTCATCATCAGTTTCATTCCTAATTCTTCTTTCATTCACCTTAGCGGTTAAAGAAGAAAATTCTAATAGTGCCCTTGTGATTTCCATATATCGACAAAAAAGGCCTGCTATGTTCCGGTTATTGGGGTTACCGATTTCATTACAAAAGTTAGCATGGATATGTTCTAACCATTCCATGCTCATTGAACCATTCATCCGACGTTCATGACCCCTTGCTGGATAATGTAATACTATGTTTCGACATAGGGATAAATCTTCCTCTACGGTAAAATCCTCTGCATTAAGCCTAAAATTTTCGTAAGCCATAATTATGAAAACGAGAGATTATAAATTTTCTATGAAATGTAAAAGCTTTGGATTTGAAATGGGAATGAGAGATATAAATTCATTTATTTATAGGTGTATCAGAATACAAATTATAGCCATTGATCAACGGTAACAATTCAGTACGGTAACAAAACGATAACAAAATCAGGCAAATTAGCCAGGAGGACGCCTAGGGGCGCGCCTAGAACTTAGCGGACGCCTAGACGCACGCTCCATATTGGGCGGTGCCTTAGCATGATGTTTAGATATGTGCGGTATCCTAGGGTTACGCTCCAATGGGGCGGTATTCTAGCGTTACGCCTGTTAGTGGGCGTGATCCTAGACGCTCGCTCCATCAGGCGTAGTCCTAGGTTAACGCTTGATCAGACGGAGGTTTGGTTACCGCCCGTGTTTTTAAACGTTATTCTAGCGTAACGCCTAGCATCAAGCGGTTCACTACACAACCGCTTACCATCAGGCGGACGCCTACGCCACCGCTCGACTAAACCAAGTTTAATCCAGAAAAAAGACTAAATTTACTCAGCAACAATTTATATTCGGCACTAAAGACTATCTATGATCATCCCGCTGTGACTCTCATTTCCAGACTAAAGACTGCTTCTACTCTTTAGTGCGTGAAATGGTCTGGCCATTGTGGTCGCTCTTAAAAGCCTAGATTCTATCATTTAATCCCCGTTCTTTCTATTCTAGAAACAACTCCCTCCTTCTCCTCCTCCTCCCCCCTACTCATACTCTTGCGATTTCATACTTTCTTCTTCTTCATCATCATTATCATCATCGTTGGTCAACTTGTCGACTTCAATTCCTCCTCTCTCTCTTTCTACATTTTCCAACAGACTGACAGAGGTAACTAGCAGTTTTTTGTTTTTTGATTTTTTTTCATCAGATTTATCTGATTTGTTTTTGTTTTCGTGATTTATGGTTAATAATTATAAACCGGTGAAACTTGTTTTTGCATAGTTCGTATGAGGTTGTTTGATTTGATTAATGATTTTAATTTTATTTATGACTACAGATCTAGGGCTTTGATAGATTTTTTAAATTTTTTGTTTCACTGGTTTCTAAGGTTTGTTTCACTTGGTCCGAATCAAACAAATTCTGGGATGTTTCGAAATTGCAGAAGATCCATCGTGAACAAAAAGAAATGGTGAAAACAGCTGGGTTTGGGGGTTATCTGCTGCAAATCATTTATCAGGTTAACATTCTGTTTAAGTTACCTCTTTTTCGGTTTTATGTTAACCTTGACAAAAGAAAAAACTTACAGTCTTTCTTGCAGCATTTTCTTCTGATTCGCTACCGTCTTTCATTTGATTTTTAGTATCTTCTAATGACCACTTCTTTCAAACAGACTTCTGCAGGTGCTGCAGTGCTAACATACATTGTCTTTTGGTGCCTTCTCGTACCATTTCCATCTAGTGACAACTTTAAAGTTGATCTGGTAAATACTCTATTACCTCCTTACTGGCTGCTGCTTTAGCATGTACATGTCCTTTTATTTCTTATTGGCTTATCTTTAATTTCCATTCGACTTGAACTGATGTATTCCCAATCGCACCACTAGTCGAAGAAAATTCCAGGAGCTGGAACTCAGTTGGTGTCTTTCATTGTAAAAAGGAATAACACATTTTATATAGAAACACATATGTCTTGATTTTCTCCAACAAAGGCTTATGAGATTACTGCTTACCCAATTTCGTTAGTCGGTGGAAGGTAGACCCCAAGTTTTTCTAAAATTCTAAATTTGGGACTTTGTCAGTGATAAAGAAGACAACTTTTGGGTATCTCTAAGATACTTAATGTCAAGTTTCAGTGATGTAGTTTAGAGAATGGATAAATAATAGTTTTACTATCAGTGGACGTGGTCCTTGTGGAGGAAATGATCAGTAAAGGCTCTAAGCTATGGGAATGTACTATATAAGAAGTGATAGAAAGAGACAATGACATACAGAGAGAAATGATCTGGTCTCACTAAGAAGCTAAATCAATTGTTCTTTAACCACATTTTAGTGGACTAACATGTTATTTGCTTTGACAGACCTTTGGGACTCCAAAAGATCACGGAAAGCTAAACCGTATCATGACCATGTTTTTGTTTTCTCCCTTCTTGATGAACACATTTGGTTCCAAAACTACCGGGTATAATTTGTTTCTAATTGTCAACTTTGCCACTACTTCCATTCTGTTGCTTAACTATTTATTTTGTATAATGTGAGTTGAGTTGTTTGATCAACCATGCATCTGGCCTTAGTATTGTAATTCTGTCTTGTATATACCTATGCACCAAATTAGGTTCCCTGATTTGCTAAACCTGGAATAACTTATAGTCTACCTGTAGTCATCGGTCGGTTTCAATCTGCATTCCTGCTTGAGATATATAATTCACCAAGCTTTATTGGGGTTATACTTATACTTGCCTGCCAAGTATTACCTCATCTTAGCAGCATTTGTGTCTACCTAATGGTATTGTACATTTGTCTACGGACACGAGAATTGCAAGTCAGCTGTTTGTCATTCTCACCGAGAACCATAGTATAGTCAAGACATAAAAAATGAATGTTGTATCGAATATTACTATTTGTTTAATGTTGAAATTCAAAATCAGATATTTATTCCCGTCTTCATAATTTTTCGGGGTTCAATCCAGACAATATAACATTGCAATATCCACACAACATAGAAATGTTTGATTAGATATATGAGTTTCATTAGTGGCTTCAGATTGAGTTGTTTTCTCTTCGAGATACATAGTAAGATATAAAGATTATCCAAGGCATCCGTAGTTTATAATACATGACACAACTGAATTCACTCTTGCATTTATGCAATAGCCGCTGCTTCTTTTATACTTTGAGGTGATTCATAGTGGCTTACATAAGTATTTACTGATACTGCCCCTCAGTATTCCTCAAAGAAATATTTTAGCCAAGTCTTGGATCAGCATTGGTGGAGCATCCACTACTCTAGTTTATTTTTGTACTACTGAAATCCTAGTTTAGGTTTACACCAACATAATCTAGCATACACAAACTGTTATTTTATTTTTATTCCCTGTGATCACTCATGTATCTTCTGCCTTCTCATTCGTAGTTTTTACGGGTTCGCCAGAAACTTATTTTTTCTAATTATCTTCAGTATGAAATTGGTCTTCCCTGCAGATTTCTGTTCCCAGCAATGAAACAGATAAAGTGGACCGTGGTGGTCTGGATAAGATGACCCTAGTGGAGGTTGGTGACGATCATTCCTTGACTTGAAAGACCTTAAGAAACATCAAAATGTTATTTTTACCTATTTCTTCTTTTTTATTATGGACAGGTTGATCCAGGGTTCTGCTTAAATCCAATCAAGATATTTGCCGGCAGCTTTGGTGGCCCAACATTATATGATAACCCATATTATATATCTCCAAACGAGGTTAGAAGATCATTACACATTTGCTCTTCTATAATAGTAAATGCATGTGGTGTGTTGACATGGTAAGTAACAAGTAACTTCTGCTCTTCCTAAACAAGCTCAATTGAATCATAAAAAAGAAAACTTAAGAGAACCTCCTTTTGACTCTTGTGTGCATTCAATGCTTGTGTATAGGTGGCCTTATGCTTTTCTCAAGCTCTCAACCCCATGGGCACCTCTCTGGTAACTATAAGTGACAAACATATTTCCTTGTTAGGTCTTCAACATATTCTTTGTCGTTCACGGATTGACAGGTAATTTGTATTTGCAGGTACTTAGGGATGGCTCTGGTTCACATTCCTTGCTACAGGTTTTACGCTCTGGCTGTGAAAGCCAAAAATTCTGCTTTCACAAAAATGTTCCCCCTAGTAGTTCAGAACACGTAACATGTGACAATGCTTTTCGTTGAAAGTAAGTAGTTCAGAACAATAGAACATGTCACATGTATTCTTCTTTTTTTTGCTTATACATGTATCCAACAAATCTTGAATCATTTAATCATTTGGTTTGGTTTTCGTTTTTGTAGGACCTATTAACATTTCAATGTAGCATTAGTTTTCGACCTTGTATTGATATCCACAAGGTGAAGTTCATTTGATTGATTCACTCAGTATTTGTTGTATTAAAAAATGGATTCCTGAATTGGTTGAATGGTTCTTTGGATTAAACAGAATTGAAATGTTACAGGTGGTCATGCATAATGCTTGGTGCAGATCCCTTGAGCTAATCTGCATGAATTGAAGCATTACGTGCTTACCCAGGTAACTCATTATGTCTTGTGCTTTCTTGTTAAGTTTTTGTTCTCTTGTTATTGAAAGTCTTTTATCAATCACTTAGGAGGCATTAACTTTTGCTTGGCTTTCCATCTACTACTCTGTTTGTTCTGTTCTTGGCCTTTTTGTGTTGTGGGTCATCTTTTTGCTTGTCCTTCTCTCCCTCTCTCTGTCTCTCTAGATTTCATCTCCGGGTTTCTCTCCTGCAATTCATGTGTATTTTCTCATACTTTTCAAATAATGGAATAAGTGCGGGAGTGATGCTTAGATTGCTGAATTATGTTTTGGAGGGTGAAGTGTGATAATGTGCAACTGACGACAAGTGAGTAAAGAGGACACTACGTTTTAATTTGATTTTATAAAAGTTGTCAAAAACGTAATGTCATAATCCATGAGAATTGAACTTCCACCGTTTGATGAAGGTTGTGAAAATATAGATGTCTAGAAAAATTAAATTGTCTATACTTAGATATGTTGTACAAATCGAACTCAAAACCCATTCATATTCATGTGATTTGTTCAATTCTAAGTTAATACACAATGAATTCAATTGACACACAATTCTAAGTTTATATTCATGTTTAAATGTTCAGTGAATTCGGCCTGTATTTAGCCTGGAAATATTGCAGGGAGCTCCACAGGACAAGGTCGACAAAAGATTGACTTGATTTTTTTTTGTTGCAAAAATTTAGCAACGGCTGCTAACTGTTCTAAAATTTGAACCAGAATAATATAATCTGGTCCGGCTAAGAGTATTCGTTCTAATTATAACCGGTTCCAAATTTAGCAACTGCTTTCGCCTGTTGCGAATTTCTAACGCAACAGCTTGAAGCCGTAGGGACGAAAATTTAGCAACAGTAGCGAACTGTTGCAAAATCTTTTTGCAACGTCTGAACGTTCGAAGTCAAGAAAAAGAACACTTGGTTGAACAGAAAACCGTCGCAAAAATTTCACAACGTCTGGAGCGCCCTTGCAAAAACTACAACACCATGTTTCGCAGCGGCTGGTGCCGTTGCACGTCCAGTTTGCAACTGTAAAGAGCCGTTACTAAACCCCAAAAATGGTGTAGTGTCAGTAATAAGCAATATGGGACAGTGATCTGAACCAATATGACTAAGATGCATCAACCAATCAGCATTACCTAAGGCCAAATCTATCCTGGATTTTCTAGTGCCAGTTCCATAATTGTCACTAGACTATGTGAAATCTTTACCAATGTATCATATATCCATAAGGCCACAATCCTTGACTTTATTTTGAACCCATTTATCCATACTATTATCAACAGAACTATCCACAGAGTTTTCAAGAGGAAAATTTAGATCACCAATAATTAACCATGGCTGAAAAACATTGTCACTTAATTCATGCAAAAATTTCCACTGATTCTTTTTTGGTTCTGCATAAGGAGAACCATACATGCAGGATAAAAGAACTTTTGGTTTAGCATGATGAAGACTAACTAGAACATGGATAATATCATTCATAGCAGCCACAACCTCACAAGCAATGCCATCTTTCCACATTAGAATAATACCACCAGCAAGACCAACTCTAGCAATGCATTTATAGTTGTAATAATGTAAACTATTAACAACACGAATCATTCTTTCATTATCAATTTTTATTTCAGATAGAAAAATTAAATCATGATTCTGACTTCTAACTAGATTACTTTATTGGTTCCTAGTGAAATCTTTAGCTAAACCATGCACATTCCAAGCAATTATGCTCATAGTAGAGAACTGATGACAAAACCACTCAAAAAAAAAAAGAGAACAAAATCAATAACCAATAGAAAAAGACAAAATTAGGGTTTATTATTAGAGAAGAAGAAAAAACCTTTTGTTGAGAGGCAGTATAATCCATGTTGATTCAGTGTAGTCATTCTTCCATATTCATCATTTGAGCTATCAATTGCAGTATTTTACTTTTCTTCTTCATACCTTGATTCATTCATCCCTCCTACCTCCTCAGATCGATTACAGATATTGAACTGATTAGCAACCTCAATAACATTCCCATCTGATTGAAACACAGAATTACTATGGGTATTGATAATTGGTTGGTAAACAGGTTTTAGTGGTGTTGAGTGATTCTCCTCTCTATCTCTCTTGAGTTTTGATTGGTAGTTGCATGGTTTTCGGGAGACTCGGGACCCATGTGATGACTCGAGCTCTCTATTGTCGAGAAAGAAGATTTGTAATGATTTTGTTTGGATTTTTTTAACCTTCCCAAACATGTACAACTCTTGAAATATGGTAAGAATATATTCCCGTCTTTAAAAGCTTCAAATCTCCTCTTAAATCTCAAAACAGATTCACGCAGGTGTGAGAGGAACTTTCCCACCAATATTGATTTTTGAATTTTGGCATAGGTACCTTTAACACTTGAGGTGGGTGCCTTTGACAATTCCCATGAGTACCTATAGTAATTTTTTCGGGTTCTTTAACACTTTTTCGAGCTAATTTTTCCAACAATGTTTATTTCCTAAAAATACTTATAAACACATAAAATAACATTATTAATACAAAAATTATGCACTAACAATATAAATGTGAGATCAAATAAGACACAAAAATGTGTC
The DNA here is from genome assembly GCA_023531435.1 of Papaver californicum. NCBI lineage: Eukaryota > Viridiplantae > Streptophyta > Magnoliopsida > Ranunculales > Papaveraceae > Papaver > Papaver californicum. The sequence continues at coordinate 1,395,163 of JAJJMC010014301.1, read as the reverse complement.
TATCAAGTTTCCTGCTATCTATTTCATTCAAAATCCCTAACCCTGAATTATGTTCCTCACTCACCAAATTATCCACTGAAATTACACTTGAATTGTTATCAGCACCAAAAGGTATTCATATAGACAGCCAAAAAAGCTCCATTGAAACTATTCATCATCTGTCATTCTTTCTACCTTAAGCTCCATAGCGATTCTTTTGCAATTAGAATCATTATGATCAACTATGAAACAATCATTATAAATTTTGTATGTCTACATCTCAAAATGATACTTCACCCAGACACGTTCACCAGCCGCAGTGTAGCGCCCCAAAATTCACATACTTAATAATCTAAGAGATTAAACTACGACTGAGGCACAATGGATCTAAAATTTTGTATGGTTCTAAATAAGATTAACCCAAATCTAAACCCACTCTGAGAATATACATATAAAAACGCCTCTCTAATGATACATATATAATAATGTGTTAATTTACAAATCAATGTATATATATAAAATAAACATAGCGATAGCTAACCAACAACTAACTCGATTCCTCGAAGCTTTACGCCTTGAACAATCATCGCCACAAATATTACTTTATCAGACTCTGAAAACTAAAATCGGGAATAAAGTGAGCGCATCATCCCAAAGGGGTGCCCAATGGAAATAATAACTAACTTTCAAGTAATCACTAATATGATTTGAAAATAATGCAGGTTTTGATAAAAACCGATAAAACACGAAAAAGCTATTAAATCATATTAGATAATAAATTGTATTGAAATATAAATGTTACTAAACGTTCGCCACACATTCTAAACAATAATAGTTGAGGGACATAATCCTTTGGAGTTGTAAGGTTGACTCTTGCGGATTCTTCAATGATCATTAAAGCGTCATTCCATAGTCACATTTAGATTTATACCCTTACCAGTATCTCAATCATACACGCACTCTACATATCAAGCATTCAAAGAAAACTAATGGTGGTAACATTATATCCAACAGAAGAATTTATCATGGAGAGCGCACACAAACCATTCGTCATTCATCCATCACATATAAGATTTTCAACATCATCCTCTTTAAACACCAAATCATAATATAATAACTTTATCAAAGTAGTTTAAAGAACAGTAAACATCCATGCATGAAATATGAGCGATCCCGACAGAAATAATAATATATTTGGCAGCCTTTACGCTCCTATTTATAGTAGTAGACACCTCAGCTGCCCCTAAGGCAACCCTCATGACCTATATAAATATAAATATATATATATAAATGGGGACTTACATTTCATAGAAAACAACAGGAAACCTCTTTCCTTTCATTCAAGCAATAAGTAAACTGTAACTGCTTTCAGGGTCAATGAAAACAAGTAACTTTTGAAAATAAGTAATTACTCCCAAATCATAGATTTAAGTTATTTAGAAGATCCAATCACATCCCAAAATGTAAAAGAAAACTAGTTTGTAATACATATATATATATATATATATATATATATATATATATATATATATATATCATGCTTATACATATCATATACTAGCAAAGATATGCATAACTTTCGCAATAGATAGCTTTATAAAACAAACAATGAATAAAAGAGAGTTCGTCATAGGTTCCACCTCAGTTGATGATAATACTCCTACTTCAAGATCCTTAAATCAATAAGACAATAATATCGGCCCTCATCATCATTGTCATCATCTTAAACATGTAATTACCATCTGGATCAACTTGACAATAATTATTAAATATTCTTTCAAAATTTAGTCAATAACCTTTGTTTTATCTTTAAGTCCTTTTTATATAGGTCAGAAAGGTGACCAGAAAGTGTTCCAAATTAATTGACCTATTAAAAGTCAACTGCAGTCAACGTCTAGGTCTTGGTCAAAGGAGTGAAACAAGTCAAAGGTAAAGTCAAAGTTAGTCAAAAGGTCAAATGGGTCAAAGGAAATCCAAGTTCAAGTCCAAGTCCATTTAAAGTTAGGTCCAATGGGTCAAGTCCAATGGTTAAATGGGTTTAGCCCAATGGTTTAGGTCAAGTTCTTGGCTCACTGACTTAACTCAGTGAATCAGTCCTATTTAGACTGAGCTCTCAGTCTGATAAGCTGACTCAATCGAGTCAGTTAAGCTGACTGAATCAAGGCTAATAGATTCAGTTCAATATGATCTGAACTTCAATTCTTCCCCAATTCGACTTCAAACTTGAATCAAATTCCAGCTATTTCACCTGCAACTCCACTATTACATTCAATTCCAGTTTCAAACACATATCACACTAACTGAATCCAATCATCTTCAATTCAGTTCAATTTCTCCATAATTCATTTCAAAACTTCAATTGCAATTACTTGCAACTCAAGCTTTAGTACGAACACAATTTTAACCAATTTCACCACCTACCATTAGCAACATTACCACCATTCCCTTTTCTAAACTTCTCTGTAACATCTAACATACGCATTCAATACCATTAACCAAATTCTAATCAACTCATACATCTTTACTTTCGTTTCTTTCGTAATACCTCCATCTGCAGCTTCATCATTATGAAATCATTTCATCATTTCATAATGTCTTAAGCATTTATCTAATTCCACAGATTCATACTCTAGAATAATATCCTTATCAATTTAAATATCCTAAAGCTTCATTAACAATAATATAGACTCAACAAGAAATTGAATAGCTTTCTAACCTAACCAGGAATCACAGTTACCTCAAATTAGCTTTACTCAAGCAATTCAAAACAATTTCTTCTTCCCTTTGGTTCAACTCAGTACATCATATCAAAGCCATCAATAATTCATCAATCCAATTCAACTCAGAACACCAATCCAAATCCCCAAATCAATCTAATCCATCTCAAATCTCAAATCATATCTTTTTAACCGAACTCCTCTTTCAATTTATGAAATTAATTCATCCACAACTAAGAACCCTAATTCCTCATGAACCCTAATTCTTGAATTCTTTATCAAAACAGCTCCATAACTTCAATTAAATCGTAACCCATGTTTCTTCATACATCGACAATTCAATTCCCTTCTCAATTTTTACGAAATCTATAAACTGATTTGAAACCCTAATTTCTTCTGAATTTACCATTCTAATCAGTATAATGCTCTTCTTCTTCATATTATATACCTAAAACTCATCTTCACTTACTCAATTTCATCATCAACCTCATTCACAGAAAATCCCTAATTTACGATTCCTCCAAATTAACACTTCTTCGCTTTCTTTTGCTTAATCAACCTCAACAACATCTTCACTAACACCTTATGAACCTTTCCCTTTCATCACTCACTCACAAATCCCTCGTTTCAACTCTCAATCTTCCTCACAGATGAAGAACAGAGAAGGAGAGGCGGAGAAGATGGAGAAGAACAACGAGAGAAAGAGAAATAGAATTCTCTCTCTCTCGATTTGGTTTGATATAACCAATTACAAACTACTAAGGCACCGGTTTACTTGGATACGGGCCGCCGAATTAAATGAATTATAAAATAAATAAATGGGGTGTCCTGAGTAAGTGTTTGATTTCCATAATATTGTTTATTTGTGAATTAACTATTTTGCCCCTCGAATACAATTGAATGATTTCTTCTTCATTCGATACCCGAATGACGCGTTCAAGTAGTCCATTTCGCGTAACTTTTCGAAATCTATATAATGGTACTATTTTTTTGGTTAAATTATTATTTTATTATTTTATTAATTTCTAAAATTAATTGTTCGAATTTAATTACTTATGAGGCTTAATCATCATTTGGCCAGTCTAATGGCATTGACCTGCTTACAGGTCGTTACACACAGTATCTAGCAAGACTCCCCTTCTTAGTGTCTCTTTGAGATTTAGCTCTACAAATACAATATTTGAGACTTGGCCTCTGGACATTTAGTTTCTTCCTTCAGGAATAACTTTCTTTCCAATATCCTTACATATCTCATTCACAAGTTGTTCATTCAAAAGAATCTGCTGCAAGTTTCTCAACTTAACACACCAGACTTGATGGGTAAAATGGTGATCCTTAATTGATTATGAATGATATATTTTGAAGAGAAAGCAAGTACCTTAAAACTGTCCAAGGACCTTTCTTGAGGACTAAATTGCAAGTTTCTTCAGAATGAAATTTAAAGAAAAAAAGATTTGTCCCTTTGGAGATGATTTCAAACCTCTTATAGTTTTTCCCGGTTAAATTAGTTTTTTTATTGACATCATCATGATCCTGAGGAGTAGTTAAGATAATTTTCCAAGCAAGCTAGTCGACCATTCAGCTATAGCATCATTCACCACCTGCGCAGTGGCAATAATTCTTCTTCCTGACCTTGTTGAACTAGATCCAATACAAGCAGATTGCATTCTCGACGACAGATTATCCATTTGATTATTCATCTGATATCTTCTTTCCACATCCATTTTCCAAACTAAAGTTTTAGCTAAACAAAAATTACTACTAGCAGAGATTAATGTTTTGGAAGAATAGGTATTTGGAGGGTATCAAATGGGTTTAAAAGAGAATAGGGTATAAGTAAAATCTGGTTGTTTACTAAAAATTTGATATGATATAGCTGATTATCCGGGGGGAAATAATGAACCAAATTTTGAAATTTGAAAGAGGCAAAACTACTACAAAATTTACTGCTGAAATCACAAAAATTCAAAATGACCGATTCACACTATTGGATCTATTGAGTATGATTGATGATAATCATGATGAAGACCAATTATGATGATCAAGCTTGATGATGAGAGGGATAACTGAACTCAAGGATGAAGACAGAACAACATCACTGTTGGGAGAAGGAAAACACAACCCTGCAAAACTTAAGCAGACATTTAAAAATTTAACCAAACAAATATAATAAAGTAAAAAACAATTGATATATAAGATAAAACCAAATAGAGCTTTTGACAGATTAATTTAACAATTAATCAATTAAAACAGAAAACAGATCCATTTTGTGTACTACTTTCTGGACTAGAGTCTTTACCCTTTATATATTAGTACTATTTTCGATTTCAAATCTCCTAGAGATGAATACCAAAACCTCTTTTAAAAACATAATTTTCATTATTAAGTTTACCACACCAATCAGAACATGCAAAACACCAATTCAGGATATGTTATGATAGTACAACGAGGAAAAATACTAAAACTTAAAAAACCAACCTATCCTATTTGTAAACCCTAACTCACTTTTATTTGTAGGAATTACGATTACACTAAGCATGTGCAACAAGTCGATATAAAAATTCAAAACTTCAATTAGAAATAAAATAAATATAAATCCAAATTTAGATTTGTTAATGAAAGAGTTATACTGAGCTTGTAAAATCATTTATTTTATTTTATTTTGATAAACGAGACTATTAAGAAGTTTGCAAAATTACAGTAACAGTTATAATTTATAAGGTCTAGATCCGAGTCGAGCTGAAGCGATAAAGAAAACTTAATTTGACTAAACATTATTTAAGAAGAGAAAGAAATTAACCCCGAAGACTAGCTGGTAAAATGATTCAGCAGTATGGGTTTTTACGATTGTTTTCATGTCAAAATGCACATGCTCTTAAACAAAATAAAACACAATATAACGAAGAATGTATGTCAGACATGTAACAAGTATAAAACCCATAAAAAAAAGATTTATCCGCTAAAAAGCAAAAAGACGATATGATTTTATGAATATCTTTCGAAACCAACAGATTTCCGCGTAACGAAAAGGAAAAGTTGATTGATATCCATATTCTACAACTTGCTTAACCTTAATCCTAAAAAACAAGGCCAAGGGTCACTATAAGGGCAATTCGGGTATCCACAGAAATATATCCAATCAGAATATTATCCGTTTTCGAAAACGTTATTGTGATTTAGATAAATGTAATCCCACCACCTTCACCCATTCACTATAAACAAGTGGTTATGGGGGAACACTTGGTCATCCAACACAGCTCACAATCACAAGTACCTTAACAACTTCATCATTTCTTACTTTCATTACATTTCTCTCTTTCAACTTATATCTCACTCTCCTCAAGCTTCTTTTCGATCATCACGTCCATATCAGATCAGTAATTAGGTACATTTCGAATTGCAATGGACAAGGTAATGAAATTGGCATCACAAAAGGCAGTGGTTATATTTAGTAAGAGTACACATTGCATGTCTCATGCTATCAAGAGTCTTTTCTATGATCTTGGTGTGAGTCCAGCCATTTATGAATTAGATGAAGAATCAAGAGGAAGAGAAATGGAGAAAGCACTCCAAAGACTTAGATGCAACCCTACTGTACCAGCTGTGTTCATTGGAGGGAAACTAGTGAGCTCAACCAACACTATCATGTCTCTGCATCTCAGTGGCGCTTAATCCCTATGCTCAAAAGAAGCCGGACGCATTTGGCTCTAACTGATTATCAAACCAAATTTCCTGCTCCGGTACCTTGTTGACGGTGAAGATTGACAACTTCAAACGTCATGCACGTGCCATGGGTTTTTTAATCAGTCTATTTTGATCTAATTAATCGAGTTTAATTAATCGAGTAGCTAGCAAGTGCGGGAAAAGAATCATATGAACAAATTCTACAGAGCTTAATTAACTACCACTAGTAACTAATTTTGGTTATGCTTTGCTCATATACCTACGACGAGTATATGTATTTTGTATGTCTTCAATGGACAATGTATTTGGTTTTTAAGTAATTAATGTTAAGGATGATGCTATTTTTTTTGATCGGTCAAAAGGAAATTCATTGAAAAAGAGGAGGTACTTAGGGGGTACCTCAACCCAATGAACAAAGACAAAAACTATGAGGAACAAAGAAAGAGGAAAGAAAAAAAGCTAAAAAAAAAATACAACCATCAATGGTGCCGAAATAGAGAGTCCCAAAGAGCTACAACCATATTGGTGGTTAAACCTAGCATTTTTGTGTTCGATTCGGCCCAAAAGAAAGCTTGAATTTTAACGCTTCTAATTAAACTTTCCAATCTTTTCCTTTTGTTGGCGAAGATTCTTGCATTCCGCTCCCTCCAAATACTCCACCAAATAGCAACCGGGATATTGTTCCAAATTTGACTAAGGCGATCATCACCCCAATTGAGTTTCCAAACGTTTACGTTGGTGGATACATTGGAGTTTTATCTCCAATTACTCCTCAATCCTTCACTAAAGTAGTCCCACATAGTTCCTATATGATTTCTGGTAGAAAAGGGAAGGATTAACCACAAGCAAGATACACAGGGACTTTCTTTGTATTATCAAGGAAATCCTATTTAATGGAAGATGTAGGAATAGTAAGGCCTATTGTTTAGTTTCTTTATCCTTCGGATCCTCCAACAATCATAGAAAAGATGGTCATTTGTCTCTTCATTTTCGCCAAAAAAGCAACAAAGGCTAGAGACCTCCATGCCTCTCCTTATAAGCTTGTCTTTCGTCATTACCCTATCATGAGCAAGTAGCCAAAGAAAAAAGTTGATTTTGTATGGGTAATTGCGGTTCCACACAACATCTATAGTGAAAGTTGGCATCTCTTGTTCCTCTTCGACCTTCATGCCATCTTTGACCGTATATTGACCATTGATGTTTCCGTCCCAAATACGACTATCCGCAACACCTTCTTGAAAAGAGAAAGGGGCTAGAATAGTTGAAATGCTTGAGACTTCATTTGAGATGGTTTGCGAGTACCTTTTTCTAGCCATAGATTTCCATCTTATCTCGCCGTCTACTACATCGAACATACGTGCTACCACCAACTCCTTGGTCCTTGATGCTTCATAGGCCGATTTAAACGTATCACAAAGTTTTTCATCCCTTATCCACACATCTTCCCAAAATCTAGTTTCCTCACTCGCGCCAACCTTGAATTTGATATATTTATTGAAATTTTCTAGCTCTTTGTAGATGTTGTACCAAAGACTACCTCCTTTGGATCCTTTGGGTTGGAGAGTTTCCCAACCATTTGATGTTTCACCAAATTTTTCAACTATAATCTTCCTCCACAAGACATCTTTCTCTAAGCCAAACCGCCACCACCACTTTTTTAACAAAGCCGAGTTCACTAATTTCGATCTTCTAATGCCAAGACCTCCCTTTTCTTTTGATTTTGACACCGTAGTCCAACCAACATTATGAATTCTTTTAGTGTTATGATCGTCATCCCATACAAAGTTCCGCACCACCTTATCCATTTCCTTAGTTATGGCGCAAGGAGCAAGAAAAAGAGAAAGGTAATAAATTGGTAAATTCCCTAAAATGCTTTTGACAAGAGTTGACTTACCCGCTTTTGTCATCGCTTTTCCGTTCCATAGAGTAATCCTTTTTGCACAAATATCGAGCGTTTTTTCCCATTTTTGAGTTCCTCCTACTTTTCCACCTAACGGAAGACCAAGGTACATCCCAACAAGTTTGGATAATTTTCAATGCTCTCTTCCACCGCTACTCCGTATAAGCTACTCTTAGAAAAATTAATCTTCAAATTCGAAGTTAACTCAAAACAAAGAAGAAGATAACGGAGAGCGGCAACTTGGTCCTCCTTCGCATCGAGAAAAACAATGGTATCATCGGCGAACTACAAATGGTTAATTTTTGTTCCTCCTTCCTTTACCTATTTGATCAAATTCTTGAGCTTTGCTCAACATACAACTTAAGACTTCACCCACAATTGTGAAGAGAAAGGGAGATAGAGGATCTCGTTAAGGATGACGCTATTGTTAAATTAGTTTTTGGAATATGGGTATCAATCAAATTTATTAAGGGAATAGGTATACCGTGATTTCCCATCGATCTATGTTCTTGTTTATCAAGCATTTACTAATTTAGAATAAGACTACATAATGAAAGTGATAAGTGTATAATTTATATGATTTAAGTGTTAAATCTATACTAATATTTCCTATAATTTTTATATATCACTTGTTATTATATATTCTTTTTTTTATTTTTTTTATTAGGTGAATCATCACAATAAGAGTGAAAATGGCTACAAAAAATCTAAGAAGTGAATTACTCCAAGAATTCAAGTGTTTAGAGCCAAAGAAGAAGAAAGGAGTTCATTGCGACATGAAATGAAAAAGGAAGTCAAGTTCTACAAGTGAAGAAGGGACAATAAAAAGTTCAACTCATTCAATTCCAGAATTTGTATCACCATCTTGTAGAGAATTTAAATACGAAGCCAACACAAAAAGAATGAGGTCATTCTGAGATCGTATGAGAAAGTTATGAGCAAAACAGACGGAGAAAAAAAGGAGGTACCTAGAAACGGTGGATATGAGGGGTTTATATCAACCGATTCTAGGTGATATTTTTGTACATAAAAATCCATTTTTTTAGCCTTTTACAACTGCCATTTATGGAGGATTAATCCATTGATTGTAAGCGATATTTTATACATAAACTATCATTTTTAAGGCTTTACAATCGGTGTTTATGGGGGATTGTATTGGCTGATTGTATCACGACGGGGGCCATTTCTAGGATAGGTTTTTGACTTCTAAATCAAGGTAACATGGTACCATTAGGACTTTAACACCTAGATTTGGTGATAACTATATAAGAAGACTTCCATAACCTTAAGAAGACACATTTTACACTACTTACAAGTCTTGGAGGAGATCAACAACACAAGAAGCAAGAGTAATTTCTCGAAAATACTTTGTTGTGAGGCAGAAAGTTCTTTTATTCAATTCTCGTCCTAAATTATTTCATGGTAAGATAAGCACTAGTACAAATTTGGGCTTTGGTGACAGTTCAATATCCTAAATCATGACAGTTCACGAATTAACTGTCACAAAAGAATAAGCTGCGAGATATAAGCGACAGTTTCTTACCAAAACTCACACCAATAATGGTGTAAAATCGTGACAGTTTATTAACTCTTACTGAATAACTATATAATGACTGTTTTTATAAGAAAATATTAGTGTACATTGATGTATAATAACAATTATAAACTGTTACGATTCTTAAGCTATTGCAACTGTTTTATATAGGAACTGTTATAAAAACATATAGCTATAGATGACAGTTCTCTTAATATGATTGAAATATTCTCTCCTGAAAATTCATTTGGATCGAGCTTTCAAAAAAATATCAAGATATAGCTCCAAAAATTCCCCCTCTTTTTCCATCTCACGCTCACCCAGAATTCGTTCCCTCAATATTAGGTCTTAATAACCGAAACTTTTCTCTCCCGAAAATTCTAAAAATCGAGCTCCAAAATTTTCCCTTTTTTTTTCATCTCCGCCCCTAAATTTTCACCGAAATCTGGTTCAAAATTTCTCAATACTTTTTAAAGATTTTGCTTATATATATAAGATGCCATCAACACAATGGTTTTAATTTTCTGTGGAAAAAAGGGTTTATGTGTTAAAGGTAATTTTATCAAACCCTTAATTTGTTTTAGATCTGTTTAATGTTAGGGTTTCTGATATTTATACTAGGTTTTGTTGTTGGAAAAAAGGTTTTTGGTTTTAATCTTTCTCAATAGATTAGAACTAATTAATCCCTATTTGTTGCCATAGTCTCTGGGTTATCATCAAAATTCGACTTTGTTTACTCAAAATGCCTTAATTTTGATAAATCTCAAGCTTTGAGGTACATGTTCTACAATGTTAGTTCTTGTTTAGCTTTTTTTTTTGAATTTTTTTTATGGATCTGGTTTCAATAAATGGGGTAACTCATCTTGGGTTTTAAGTACAACATCGATCTGCATTTTGTGGGGATATCATTTTTCAATTCCTAAAAGTTTGAGATTTTTTTAATTCATTTGTTGGATTTTGTTAGAAAATTTCGGGTTTTGGGGTCACAAAGGTTGCATCTTTATGAAAACTTTGGGGTTCTTTTTTTGTATCCTTGCCTAGGAATTATACAGTGTAGCTTCATTTCTTTTGTAAATTCAAGAAATTTAAGAATTTAGGATGTATGATGTTGCCCATTTCTAGAAGAATTTGTTTAGTTGCTGTTAAAATTCTTGTTCCATTTGTCATGTATGCTCTGATTTCTGAAGGATTGAGGCAATGTTTCAGTTGGACATAGAAAATGCTTCAGGTCTTAGGGTTTAAGCATTTAGCTTGATTTTTGTTGTTGTTGCTGTGATTAATTTTACAGTTGTCTGTCGCGGTCTCAACTGTAATCTGAAGTAGTTTAAAGGGTTTGTTGAAGGAGGGAAGAAATCGACATTCTAATTTATTTTAGGGCAGTGGACAAGGACTATCTCTGCACTCTGCAGGTATATTTAGTTTAGACATTTGTACTTGAGTCAAAGATTTGGGTAGATTAAGAGTTGAATTCTTTATATGATACATCTTAGGAAAACTTGACGGACTTGTTCGTAATAAGAAATCGACAAAATTGTTTAATCACATCATGTATTGAAAATTGGAGACTAGAGAGAGCTATGGGCATAATCTGACTACTCCCATTGTGTAATGTTTATTGCTAGTCTTGAAGATGGTGTCCGTTTATCTCTTAGATTTCAATATGGTAATAGTACATCAGACTCTGTGTAGACCCATTAGTGAACAAGCGTGGGCACAATGTTGATATGATATGTACGCTCATTGGCGCACTCTTACGTTTGCATCACATCAGTGATTATCTCAAAATATGTGGTACATGATTGTTTTTTTACAGTTGTACTGATACACCATCATAGGTGCTTTGCAACTAATAACCATATTGATAAGTTCACTTTGGCATATTTATTTGTTACTCCTACAATATCTTGTTGCACCAGTTAATTGTTTTCTGGTTATTAAATGAAGGAACTTCGTCTTTTCTTTGGGTTTTTTTCTTCCATTTATCTGTTGAAACTCATATGGCGTTTGTTTTTACAGACGGAGGTGATCTGCTTACAACAGGTGTGTTTCAGGAATGCTACATTTGTTGAGCTATGTATGTAGCAAATAGTTTTTTGATGCTTCATTCTACGTGGAGGGGACTATTTGCCTTGGATAAAGGGCCTTGATATTGTCTGCAGCACAGTTATTTTTTGAATTTGTCAATAAACGATAGATGCCTTTTCCAAAGTATAATGAATTCTGAATCCCGATATTTAGATGTTGTTAATGGGGATCCAACAATGAGAACCAATGCAGGTAAGAGAAACTACTTAAGCTATATCATTCTTTCTTTGCACTTTTACACATTAAAATAGTGATTTCTTACTCATCTAAGCGACTAGTGGAACTAGTGGAGTGGTTAGATGATATGGTCCCTGATTCAAGGCTCTCATTCGAAGCTTCTGAAGAGGACCTCCGAAAATGTCTGATTAATGGGGCTGTTTTTGGTAGCATTTTAAATAGGCTGAGTCCTGGATCTGTTGATAAGGTTAGTCTCGCCCAAAATATAGTTCTTTTGGATTGTTGTATGAGAAATTGAGTTGTAAGTTTGTTGCAGTAGATGAAATTCTCACGTTTATGTATTGTACACTTTAGGTTGATAATTCAAACTTCTCTTCCGAGTCACATTTGGAGAGTGTTTCAAGGTTTCTGGAGGCTATGTATGAAATGGGGTTGCCCAAGTTTGAGTTGCAAGACCTAGAACAGGTACTCCTGCTATTTTATGATCTAAACATTTTGTACCCCAGTGTATTCTTATCCTTCAATGGATAAATCTGTCAAGTATCTTCAATTTCGTGTCAGTAACAACATAAGACTCGCCTCTCATGGACAGTGAAAATCCTTGTTCGTTTGTGCATTGAACATACATAGCTTGTTCATCTATCTTACAGTTTTACGTTAGTATATGTTCATACGTTACGAAGTCAGATAACTGATACAGTTTAATTTTCCTGAATTTGTTTATTCATCTTTGCTCTCAGCCTAAAATTTTAACACTCAAGCATCTCACTCTCTGCTCTTTCTCGTTCTCATGGACAAATGCAGGGATCTATGAAACCAGTTTTGGAGTGTCTCTGGGAAGTTAAAGAAACATTTAGTTTAATCCCTGGAGAAGTCACACGTTCATCTTCGATTAGAAGTCCCTTAAACAATGGAAGGAGGAGCTGAAGCTTATTAGGAGCAGAATTTGATGGTTCACTGGATTTTTCTCCACCAAAACATAGTTCTTTGGGGTCTACAGATAAGAGAAAGAAGAATGTACAAGACTCGAAATTCAGACGTGTTTTGCGAAGTCATGTCGCATCAGGTATTTGGTTGTAGATTTGTGTCTGAAGAAATTTCGTGGAAGCATCAGAGTTTTTATGTAACTAGGCCCTAGGGTATGTTTGTGTATTCAAAAATAATCTCCGCTCATTATTCGACCTTGTCTTCTGTAGAATCGTCAGCTGCATTGATACATCATTTTGGACATAAGTTTCATGAGGTGTTTCAGTTGAAAGAAGGACGTTATGTTGATCTTCCTGAATCTAAGATATATGAAATGATGAAATCAAATAGTTTGGATGTAAATATATCATCTCATTTCATGTGATTAGGTTTCATATGTTTCTTAGTTTCATTTATGTTTGAGATAATATTGAATGAGTTCCTTATTTCTTTTAGTGTCTTCATTGCAGAATACCCCAACTCAATCACTTTTGAGTGTCATTCGTGGAATCTTAGACGAGTGCATTGAAAAGAAAAATGGGGAAATACCTCAAGTATGCAAGTGAGAAGATACTTTAATGTTTTAGTAAAGCATGCACTAGTTAATAAGTTTTTCCCTTTCCTTCATCGAAACACAGGTCTTTTTACAAAATCCTTAATGTGAGGCATTTGTTTTTTTGCGCAGCGTGTATCAATCCTTTTGAAAAAAGTTATGCAAGAAATTGAGCGACGAATTGCAACTCAAGCAGACCACATAGAAGGGTAATATACTTTCTTACAAACTTATTTGTTTCCTCGTATCAGAGTGATTTCATTGTTGTTTAAAATTAAAACTTCGTGATGTTGACCTGCAGCAAAATAATCTGTACAAGTCTCGCGAAGAAACATATCAATCTAGAATTAGAGTACTTGAAACCCTTGCAACTGGGACTAGTGAAGAGACCCAGGTAATTACCAAAACCTGAGTCTTATATTTAGATTCAGAAGTTTATCAGTTATATTATTATATCTCACATTCCTTTACAATTGTTTGCATTATTTGTTTCATTGCAGATTGCTATGAACCGGCTTCAACAGTTAAAGGTCCACTTCGCCATTACTCTTATTTTCTTAAGTATGATACAAAAGTATTACTGTTGAAGTATTTCCAAACAAACTTGTGAAATAAGTTATCCCGTTATTGCAGATTGAGAAAACCAAAATAGAAGAGCGGAAGAAACAAGAAGAGCAAGATGTGGTTAGATTAATGAAAGAGAAGGATCAGACTGAGGTTGAGATTTCAACTCTGAGACAAGAATTGTAAATAACCAAGAAGAACTATGAACAACGTTCCCTACAATTGGAAGAACAAGCGAAAGAAACTCAAGATGAGTTCGATCATAAGTTGAATAAACTTGAGTCCCTTTTGGCGGAGTCTAAAAATAAGGAGACAGAACTCGAGGCATTTTCTGAATCCAAAGCTCAGAAGTGGGACAAGAAAGAAAAAAAATACCAGAGTTTCATGGATTTCCAGTTCCAAGCTCTTCAGGTAAATCCTAATCTATCATTTCTCAGCTTTTGCACTGTAATTATTGAAGTTTGATACCTCATTCAAGCTTGTGAATTTTTCAGGATCTAAGGCAGACTTCTGAGTCCATTAAGCAAGAAGTTATCAATGTGCAAAGGAACTATGCAGAGGAATTTGGTCGCTTGGGTAGGAAATTTGGAACTAGTTGTTATATTATTCACGATCTTGCAATCATGTACAATATCCTCATTTGTTACTATCTTGCCCGTGTTGCAGGGACAAAACTTAAAGGATTAGCGGATGCGACTGAAAATTATCACATGGTTCTTACAGAAAACCGAAGGCTTTACAATGAGGTTCAAGACTTAAAATGTGCCAATGCTTAACTTAGAAAGTTTTGATTTGTATGACTTAATTTTTTTGGTGTGTTTTGCTTATTCATGGTTTTTCTTTGACAGGAAATATTCGAGTGTATTGTCGTGTACGGCCCTTTTTATATGGACAGAACAAAAAGCAGACAACCATAGAATACATTGGTGAAAATGGAGAGTTGGTTGTTGCAAATCCTTCCAAATAGGGGAAAGATAGTCATCGCTCCTTCAAGTTCAACAAGGTTTATGGTTAACAAACTACTCAAGGTAATGAACTTTTCCTAAATCACATTCTAATTTCCTTACCAATTTCACATCATATTTAGGGTGATTTGATATACGACATATGAATTAGATCATATTTTAAAATAGTTAAAGTTCAAATTGATGTTTTTATTTACATGTTTGTTAACGGTGAGAGTGATGACATAATGAGTTTTTGCTGTTCTGTTAGTTTAGCTATTATGTCTGCATCTCCATTTCACAAACCTGTTACTGAGTTTGTAATTGGGGAGCCAAGGTTTTGTAAATGGGGAAATGAGACAAAATAGCATGTTCTTCTGTTGGTCAAAGATGTGGATCCTTGTATTTTTATTCAACTTGGTTAATGTGGTAATTTTATATGAGATTGACTTATACTTGTCCATTATTAACAGAGGAAGTATTTTTAGACACACAACCGTTAATACGATCAGTACTTGATGGTTACAATGTATGCATCTATGCCTATGGTCAAACTGGGTCAGGGAAGACATACACAATGGTATATGAACTTTTCTCTAATGTTCCATGTTCAAGATTATTCTCGATATCATTGATTTATAGCGTATCTGAGTGGTGAATTTCGTTTTCGCAGACTGGGCCTGATGCATCCTCCCGGAAGGACTGGGGCGTCAATTACCGTGCACTAAATGATCTTTTACAAATATCCCAAAGGAGAAGAAGTTCTTTCTTATATGAATCTGGTGTTCAAATGGTTGAAATTTATAATGAACAAGTCCGTGATTTGCTCCAAACGGGAGGTTCTCAGAAAAGATATCCTTCATATATTTTTTGTATAAGTATTGCAGATAGATGTCTCAAATTTTTATTATATTGTTAACTTGTTTCCTTAATGAGCACAAACTTGGGATCTGGACCAGTTCACATCCCAATGGGTAAGCTGTCCATGACGCTAGCATGCACCCTGTTAACTCTACGTATGATGTCCTTGAGTTGATGCAAATTGGGTTAGCGAACCGAGCTGTAGGTTCCACTGCTCTTAATGAAAGAAGTAGTAGATCACACAGGCATGTTGTTCATTACTTGTACATATTCTTGTATTTTCATCATACCGTTGGCTGTGGGGTCTTATAATTTTTATGTGTCTATAGTGTTCTTATGGTTCATGTACGTGGTACGGACTTGGAGACAGATGCTACTTTGCGTGGTAGTCTTCATTTAGTGGATCTTGCTGGAAGTGAAAGAGTTGATCGCTTGGAGGTAACCGGAGATAGACTCAGGGAAGCAAAATATAAAAACAAATCACTTTCTGCTCTTGGCGACGTTATCTTTGCTTTATCTCAGAAGAATGGTCACGTACCTTACATGAATATTAAATTAACTCAAGTGCTTCAGAGATCCCTAGGTGGTCAGGCAAAGACTCTCATCTTCATGCGTCTTGGGGAAGCAAATGACTAACTGAGTGGGCCTTTTGTGCTGTTCCATATTTTTAGTTTTTTCTACTTTCACTGTTTGGCTCGTTTTGTCTATATATCTTGAGAAACATTATCACCTTCAGTATCCCGATTGATATTAGTTTTTTCCACCTAGTGCTATCTTTTTTTCTATTTGAATTTGGAAGTAGGAACTTGTATTACTTGGTTCTTATGTTCTCTGTCAGGGATCTGACTAGGCGTGGGTTGTCAGCTTCTAACTTAAGGTCTGGATTTGTTAGCTCTTGTTTTTAATTTGGTTTGTTGTTACCTTCCGTTAATTGATCTGCACAATTTCCGTTTTCTCTGTTTCAGGTTTTAGGATTGCATTCACGTAGCTGGCTAATTGGAAATGACATAATGGGATCTAGTTTTCTACTTGAATTTCTAGGTTTTTCTGGTTTTTGCAGGATGTCTGTTGGACTAACTGTGTATCGGTTTTTCCTTATGCAGTTTGGCTCATTTTGGGAAAGCCTGTCAGTATCTGACTTAGTGAGTTCTTTTATACTTTTGTATTGCTCTAACTTATGGTTTCTTTTTAAGTTTCTTGTACTGAGTCGTTGTCTTTTTACCCTGCTGAAATGAACATTGTCGATTCGATAACAATATTTCTTTGTTGTTTTCTTAACAAGGATACAGGAGAGTAAGATTCTGGTGGTGTTGAGTTTGATGCTTCTACTTTGATTTCTTTTGGTAACATGTGTCCAAATTGGTATATGATCTTATCCCTAGATAGGAAATATAAACTTCAGGAAAAAGATAAGTTATTGGGTCTAAAATAGATAAGAACTATAAAATTCGACTTTGTTATACTATATTTGAAATATATGGGTTACTAAATAGATATTTTCTGATTCATATTTCAGGCTGCACAAGGGGCATTTGAGGGAAAAGTCTCCGGAAAAATCCGAAGAATGGCTGTTGAAAGAGCATAACCGAACATTTAAGGATTGGCTGGAGACAAAAGTATGTTAATGATTTATCTTCTTTAATTTTATATAATTGTTTTCATGGTGTCAAACTAACCTTACACTCTTTAGAACATGTACAATATTAACATATATATGCTGTGATAAGTAGGGCTGTCAATGGGTACCCGGTTACCCGGTTTCTGATCCTCATGTTAGACCCATTAGTTTGCAGCATTTGTCCATGTCTCAATCTTAAGCGTACACCTCATGTTAGACCCATTAGTTTGCAGCAATTGTTCCTGTTTTGATAAGTATGTGACTAGTGACTACAGATCTACAATCTAGGTACCACACTCTTTGTTTACCATTGAAGCATTTGATTGCATAAGATAGATCCTCATTTGCGGTAAAATTAGCTATAAAAATAGTAAGTATACATATTATATTTCAACTTCTTGGACTCCAATATAAGAATGTATTTTCGAGTTTTTTTTTTGACATGTATGGACCGCAAATGAGAACAGTGTTAGTAACCAAAACCTGACACGGTCTATTTATCAACAGTTTTCCCTGAAGGTGTAAGAAAAAAATTATGAATTTCTTTGTTTGTGTTGTTAAGTACATGTAATGAAGTTAGACCTGGCTAAGTACATGTATTGACTACACATATATCTGTTTTTGTTTGTGTTAGTGTACTTATTCTTGGCAGGAATATATTTCGATCAACACTTCGGAAAATGGATGTGGTTTCCAACTTCACTGTTAATTTCTTTTAGTTAGTACTAAGATTACTTTCATATCAAGTCTTTTGAATTATGTAGTACATTCACTTCTAGTTAACTTATTTTGTTTGAACTTACTAGTTCCGTACTAGCTATCTGTTAAACAGTTTATTGAGTAATCTAATGACAATTTTAATAAAAGTTGAATTATCTTTCCAGAATTATCTCGATATTAATTAAAATCTGACTGAGCATGTCACCGCCAATTGTATCATGAACTAGCTGGCTACAAATTAGCCTTCTACAAAGTTGACTGTTCTATGACAGTTTTATTTAGAAAATATAACTGATATTTGCCAACAATGACAGGTTTATAAAGAAATATGTTACATTAATTTGTCAATAATGAGAGGTTTATGAAGAAACTGTCATCTTAGTCTAAGAAATTAAGTTTTTAATGATAGTTTTCTTAAAAAAATGTTACAGTAATTTGTCAATAATGAGAGGTTTATTAAGAAACTGTCATCTTAGTCTAAGAAGTCAAGTTTTTAATGACAGTTTTCATGGAGAAACTGTCACCTTAGTAAAAGAAATTAAGTTACCAATGACAGTTTTATTTAGAAAATGTTATTGTATGTTGTCAACAACGACAGGTTTATGAAAAAACTGATACTTATAGTCATGATTCCTTAACAATTTTTTAAAAACCCTTTCGTAACATAGGCTTTAATGACAGTGCAATTATTTTTCAAAACTGTCACATAAATATTTTGGTGGCAGTTTGTAACTGTCACATAAGCCCAAATTTGTACTAGTGAAGGTCCTGATGGGTTGGACCATTTGTTGTTACTAATTTTTTTTTCCTTATAGTGCAGTTGAAATCTCTATTCCTAAAACTGAGAAAATTTTCAAGATCAACATTCATAAATCGAAGCCATAATACGAAAACTTCACTACGATGGAGGTCAATGAGATTGAGATTTATGATATTTTCCCTCTGGAGGAGTAATATAAGCGAGTGCCATGTCAAGATGAAGACGTTGCTGATGGTGGTTTTGTGACAGGGGAAAAACTTGTAAATTTTCGTCTGAATCTGTATCAAAAATATATAGTCTATACTTATAGGTTTCATCAATGGCCATGGGAGTTCTGTACTGATCCCTATATCATGTCTATGAATATATATGTGCTAGGGCTTCACCCAGCTGAACTCTCAGTATTCTATATATATTTAGTACATTTATTGAGTATTTCGGTATTTCTACTATACTCACCCTTATATTGAATCTACAACTCCTAGATTTTCTCTGTTAATTAAATAATATTGAACTTGTCTCAAGTCACATGACTTCCACGGTTGAATTTCTTGAACTTGTTCTATATACACATCAATGTTCATATTCTCATCTGTTACTGTACGCACAATATCTCTGTATGAACTTGTTCTGAACAACAAGTTAGTCCATACAAACTAGTAGAAAAATGTTTTTAGATCTATTATCATGACTAAAGATCTATTATCACTGTATTTCATTTAAGAAAAATCATGACTAAAGCCTCCGAGGCCAAAAGGTGTAACATTTGGTCACGATGATTTTCGTGGATGCTTCGTGTGTTCCAACGTGACCAAAAGTTCATTAGTCACGCATTTTTATCGTATACCGAGACAAATTTGCTCATTAGTCACGGAATTATGAAATTCATCATGACTAAATTTGTTCATTGGACACGGCTTCCCATATTATACCAGGGTAATTTTTTATAATTAGTCATGGATCCCATATATACACCGTGTCAAAACCATCACTCATACATGATATTTGGATGATAAGCACGGTTTTGCACTTTAAAAGAAAAAAATATGCAGAGCAGTAAATGAAAGTTTTTAGACATTGCATTAAGTCAAATAATATAATGAAAATCAGCATGATTTATATACATATATATATTTGGATTCTATTAAAGTTGATTACAAGCAATATCAATATAGTCAGCAAGTATCAATACATATAAATGCATTCACATAAAAAAGTGAGAAGGGAAGCCCCCAACAAACTTTTGGAAGGACAACTGCACTTCCATTGTCACCTACCCCAGGTCCTGGTTACTGAAGATGCTTGTGTACACTCCCACCACAAGAGCTCCTACAAACTCTTTCGCTAGGATGTCGCATGGATGCAAAATAATAAAGAGGGAAATAAAACAAAATATAAAATTCAAGTCACAATGTAAGATCTTATACAACTGAAGTGTTGTAAGTCACTGCAAGCAATCTGTCGTCGTCCTTCATGCACTAACAGGAACAATCTGTGCAAAATTAATATGGTGAGAGTTATGCCTTGTAAAACCATATATTTTTATATTAAACAACACTAAAATGTCTAGTTCTAAATGATAATATTTCATATGATTCAAAAAAAATCAAGCACTAGAATTACTCTGATCTCACAAGTGAGAGAATCGACAACAGTTAGATACAACAACAAACCAAGGAAAAAGGAACATATTTCCTCACAAGAGTGTCTAGAATGGTGTACACATAAGAGATAAAAACTTACCAACCTGAGGAATAAGCATGTCTGAGTCTTGGATGACTGTGCCGATCTTCAATTGCATGCACAGAGATGTTGCATTACTCGTGAGCACATGAAGCTTAATCATATATCAGTTATCACTAATCACCACCTTCACATGCACAATTCACACAAAGCCACCAGCACCCAAATCCAAAAGAAACATCAGAATGTACAATATTAGGAATTTGACGCAAGTATAAAAATGAGGTGAAAAACACAAAGTCTAACTTAAGCATTTTCTTATTGAGTAAGAAGGAGAAGATATTTTATCGACCCTCTTCACATATTATTACAGAAGCTATAAATTACATTTTCAAATGGGATCTAAACACCAGGGAACTAGTGGTGGGGTAAAATGCCTTTTGTTCTTCATCTTTGTGTTGCTCACATTCATTTACAAATGACTATGCGAAAGACTCCATCAATTCCTTGGAAGTTATTTTACAACTGGAAAAACAGAAGTCATCAAAGAGAAAATACAAAAACACAAAAAATATTACTAAATGAACAAAAAAAAAAAGAGTTCGCTACCATCGGTTCCACATGACAAGCTGTTGTTGGACGTGGTCAATCCAGTCTCCATGCTATGTTTACTACACTAATAAGATAACTACCAACATGTTAAAAATATAAGTAAAAAAACCAAGAAAATCCATGATACGTTCGACAAGGAAAATTATCATTAGCAAGAAAAGAAAGTGTTGCTTGAAATTCAAGGTTGGAATTGACAGTATTGGTGGGATTGCAAGAAAATTTACTAACCTAAAGCATAGTGTTTCCCTACCTAAAATGGATATGAGAGTTTTGGAATTAATACAAGTGAAACAACTTAGATGGATGTCAATAAACCATTTACCCGAAATCTGGAGGTTGTACACAAGCTTTTTAATGTCAAAGCACTTATCACAAGCAACAACACAATATCCACAAGTTCCTTACAAACAGGAATTTACCACTGTTCTAGAGTTCACTTCTGAACCAGATTATGCAGTAAACTGGGGAAGCTACTATTTCGACATTTATGGACCTTGAAAATCCACAACAATTTCAGATTATCACTTAACTATCAAGTAAAGAGAGGAGAGATCTCGATGAAGTGTTTAGCAATGAGATAACCCGTAAAACCCATGCTGATTAAAAGACAACCAGTAAAAACCCTTTATCAAAAGGTTCCACTAAAGTAAACCTGGAAGTCAGGGACTGACCTATGGGGGCAGAATGTTAAAGAAATGCTAGAGAACCAACAAATACATAATGAAGGATGGGTAAAAAAAGTACAAGCTAGTTCTAACAAGATAGTTTCGTACCTAATTGTTGGATATAATGCCTAGTGTTACTGAAAAAATAAATCAACTATCAAAGTATTTCATGTCGTAAATGGAAGGGGTCTGGAACTTGGATCTCCCTCATATGATAACTGAGGACATTGTTGAGCATTCAAAAGTAAGTTTATTTGCTTAAACTTCCTGTAATTATGGGTACCCTACATTCTATGTTTTAAGAAAGAAAAGCCAGACTAAAATCAATCGCAATGCACAGGTATATAGATACGAAATCAAACAATCATCTACTTTAGCATCTAGCATGTAGGCTTACTTCGGAGACAAAGTCTTTTTCTTGAAAATCATTAATGTTAGTATAGTAAACCGTTATTTTTACGAGTTGCGTATTTACAGTGACAAGCCTTCCTTAAAGCGAGACTCCCTGTCAACAAAAAAACAAAATACTAACCCGTGAAGATGTGAACTTTTAGGAAGATAAATAAATTGATATGGTGGAATTACCTTCGGTTGATCTATTCCAAGACTTTTAAATAACCCAGGATGCTTAATTGGAAGCTCAAACTAAACAAGTAATATAATTTAGAAGCTTAAGTCATTATTCTAAACTCGAATCAATACTGAAACATTATCGGAACTAATGAAAATATTCTTTAGAGTCTTACCGGTAGAATACCCCTTTTGAGTTCTCCAGTATCATCAAACTCTAACTCTTAGCAGTGTGAACAACTTCCTTTCAACCGCATCCATAATGGGACTTTCACCCTCTTGGAAAAGAAACAAGTTACTGTTAATTTAAAGGAAAAATGAAAGGGCATCCGTTGAAGTTTAAGATTCACCTTTATAACTAGATATTGAATGCAGATTATAGATGCAAAAAAAAAATAAAAAAATGTAAGTAATCAATGATTTCTATTTTCTCATAATAGAACTGTAGACATTTCCACCCTCCCTCTAGAATAACAAGCAGTTTTTCACCAGATAAAGATGTCAAGCTACGTATCATCTTTTCGTGACCTGTATGAGTTACCTGCAACAATAAGAAATGGAGGTGTGAGATAATCAGACTGGTCGGCCTCTTACCAGCTTGTGAAATCAAAAATTGAAAACAAATTCAAAGTTAACTTGTGAAAATGGACCAGTAGAGTTAATATAATTATATTAGTGGGTCTATTACCAGCTGAAATTACCAACAAAAAATATTGAAGCAACATATACAAATGAAACTATTTTTCCTCTCCACAACCTCAATTTAACATTATAGAGGAAACACATAGAACAGTGTGAACCATCTAATTCAGAAGATGACATACACCCAACGCTGGATGGAACTAAAACAACATAATGCTCTTGCCCTATTTAGTGATATAACAGAATTCTAAACAACTATAATCTGTGGTTATAATCATATTGGAGACTAGACAACAAAATATATACAGTACAACCTCTGCACTATTATAGCAAGGTAGGTTTCTATAAGAAACAAAACATTTGAAGTACATACGAAGCGAAACCCATTTTCCATTTCACTATAATAGTCAAATTTAAAGTAAAGTTGCACTTCTGATTTTGCATAAGTTAACAAGAACCACATTTAATAAGAATTCTCATACATTTGAGTAAAATCTAGAGTTCAACAACTCATTATACGAAGCCCTAAAGAGAAAAAAAAATCACCATGAAAAATAAGATACTTGGGTTATGCCTGTTCTTCTCAAGCACATCTGGTGGATTCAGGGAAAATCAATATTTTCTCATAAGACCTGACAATCATTAAAGAAATACACACTCATTAAAAACTTAGAATCAGAATGTAATTCGAAGGAATTATGAGGAATACATCAGATCTAAAAGAAAATGATGAGTGTGAGGGAAGATTTCGCTTACCACAAAAGTTATGGACACTGAGGGAGATTTGACTATAAACAATTTTAAATTAAACCTCTGAAACCGTGTATGAATCACGCTGTTTAGCTTTTTTTTCATCAACATCAACAACACAATCAAGTAGCTCAGAAGTAAAGTTTTATCCAAGTGAAGAAACTGCAACAATAATAAAAACCCTAATCATATAAGGGATTAAATCGTGAGAAGAACGAAAAGAAAATTTGACTGGTTTCTAAGATTATATGATATCTGTTGAGATTCTTGAGAAATTTCTTTGCAGTGGGTTCATGTAATCGTGTAGAACCTGTTGTGGATTGAAAGAGAGAATGAAGTGAGATAAATTAGGAGGTGGAGTAGTGCTATCGATCGTGGGAACTAAACTAATTAGGTGAAATTTATCAAACACGGGTAAAAATAGTGTCCCAAGGGATGAACAATAGTCACGGATTAACAGTTATGCGTGACAAATAGACATTAGGCTCGTTTATATATTTTTTCGTGACAACGGAACCGTGACCAAAACCCATAATTCTATTAGTATATTTACCAATTCCTAAGTCTATTCGTAGCTATTCTCAGGTAATTCTATGAATGTACTATGATATTTCTCCTAAATCAAGAGTTTAATATCTATGTGTTTATCTCTCAAGTAATACACAAAATAGTATTGAGACTCATGTGAATATCTTATACAACATAGTCAAGATATAAAATTGACTTGATGTTCAAAGACGTTATAACCACAAGATGCCACCGTAGGTCTATCGATGCCAGCATCTTACCTGCGTCCGAGGTGCCTTAGTTGTGTCCAAGGCTACCAGCATCTCAAGCCCGCCGCCAGCGCCAATGATAGTTGGCAGCCTAAACTCACGACATTAGCCATGCCAACAACAATATTCTATGGTGCTGGCCTAATGCCAGCGTCAACTAAACCTTCACGGTGCTGGCCTGATGCCACCAACTATTTAAAAGGCCCCAGCCTAATTCTGGCGCCCAAGCTTATTAATAAGGCGCCAAGACTTTATATGGCGCCATCCTAATGCTGGCGCCAACACGACCTAATCCACAGAGCCAGCCTAATGCTGGCGCTACCCCTTTACACGGCACCAGCCTAATGCTGGCGCCATCCTACTCTATGGTGATGGCCTAATGCCAGCGCCAATCCCTAATGCTAGCCTATTGTTATCCCTGGCACCACGCCACTACTATACAACCCTATTTTTACTACCTCAAGGCTAGTGATCTTATTTTGTTTACCACTAGTATTGACTAAGTACCTTAGACTCTTGGTGCAATACAAAATTCTTCATCCTTCTCATAGCTACCTACTTGACGCCCTGAGTCACGGATATTCAACAAGTGTCCTCCCAGATAAGACCACTTAAAATACATAATTCAAACACTTGGTACCCAACTTACTCAAATGCCCGCAACTGACATAACTAGAGCTCATCGATCACACTTCATCACTTGGAACTCATTGCTCAGAAACTATCATTAAATCTCAAATAATATCAATATAGTATACTCTTAGGCTTATTGAAATTTTAGTCACTACTAGAATTAACATTGATCATTGTACTTAGCCATTTAATGAACTGAGAAACTTGCCTTACTAATTTAGTAGGTTATTGTCCTGACTTAAACAAAAATAATAGTAGTCAATGACTTCATTATTTTTCTGACATCAAATATGTCATATGGGGGGGTTCTCATTAAGGTATTGGTTTGGCGGTTTACAACAACATGTAATATAGCAGCACATCCATGACGAGAAGGTAACAAGTAGTGGGATCAATTAAGAGCAATTTGGAGAATGAGGGAGTAGTGGTCGTATATTTTTAGAAATTTCCATGACGTGATGGACATGATTTCACCATTATCTCCACAACCTCCACTTACCCACCCCTTCATAACTACCCACTTCTTACGAGTAATCAGTGTGTATTCCTTAAAACCATAGATAGAAGACTTCATCTATCAAAAGGGAAGATCGGAAAATGACACAGATGTCACAGAGATAATCAGATTTACAGTCATAAATCTAGCCGGCATCTGATAGACACATTTATGTGTTTTATTTGATCATATATTTAAATTGATAGTACTCAGTTATTGTGCTAATATTATTATTTTCTATGTTTTTAGGTATTTTTTTGGAATTGGAAATTATGAAAAAGTTGGCTTAAAAATTGTTAAAGGCACCCATAAAAGTGATAAAGGGGCCCATCTAAATTTATAAAGGCACCCGGGCTTTGGTTCAAGGTACCCACTCTCTTCAAGTTTTAAAATTGGCGGGAAAATTTACTCTCTCAACCATCGAACCTGTGAAGATTTGGGGAGATATTTTTGGGTTGTCTATTTTTTAAAGAGATTAAGATAAGAATATTCTTGCCTTATCAAAAAAATATTTGCACACAGTTTGAACAATCAAGCAAAATCTCTCAAAGCCTTAAAAAGGAAAGAAAAATATTCTCGGGTTTTATTTGATAAAGAAATTGGTATAATAAGGGATATATTATCTCCTTAGGATTGAAGTTATTGAAAAGATTTTATTTTCGAAGGAAACAGAATCAAAAAGTTCATCAAGATTTTGTCTTAAAAGAGAAGAAAATATCACCGAATAGTTGATCGAGAAAATATCTTGATCTGCCGAGAATATTCTCATTGAATGAGAAGATTTGATGAGATGGGATTGTTGTACCCATAAATAAGACGTCGATAAGAACATGATAAGAGGATGGCGAGAGCCAGAGAAGAAGAAGCCAGGATTGAAAGAAAAGTTTCTAAATTTTTTTAGGGTTCTTGACGAAAAGAAGAAGAAGAACAACAACAAAAGACACTCCAGAACTGTCGCTGGAAACCGTCACCAATTCAACTCCTTCAGCGACGGTTTGGCTCAACAGTTCAACGACAGTTATGAGGTTACTGCATATTACATTTGTCGTTAAATCGATAATTAATTCAATAGTTCTCAACAGTTCAACAACATAATTGGCCAGTTATTTCTTGGTAATCTTTATGAAATTATAAATAAAATGACTTCTTCTTTATTTTCTTGTGCTTCAAGAGCCATGAGTATCTAAAATCCTCATCTAGGATTAGAGAGGAAATCCTACTATGTTTGCTAGCATGTTGTGATTATTTTCTATAACAATTCTCTTGGTCCCATTTCTTGTTAATCACGATAATAATTTCTTCATGTGTCCTATAATGTTTGATTAATTAATTCATTTATTCTTTGTTAGATACTAGCATTTTATAGTGAAGAAGATTGTTAATCCTTTTAGAAACATAACTGATTGAAACGATATATTTTTCCAAGATGTATTATTTGTCATAAACCGTCTTGAGTAATTTAATAGAGAGTGTTGTAGAGAAGAGTTACAATCATCTAGTTTGCATAGTTGTGATGAAATACTGATCATAGGTTTTCTTTTATTTTTATACAAAATCATTTTGAGTATTTTCTGTTTATTTAGAATTTTAGAAAAACAACAATCATATTTGTCATTAGCGCTTTGACTAATTAAAAAAATAGAAATTGCAGTTTTAATATCTTTGTGGAACGAATCGTATTTATTTGTTGTCAAATCGATAGTCGTACATTTGCGACAATTTATGTAAAATTCCTATAACAGCATCATAGTTCAAAAACTACACACACAAAATCTAATCACACAGTGATTTCTAAACCTATTCTGCTTTCCTCCCCTAAGATCAACCCATCAACTCTACCTGTGTGACCGAAGCAAGACGTGAACGGTCATTTTTCTTGGTTTAGGATCGTCTTTTAGGATCTTGATTTCTCGAACCTAAAGAAAGCACTTCTTACATTATATTTTTTTTCTCACCATAAGAAAATTGGCAACCACAGTAGAAGATCAACCTCTTGTTGGTCATAAACACAAGGATTCCACTTTGGTTACTTCTAGTATAACTTTTGTTACTCCAGGTGTTATTTTGACCGCCACCCACTTTTTTCCCCGGTCAGATTCCTAAAGAAGACAGGAATACTCCAGATCTACCAAGTGTTATAGATTTAATGGCATCCCCTCAGAAGGAGATCCTCTCCTTTCTCAAAACTTTCATGGAAAAATTGAATCCAGAACAAATCCATCACCAGACACATCCAATAAGCGTTCCTAAGACTAGTGATGTCAACATCTTTAAAATTAACATTCAAGACGATGACAAGATCCTCATTCAAAGAGAGCAACCAATCTAACAATTCATCTTCGTCACCCGTGAAGATGTGAAGAAACTTTTCAAAATTTCTAGGCTAGAAGGGTCCAATATCACTTCATCAGTACCAACCTCCATACCATCTCGCCATCCAACAGATCTCTTCGCCAGGGGGTATATCTCTCCCGATTCTCAATATATGATGGGGGTAAAAATTCCCATGAGCGTGTCTCACGTGTCTCACGCTTCTTGGAGTCATTAGTGGAGGATGAGTAAAATCATAAATTATTTATTTATTTCTAAGAAAATCACCTTATCATATCTGAGAAGATTGCTCCAGAGATACGATGAATATCCTGATAACTATGTATACCGGTTCAGGATCTAGACTCTCGACTTCTACGATTCGAATATATCAGATTTACAATTGGTAGAACTTTGCATCAATGGTAAGATTATTGACTATCGTGCTTTACTAGAAAATTTAAATTTTCAAACTAAACTCCATGAGGCTGCAAAGTGATCTACGATAACTGATCCTTCCTTATTGGAAAGAACAAGGCATTTCATAGAAGAAAGTCGTGGGGATACCTTCGGGAGCAGACGTCTAGTCAACAAGCAATACAACATCCATCCATAGGTGATGTCAGCAACGAAGGGTTAAGAGGAAGGTTTTATCTCAGCAAACATCACAAACTAAGCGCTCACCATCAGCCTCGACCCTATCTCTATCCTTATCCCCAACACTACAATATCCACTAAATGGTCCATCAGAAACTCCACGACAGCAACAACAACAACAGAAGCCAAAGCCAGCTCAGACATTCTCTGATTTTCCCTTTGATAGGTGCATAATCTACGTGTTTTGAGTGTCAATTTCATACTTTTTTTAGTTATATTTATTTTATTTTAACTTTTGTTACTCTTGTAATCTATTTTTTTTCTCATATTAGGATGATTCAACCAAAAGAAGTGGAAATGGCTTAAAAAGTGCTAAGGAAGTGAAGTGCTACAAGTGAAGAAAATTAAATAAAAATGGAAACTCATTCAAATACACGAATTTCTTTTATTTTAGAGAATTTAAATACGAATCCAACGCAAAAAGATTAAGGTCATTCCGAGTTCGTATGAAGAAGTTATGAGCAAAACAGTGAAATAAACTTAATTTGGTTTCTGTTGGGCCTTATTGGGCCTGCGCGGGAAGAGAAAGAAGGGAATCGTTTTGGGCTTTTCTTTGACGTGAAAATTATGGTTTTTGGTGGTTTTTTAGGTTAAGTGTACTAATTGGATAAGGATCAAAAGGAGGTGGAAGAGTTTAATGAGATTAGGTTTCCAAGTTGGATAGACATCAAGAGGTTACCAAAACCTATATAAATGGGAGCGTAGATACAATATTCTACAGAACTTCTCCAGAGAAAAGAGAGAAAATTTTGGTTTATCCCTTTAAAGGGGGGAGCTAGAATATTTTTTCTTCTTCTTCTTTGTTATTCTTTTCTTCTATATTTTTCATGGGTTTTAATAAGCCCATGATTAACTAATTCTTCTATTGGTTGGAGATGTAATCAAAAGTTCTAAACATGGGAAGCAATCTGGATGGTTAGTTTTAATTTCTATTATTTATTTTTATTGTTCATGCTTTACTACGTATAATAATTATGTGATTGTGTTCATGTAATATGATTTGGTTGTTTAGGTATATTTAAAATCACGAATTAAATATCCTTAATAACTTATCTATAGCTAATTAGGAATCTTAGGTAATTTTATCAAGATCCCTAGTAACTAGTAGTAATTTGTGATCACTAGCGGTGCAAATTACGAAGGAAGTCACAAGTAAGGCTTGGCCTAGGTTGAATATGCTACGATTGTACGATATATTGCCTATGAATAACTCGTCTCACATATATTAATGTTTTCCTCAAATTGGATCTCTTTGCGATAAGCACTAGGTTATTTGGTGAAAAAGAATCCATATATTAGCTATTGCAGTATGTGTAGATAGGATGAGGCATAACGAAGTATTACACCGATTGGGGATACTTTAGGTTATTGTTGTAAAGAGAGAGTGAATGATGATTTTAACCGATTGAGGAGCTTGTTTGGTGGTGGAAGATGAAACCTTTAACCAATATTTTTTTTATTCACAACCTTTATTCACTTTGGTTTTATTTATTTTAGAAACTCAACAACCCCCTGGTTACCTAAGCAATCGAAAGCAAATAACATTTCCATGCTCTCTGTGGGAACGAATCCCTAGTTGCTACTTTACTTGTTATATTAGAAAATATAGGAAATATTTTGGTCGACTGACAACCCATCACCCTTTAACATGAAAGAGGTGATGGAGTTGCTGGAAGTATGGATACAAGATGGCGCTATCAGGTTACCACCTTTAACGACGTCAACCGATTGTTCAAGAGATGATATATTCCAAGTATTGTCGCTTCTACAGGTTCGTCAACTATCCAATCAGTGAATGCAATGGCGTGAAACATATCCTCAAATAGAAGATAAAATCAGGAGAACAACACTTGGAGACTAGAAGTGTACACAAGAACCCTCTGCTTGTCAAAAAATTCACTCTCTTCAGAGAGTATGTCAAACGAAGAGTCACAATCTTGATGAAATCTTATACTTCTCAAAGTCACACTGCAAATACATTTTCACAACCCTCAACTAAGTTATATCTGATAGGCGCATGTAACTCCCATACGAGGCTGAGACGCATCCCAAGCCTACTTCGAAGAACACAAGTGCAGCTGGGGACTGCTCAACGTGGCCCATCCCTTATAACAATTGAAGATTCAAAAGGTCGCTGAAAATCCTCTTATGAAAACTTAATCCTTGAGGATTCCCATGGCTCCAAATTATCAAAAAGGCACCTAGCATCTCATCTCTTCGCCCTCAACGTCTCTGGAAAATCCTATCCATCTGGTGTTCCAAACATCCCATTATCACCTCCAAAGGAATACAATAAGCTTATGAGTCTAAGTATCAGGATAAGGAATAACTTTATTCCTGCTCACGAGGTAGGAAAACAACCATGTTGCAGCTTAACAGCCCATACGCCAACAATGGCTTCAACTTCATTTCAGATACTCGCTCTAGCCTAGCACTTCAACAACAACAAAGGAAGGCTCTAACCTTCATGACTTCCCCTTCCTTGTCAAATTCCTGGAGGCATGGACCCGCGATGACAGCGTCTGATTATGTCCTGCCAGGTAGCGGATCCAAGTAAGCTATACTTGAGTATTAAAGGCACATTGACTTTTGAGGATTTAACAAAGTCATATTTTTCAAGATGAAGGTATGATCAACAATAGTACTAGCGACAAGAACGTCTATATTAAAAATCATACCTTCATTGCAAGGTAACACCCACATCCTCATATATTTTATTTTCACCTCTTCTGCAATAGAGCCTCATCATTCATAGGAGGATGAATACCTGGGATAACTCGTCACACCTCTCAGGGGAACATGAAGCCCAAATACTCTTTAAGTAAATGCATGAAGCATATGCAACATAATTCACCCATGGATGTCATTCAACATGTATCTCTCTGTCTACTAAATGAACACCTCTTGGATGTTCTGCACTAGGGGACTTGATCTTGTTAGAAAAATAAATTCAAATCCATTTCAACCAACGTGATCCCCAGAACCAAGTCAATAAAATGTCAGTTTCATCGATAAAACATCTCTACATCAGTATCCCACCTGACTAGGAAGCTTTCTACTCTTACTTGATCACGTCCAGAATGGTAACTTCACCCTTATTGCTGCTACTTACTTCAATCACACTGGTGTACTGTTGGAAACATACTAAACTTGGAATTCTCAAGTAACACCATCATGCCCTCTCATTCTTTGAGCAATCCCTCATGGACAATACCCATGGTCACGATATTCATCGCAGCCATCACTAATAACCAGGAAACCACAACCATCTCCAGCACAGGGGGAACATCCAACAGGCACGACCACTTTACATTCATGTTTCTCCTCTCAAATTCTGGAATATTGGTTTACAAGTTGTTGTTCAGGGATCTAGTGACTTGTTCATCACATTTACTTTTGAACAAAAAACTCATGCGTTGTTTCCTTCTCCTTGGATCGATCCATGATGGTGGTCCATTTATCTTCATCAACTACATATGGCTCTGATGAGGCAAGATACTGCAAAGCCATAAATTCTTCTAAGAAATGAAATATGAGTTTTTCCTCCTTGAGAATTAGTTTCTCCACCTATGATCCAGCTTCTCATAAATCCTATCATATCAGGGACTCCAAACCATGAACCCTTCACCATCTGTCATGAGGTCTTCACCTCCTATGAAACCCTTACTCTCTTCTCATATTATCACTTCCTCTTAGAGATCTCATAAAACTCTAGCATACTCATGACGTTAATATCTTCAACACTATCTCCTTCCACGGGACTGGAATTTCCCCATAGCTAAAATCTCCCCCAAGGATATATTTTTTTTTCCCAGAATCACTATTTTCATGGGACTAAGATTCATCACAGAGTTAGCTTCCTCCTGAAGTCAACATGACAACCATCCCCAATGGCATCTAAAGATGGTTCCGGTGGTTCCAGCATGCCCTTTTACGCTAGCGCCAAATGACGCCAGCTTCTTCTTCTCCAGCACTGGCACTTTATTCCCTTCTTCTGTCCCTGACTCTCCCCACATCACTAACCTCTATTATTCTCTTTGCTGGTGCTGGCCCACTCTCTCATAAAACACTAGTGAAAAAAAAATCTTGAATTAGAAAATCAAAATAAAGAAGAAAAAGAAAAATCATCCCAAGAAGATCTTGGATCAGATCTATCAAACCAAGAAAAAGAGGTTAAAGAGGATTATAGTGACTCATACATGAAAAAGAGTAGAAATCAAAATAAATGAAAGAGCACCACAGAAACGGAACTTGATTTCTTCCTGAAAAGATATTTTCTTTTTCAACTGAGATGGTATGGTTCTTTGGATCAAAGAATAATCAATAGTATCCAGATATATTGTCTCCTTCTTAGACTGAACAATCCAAAGCAAATTGCAATATCCTCTATTCAAAGAGGAGAAATGCGTCTGGATATATTGTTGATTCAAAAAGATCTAAATCTTACAGAATTGATAAACAAAGGAGTATTGATTATTGAACCTATTCGCCTGTCTATACAAGGGGATGGACTATTTATTATGCATCAAACCATAGTTATTTCACTGGTCCATAAGAGTAATCACCAAACTAATATAAAAAAAGAAAAGAAAAAGGTTATAAGAATTCTTTTGATGAATCCATTAAAAGACATAGACATGAAAGGGTGCTCGAAAAGAGAGATGAAAAAAATTGTGCTTTTGTTGTTCCTGAAAATATTTTAGCTCCTAGATGTCGAAACCAATTTAAGTTGGTTTCACTAACTTACTTCAATACGTGGTTAAAAAACCAGCCCATACGCTTCTCTATCCATTGTTGTTACCCCTTCTATTACCTCTTCATATTAGTAAACATGTCATCCTTGAATTAATCAATGATAAATCTAAACTCTTGGTACATGACTAATTAATGGCACTTGAACTCGGTTTTTTTTCATGTACTGTCTTTGAATGCCCGTTTAGAACCATTCACATGCAGAAGTTAGATCGAAGTGGCACCACATCAAGGTTAGTTGATGCTTAAGTATCACAGTTTCTCCTTCTCCGTTTACCTCTTTTTATATCTTTTAAATGACTTTAGCCTCTACATCAATCATCTGTATTATTGTTCCTGTTGTAAATGAAGCTTCCCTTGCTCTATCAGCAATATCAGTTCTTGGTGTTGCACCTTCCATAATGATAATTATAATAATCTCATCCTCCATCGGGGTACCAGAGGCTTCATGATACAGACAGAAGATCCTCTGGAGACGGTACTTGTGGGCATATTTGGGGTAGGTAATGTGAGGATGAATTACACAAAAGGTGACTCTTATTGCTGACTGACATGGCAAAAGTCAGATATAAATTTAACTTGGGACCTTGGGTTACTTTTAGGAGCATATGATTAGAGGCTTATTATGGCGAAGTTCTCTTTCATTTCCTCCACGTCTCAGGTTGTAATCATTATTTGTTCATTCTAGCATGAGGTTCTCATTTTTTACGAAGAGTATATATATGAGAATGGTTTATTTTTCTAATTTGCAGTTTAAGGCATGGCAGAACTTTCACAATGTCAATGGAAAATGCTGGGGAAAACACCAATGGCTCTCAGTTATTTTTAACCAGGCAACACCATGGATGGATGTAAGCACACTGTATTCAGTACAGCTGTGAAGAGAATGAACATATTACATGTATTTTTACTTTTATTTTTCTATTTTTGTTATTTCCCTAATACTCTTCTCATGTGCTTGCAATGTGATTTTTGGTTCTCTTACTGCACACATAAGAAACCATACTATTACGGATGCAGATGTAATGCGATTGTTATATTGGAACAAATGAGTAACCAGTGTTGGCCTATAATGGAGTCATAAACTTTCGATTGTTATTCAATGTTTTGACATAAAAGAATATTTGCAAAAGGTAGTATTTATCACATATTGTGTTTCTGTGTACGTGGGATATTCATCAAACAAGCACTTTTAGAAGCTTACTATGGAACTATCAATCATTTCCAACAGATATACCCTATCTCTTGGACTTCTTTTTTAGTGTGAATGTACTGTATGTGCAAAGATATAAAAATAGGTATGAAGTTCCACAATTATAATTCTTGAACAACAACTCGAAGAATGCATTTCGTCTTAAATCCATGCCCATGCCAGCCACAAATGGGATAATTAAGCATGGATGAATACAAGTCATCAAACACATGTCCCCGTGCCATTACGGCATGGGTTAATCCCTAGTATCTCTATAAAATAAAATGGTTGTTGTGTGATTATTTGGTATTGGATTGTATCTTGTAATCTGGTTTTGTAAACCTTATTTGTATTGTTCCTTTTTATGTTGTCTACCTGTTAACTACAAAGTCTATCTTCGATGTGTACCTACTAAGTATACAAGCTATATAAGTGTGTACCTGACGAGTACACAAGCTATATGGTCGTGTAACATAAGTTATATAGATGTGTACCTCTTTGCTACACAAGTTATAAAGATGTGTATCAGGTAAGTAAACTTCTTCTTTTTTTGTGTATTGGGTGAGTACACATATATTTTTTGATGTGTACATGATGGGTACACACATGTTTACCTGTTGAGTACACAAGCTATGCGTTATGGTGGTGGCGGTGGCGACGGAGGTGGTGGTAGTGAATGATGATGGCGGGGACATTATTTTACTATATTTTAATAATTTGGAGCCAAGATTTAAATTTCTTTTCATTAGTGGTTTAACAATATATTTTAGAAGAACAGTTCGGCTTCTTTTCCTGAAATAAATTTTTAGCTGAACCATGTCTATAGTTCAGAAACCTTAAGTTCGGCTATTTTGATTGTGCAATATTTTTATCTGAACTTTTGACTTTGAGTTACAAAAAGTTGATACTTGTTTGGTTCAGCTAATAATTGATGTGTCACGTTAGTAGCCGAACATTACTCTATAGACTCAAAGGTAAAGTTTGGTTGTTTCGGTTTTACAATTTTTTCAGTCGAATTTTTGACTTGAGTTACAAAAATTTGATATTTTTTTGGTTCGAATAATAATTGACGTGTTCCATTAGTAGCCGAAAATTACTCTGTAGACTCAAAAATGAAGTTCGGTTGTTTCAATTGTGTAATATTTTCAGCTGAACTTTTGACTTGAGTTACAAAAAGTTGACTTGTTTGGTTCGGCTAATAATTGACATATCCCATTAGTAGCCGAACACTACTCTGTAGATTTAAAAATGAAGTTCGGATGTTTAGACTTTGCAATATCTTCAGCCGAACTGTATAATTATCAGCCGAACTATGTTATTTATAGCCGAACTTTTATCATTGTTTAACCGAACTCGTTTATTATTAGTTGAACCTTATATGTTTGATGTACTTATTACATTTTCTACTTTGTGTTAGGAATCAAACCAAAGATGGAGGTAAAAATAAAACTTCAAGGAGTAAGAAGAAGAGGTCTATGGAAGTAACTCCTTTTAATACTAAAACTCCCCAACCTCAACCAGGCCACAATAAATTAGGGCAAGTAATAGGGGCACTACGACTTCCGACACAGTGAACACAGAGACAGAGAAACAAAGATAAATATAAGTACAAGCAAGGGAGGTAACGAGGGAAATACTTTCGTTATCATTGAGATTGAAAGAGGAGTAATAGTACAAGGAAATGTAAATGGAGATTAAGATGAAGATGAAGATGAAGAAGATGATGACCAAAGACAACCACGACGCCTGGGAAAAGAAGTCATTCAAGGAGATGAATCCAAATCATCGGAAGATGAAGATGAAAATGATGAAGAAGAAGTACAAGCACAACCATAAAAACAAGTAAAAGAGAGGAAACCTGCTAAACCACATTAGACAAAGCTTCATCTTTCGGATGAGGATAACATATTACCTCCCCAACCTGATAACCTAGTTTATGTTCTTCCACTAGATGGAGGAAAAATGTTGATCGGTTACAAGGAGTCGTAGGAAAAGAGGATTTTTGAGACTCCAGATCATAGGGATGCGACCAGACAATTAAGACACCAAAAAGTTGCATCTTAGGATTTGTTGGGACAGGTTCCTGAGGTTCAGTCTATAGTCCAACAATATGGTTTATAGGAAAAAATTACGTACGAAGAGAAGGAATTTGATTAATTGACTTCCTTTGCCTTTTGTAAGAGATTCTTCCCCGAGACATACACATTTCATCTTCGGCGAGATGACAATTACACCTTATAACGTTAAAAAGATTCTAAGTATTAGAGTGCTTGGGAAAAATGTAGATGTTGAATATTATGATTTGAGTTGGGATGAGGTTTATAAGTTGGCCAAAGAGGTTCTCGGTTTGGATTATAGAACTGCTGAGTTGGAGTTTTGTTATGTCCCTAAAGAGGTGGAAAGCGTGCATAATGATGGACCAGGTAATAACAGACCAAAGATGTCAAAATCGTTCAAGATGACACATTTGAAAGTTATGTTTGAGAAAACTAAGGATAAAGTAGTTGATGGGAGATTGGTTATGGACGTGAACAAAATAAACTAGACTGTTGCTGCTTATTTGTTGTATAGTCTCAGACGATTCATTTTTCCCGACCATGCTGGCAACAAGGTGACTTCTTAGTATCTCCAATTCCTAAAAGATCTCCCAACCTTTCGTGACTACGCATGGGGGACCGTGTATTGCATTCCTTCTCAATCAGCTTGTGCAATCCTCTAGGCAAGACATTTAAAACATTGGAGGAAATTTCAGTCTCTTGTAGGTGATTCTCGACAAACCTAGCGCTTTGTTATTGATTTATTTCATTTGAACCTAGCTCTTCATAGGTTTTCAAACTATTAGTGCACCAACATACAATTTTCCGTCTAGTAATTGAATCTGGAAAATGTCACGTTCGGCCACTATTTAATAATTCAATTAGTAGCCGAATCTGATAAGAATTCTATTTGTTTTGCAATTTTCAGGTTTGGCCAATAATTAAATTATTATAAGTAGCCAAACTTTTGTCTTTACTCTTCATTCTAGTTTGTGATTTTCCTATGTTGTTTGTATAGGTGTGGGTATATGATCACTTCCCGAAGTTGGGACATAGCAAACTTATTTCCAAGCGGGTGGATAAAAATCCTACTTTAGCCAAATATGATTTGGCGGAGAATAAGAAGATGTATAAGGCTCATTTGTTGATCAGTTTAAGAGAAAATTTAAACGCTTTGGATGTGCAAGACGTTGAATTTGAACCATATTTCACGAGAAGAAGAAGTAGATGAAGTTGTTCAAGATGAAGATATTCCTTTGGGGATGTACTAAAAACTGTTGTTTTATCCAAAAGGGTTTGTAATTTTTGATCCTCGTCGAGTACTTCGTCAATTTGGATATATCTAATCAATACCTCTGGATGATAACGAAAAGTTCAAGTTGTTTCCAAAGGGTAGTAAAGGAACAAAGAGCACCACTGGTTCATGGAAGCATAAATATGACCCCAAGCCTACAATTGCTTATTGGAAAGAGTTGGAAGCCAACAAGTTGAGTCGGGAGGGGTATAAATTTGCGTCAAGATCCTCGTGAAGTTGTAGAAGGCTACACTGATTGGTTTAATCAAATTTCTCGTCCCTTTGTTATTAACAAAGAAAGTCAAGATCGTGTCGTAGCTCAAATTGCAAGGGGAAAAACAAAGAAAGTTGGGGCGAAGAAGAAGTCTGACAACATAATCCAAAGCGTATCTGAGGAAATGATGATCATGGTAAGTGATGTCTTTATTTATTCTTTTAAAAGTGTTATATAATATGAAAGTGTATTTTTTTCTTAAGTTTTGGTTTTAAATGTAATTAGGTGTCGACGGCTAAGAGTTTAATGAAAATCAAAGTTAGTTGCAAACAACCGACATTAGTGGTGGAACAACAAAGTTTCTGCGATGAATTGGAATCTATCATTAAAACAACTGAAGGCATGAGCTCCAAGCAAGGGGTGACAAAGAGAACCCGACAAGAACCTGTAGGTCCAAGTGGAGGTTGTAAAAGAGGTCGTGGAGGTGGTCGTGAATGAATATGTTTTGTTAATATACTTTGATGTTTTGGATGTTAATTTATTATAGGTCTTTAGTAGACTTTGTTTTGTATTTTCTAGATGACAGACTAATGTTATCGTTTTTATGGTTTGAATGTTAGATTATCATGGTATTTAATAGAATTCCACTTGTTTTTTAAGATTATTATTTTTTATGAAAAGCAGAGTCAGGTTCGGCTCAAGTTTGTTACATATCGAATTTCGGTTCGTATCGGTCGAGAGCGATACACTGGTACGCCGGTATATCGGGGAAATTTCGGTGAAATATCGGTCCATATATTTTATACCTATAATTTTATGAAAAAATACTAGTTCACATTTTATAATTATAAATATATTTTAACACGTTATAACAAACGTTTTTTCACAAAGGTTAGAAAGAAAAACTAGTAATCATCTAAAATATATAGATCCATAGATTTCATACAAAGTTCAAACTGGAAACATAAGAAAAACAAGAACAACTTCAAAGTTCATCGTCTAAAATGCTAATTAAACAAGGATATTACAATTCTAATCGAAATCATTAGATTAATTACAGATATTATCATATCCATATATAATTTTAAAATATCATAAAAAATATGAGTAACAATTGAAATCCTAAAACAAGAATTTTTTTTTAAAAAAATTGTTTTATTTTTATTTTTCAAAAAATAAAAATATAAAAAAAATCTGCCGTATCGGTCCATATCGGCCGATATTTCGGTCCATATCGGACGATATTTCGGTTAAATATCGTTGGCCGAAATTTCGGATTTCTTCTTCATTTCACCCCGAAATCTGAAATTTCGGCGAAATTTTGGCCATTTCGGCCGAAATTAACTACATAGGTTCGGCTACAAATTTTTAAACCAAATAACAGCCAAACCTGACAACTTTGTAAATCTATTCCGGCTTATGCCAGGTTCGGCTACAAAACATGAACCGAACAATAGCTGAACTTGACTTTGTAGGCATCAAAAATTATTTCATAGAGGTTCGACTGATTCGATAAATAAAAATAGAAGTCAAACCTGACATTCTACTTTACATTTTTCGATGAACGACACTTTTTTTCAAAAAATATAGCCTTTAGTAACCTCTATTCTATATATACCCACACTACATACACAATTTTCATTCATATTTATTGAAAAATAGCTACTAACTTTACTATAGAAGAAGATATATCACTATGCACAAACTATGTAGCATATTGTCCAAAAAGGGATGAAGAATATCGCATGAATGGTATAATGAGTCAGAGTTATTGGGTTAAAATTCATGAAACCTTCTTCTCTAACACCGAAAACCCTCACAACCAAGATCGTGCCGCGTTGTTTTGTCGATTGTGCGAAATAAGAAGACAAGTTGAAGATTTCATTGTTTTAGTTCGGATTATCACCCAATATCGACCTAATGGTGAAACAATACTGAAATTGAAGAGCGATCTCGAGCGGAATGTCGAAGATGGAAGGGAAACAATTTCAATTACGACACTCAATACCGCATCCTTAAGGAGTTCATCGAATTAGTATGAGAATCTAATAAACCGCTGTAGATAGTGGATATTTGGCAAGGGTAAAATAGTAAAATTATGTTTCTAGACTCGAGTTTGAGAAATATTAAAATTCTGCAGAGAATTTTAGACAAGTGCGTATCCATGTCCTCTCTCAGGTGCTAATCCCTGTCCTTTCTCTATATCTATGGCTAACTACATATATAATTAAAATTACTGAATGAATCAACATTCATCTTTGTATAAATATTCCATAGCTAAATTCCTGAAAATTACCTTATGTCAACATTCATGCTCAACTGAATGATATTGACTTACTAAAATGCCTATACAAATTTGTATAAAAGCATGTAGCAAGTTACATACGAATTTGCTTGACTGAAGCACCACAATTGTGCTAAGATATCAAGCTAAAATTTTACTAATGTACAAAATATAGCTTCTACTAGCTAAATTTAGCCTTGTCCACGTCAATCCTTTCTTAAGGAAGCAATCAGTGATATAAAGATTCATTATCAAACATCCAAGACACAAGCAAATTGTCCAAAGACCTAAAAAGACGTTTGTACATTAAGCTCGTCAGGTGCAATTCTACACTCCCCTGTATAAAGTAATGAGCTGGGAGAAATTGGTAATGAATCAAGAGACGAGTTCTATACCAAACTCTTCGTATGGATTTCCTATCAAACATACTAAATAATCACATCAATCGGACAAATGTGCTAAGAGATATGATCAAAACATTCAACTAAGTCGCAGCTAAAAAATTCCTGAATTCTTCCCGACTTTTGCCTATTTCGTCTTTTTGAGGCCCTGAACAAACTCAAAACTCAAATACTTCCGCGGGGGAGGTAGTTGGTCTTCTGGGCATCAAAAATTTAGGGTAGATTATCGAAAACGGACTTCGTATGAAGATTTTACAACGTTTTCAATGAAAACCCTAAATTTGAATTTTCTGATGACGAAATTTCACAAGAATTCTCTTGTCCGTCCAAGACCAAGGGGATGATGCCCCCTTACCTTGCTACAGACGATGTGCCTCTTTGTCCAAAGACCAAACTAAGGCGTCTTACTTGTTTGTCCAAAACTAAGGCGTTTTACCCTTTTGTCCCATACTTGTGTGTCTTAGTTCTAAAGACCAAACATGTGTTCCTCAGGGCAACTGTAACGGTGCGACTACCCTATTGACTAAAAACCAAATTTTGCTTGGTCTTTGGGTTAAAAACCACAGCGGTAGGGGAGCAAATTTTACTCGCACGCTCTTCTTGGTAGCCGTATGATACATGGCGTTCTCTTAATATGCCGAATATAACACGGACGGTTAGCTATCCTAACGTATGTTTTATTGTCGTTCACTTAGAAGAGCACGGAACTATTCGCTCATCCGAATGAGAGCCAAATATAATGCGCTCAGTTAACAATGCGTATGATTGAGTGTCTAGTTGGGTGGCCGTATTACGAGAGACGGCTTCATAGAAGGTCGTAATAATTGTTACGTCTAGTTGGGTGGCCGTATCACGAGATACGCTGTCGATGAAAGACGCTTATCTCTGAAACGACCACCTAGTTGACCGTTTTAATGTTTGGCAGTTTCTCTACGTGACCGTATATAACTTGGCAGTGCACCTAAGTGACCGTATGGAACAACGGTCAGTTAGGAGACCGATTCTCCATGGGGCGGCTCACTAAGGAACCGTGAGACATAGGGGCGGCTTCATAATTGACCGTTACATTATTGTTTTGGAAGTTGCTCTAAGTGACCGTATATAACTTGGGAGTTGCTCTAAGTGGCCGTATGGATTGACGGCTAGCTAGGAGACCGATTCTCCAATGGAGTGGGTCACTAAGGGACCCTGTGACACAGGGGAGGCTTGGTTATTGACCGTGTAGTAGGGTTTCAGTATTTATAGTTATGTTTGGGAAGGCTATGAGCATTTTCTTCTCTACTTACAGAAGAATGGCCGCAGGAAAAGAAGAACACGGTTAATCCTTCACCCACTCAATCAAAGGTAAAAGCTTTCTTCCACACTGTCCTTTATCTTTTTGTGATTGTTATTGATTCTTGAGAATGAAAAATGATGAAATTGATGAAACTGTGATTGCCGCCGTAGAAACCCTGTGTTGTCGCCGTAGAAACCCATTTATGAAATTGATGAAACTATGATCTTATTTCGAAATGTTAAGATAATCTTTAAAATTTTGTGCTTAAGAGGAAAAATCAGAGTTATTTATTGATCGGTTAATTCTTGTGTACATTTTCTTTTTCGTGGAATTTCAATAATTTATGTTCCAATGCTCTAAGATTTCTTGGAGGTAACAACTCTGTCAATTTCTCTCAAATTGTCATATATTGTTCAATTTGAGTCACATAGCCATCTTT
The DNA here is from genome assembly GCA_023531435.1 of Papaver californicum. Classification (NCBI taxonomy): domain Eukaryota; kingdom Viridiplantae; phylum Streptophyta; class Magnoliopsida; order Ranunculales; family Papaveraceae; genus Papaver; species Papaver californicum. The sequence continues at coordinate 1,352,419 of JAJJMC010014301.1, read as the reverse complement.
CTGGCCTCTTTTGAACTGCACATTGCACGCATGTAAGGAAATCGAGTTTGGGTTTTAAGTTTTCATGAGGGTTTATTGAGAGAATGGTTTGGAACTTATTGATTAGCTTAGAAATGTGGAGTTCAATGAATCCGGATGTTTTGAGTAAAGTTAAGAAAATATAATTTTGAAAATAGAACTTATTGTTAGAGTTGTCTGTGGTTTTGCATTTTATTTTTCAGTTATATTTGGTACCAGAAAATAGAATTTGGAAAATCAACCCTCTAAATGTTCGAAAACCATTTAGTGGATTTAGGTTCAGTACTTTTTAGTTTTGGTTCAGCTATTGCATTCGTTATAATCTTTTGTTATGTTAAGGAAAAATATGGAGTAATATTATTTTTCCCTTGTGTTGACAAATTTTTTGAAATAGATGTTGAGGAAAGCTGCCTCTCGATTTGTTGGTGGGAAAAAAAGAAACAAAAAAGCAACCACATCGGAGGACCCAGTAGTAGATCAGGTGCCGGAAGGAATGAACGATGATGTTGGCCTGGTAATGGTGGAAGATGACGCCCACGCTTCCTGTAATATGAGTCTCAGGGCAGACCCAAAGACCAAGTACATGCATCGCGGGTCTATAAAATCGGTCCAACAACATTATCTTGTTATATCTGAGCACTGCACTAGAGCTGCTATTATTATCGAAAAGGCAAGATGGACGCGATTTTTGACAATGGAGTTTGGCGAGTCGTCACATGCAATGATAGACTGCATCGTCGAGCGTTTCTGGGACACCACAAACACCTTCCACTTTCCGTTTGGTGAAATGGGGATTACACCTTTGGACTGGATGATGCTGACCGGTATTAGTATTGGTGTTGGAGGGGCCATTCCATATGACAACATCAAATATACCTTTGAATATGTACAAGAACATATTTTCCCGGATCTGCTATACAATGAAGGCTGTAGTATAACAGGACAATCTCCGCAATGGATTTCAGATTCCATGACAGTGTCCTTTTTGGCCTCATACTTTAAAAAGGAGAAGTTGGTAGAGGCGAAAGGCGATGACAAACCTGCAAAACAAATTGCCCGAGCCTTCTGGATGTATGTTCTGGGTCAATTTTTATTCTCAAATGCAAAGAACTACATCCATGCCGGTTGGTTAGCTGCTTTTGATGATATAGATAAAGTTGGCACTTATGACTGGGGTGGTGCCGGTTTTTCCAAACTCTTGAGCACACTTGGCGCAACCGGTAGGGGAACAAAGTCACTAACCGGATCGTGCCAGATATTGGAGGTAAATAACTTTCCTTGCAATATTATTTAAATGGGTATTTGGTGGTAACTTATTATTTTTATTGTTTTCTTGAAATTGAAGTTCTGGGGGTATGAGTATCTGGGCATACTTCGACCTCATATCCCATCCGTTGAGACAGAAATGATGTGGCCAAGATGTTCGCGTTGGAAGAGTTCACGAATAAACAAAAATGATATTCTCCGTGCAAGGGCTCTTCTAAACGAATTGATGGCCAACGATGTAACTTGGGCCCCGTGGGCTACCTGCATTAAAGCAAATATCACATCAAACATCGAGAATGAAATATTCCGTAGAGCGTTGCAGGTCACGGATAGGCGCATTGTATTTAGTTGGCTTGGCACTGTGAGTTTACAATTTATGTTTTTAGTTGTGATTATTTATTCATTTCATATTTTATTTATTGGTATATGGGTCATAATTATTAACTATAAACAGTATAACGTTTACCTCGGAGAGTGGTTATGGGCCCAAATCATTGGTGGCTGGAGAATTCCACCTAACCCCCCGGGGCGTGTTAGCAACATCAAATTGCCCGAAGCTACGAAGATAATGGAAAACATTAACGTCCAAATATCTGAATATCTTGGAGACCCAGTTTCGTATGACGTGTATTTGGAGTATTAGCGACGTGTAACCAACTTCAAAATATTTTACACCAAAGTCGACTGGGAAGTGGAAACGTACAACATTGTGGGTGAGTGTGTTAGAAAATCAATCGACTTTCCCGATGAGCATGTAGCCCTACCTCCCCAAGATAATTGGTCATACGTAAGTATATTTTAAATCTTTTTTTTTTCTAAGTCGTAATATAATTATTGTTGACAGGGTAACATTTTATATTATGTGTTACAGGGCGAAGCTTATACACTTGCGCAAGATTTGTCCGACTTTACCCATCAATTCCGCAAGTTTCATTTGGAAGAGGTCCGTGATTACCAGAAACTAACCACCAGTTTGCAGCAACAACTAACATATTCCGTGTCCCACCAACCACAGCTAGGTTTTGGGTCTTTATCAGCAGCGGTGCCACCACAAATATGGAATACCGGGGGGCCTAGTTCATCGTCAAATTTGTCTCCGTTTATGCCACCTCGGCAATCACGTGGGGACGAAAATGAGAGTGAAAAATTTCCATCTTTTATTGTTTTGTAATTTTAAACTAATATTTGTCTGTATCTATGATTTAACGTTTCTGTTCACGTGAGTTGTCAGGATATCTTTCTAGCTTACGTTTGCCAACAATATGACAAAAATTAGTTATATAACAATTGACTCTGTCACCGTAGTAATTTACTAAAATATAAATCTATCACCAAATTCAAATTTGTTACCGTTTTCTAACTGTTATTAATTATTACCGTTGAACAACAATTCCACTTCTATGGTGGAATGTATACACCTATAAATACATGAGCTTATTCCTTTCATCCTCATTCCAAATCCACCTCTTTAATATTTTAGTAGAAATCTTTAACATTTTAGTAGAAATTTGTAATTTTGTGTTTTCATTTAATAGCGGGTTACGAAAATTTTAGACTTAATGCAGAGAAGTTTACACTAGAGGAAGATTTAACTCTATGTCGCAACATAGTATTGCATTATCCAACAAGTGGGCATGAACATGGGATGAATGGTACAATGAGCATGCAATGGTTAGAAGATACACATGCTAACTTTTGTAACGAAACCGGTAATCCCAACAACAGGAACAGAGCCGGGCTTTTTGTCGATATGTGCAAATCACAAAGGAAGTGTTAGAATTTTCTTCTTTAACTGCTAAGGTGAATGAATTTCGTCTTTACTCTGAAACTGATGATGCAATTATTTCAAGAACTCTTGAGGAATGGTTAAGATGGAAACGTTCAGATTTCAGGTACCAACCTCATTTCGAGATCTTAAGGGTGATGGAAGAATTCAATCCCTTCGTGTTGATTGTTCTCCCAAGTAGTGAACATCGTCGTCCACGCCGTCCTACAAGCCAAGTCTTAAGGTTTCATAACTGGTTTTCTTAGAGAAGTATGGTTTCCTCCTTGTGAAAAAGTTAAATTTCCCTTAGTTGGTTCCTTAATTATTACTATCTATAGTCTATTCTGTGGCAGAGTCTTAATTAATTAATTGTATTGTCA
>JAJJMC010014301.1:1336006-1348980 GCA_023531435.1 Papaver californicum | reverse complement strand
GTCTTAATTAATTAATTGTATTGTCACTTCAACCGTAACTTGTGATGGATATCAATAATTCCACTTACATGACTTGTCATTTTTTTCTTTCTATTTATAGTCTATTCTATGGCAGAGTCTTAATTAATTAATTGTATTTTCACTTCAACCGTAACTTGTGATGAATATCAATAATTCCACTTACACGACTTGTCATTTTTTTCTTTCTATCTATAGTCTATTCTGTGGCAGAGTCTTAATTAATTAATTGTATTGTCACTTCAACCGTAACTTGTGATGAATATCAATAATTCCACTTACATGACTTGTCATTTTTTTCTTTCTATCTATAGTCTATTCTGTGGCAGAGTCTTAATTAATTAATTGTATTGTCACTTCAACCGTAACTTGTGATGAATCTCAATAATTCCACTTACATGACCTGTCATTTTTTTTTTTAGCTATAGTCTATTCTGTTGCCAGAGTCTTAATTAATTAATTGTATTGTCACTTCAACCGTAACTTGTGATGAATGTCAATAATTCCACATACATGACCTGTCATTTTTTTCCTTTTTAGCTATACTCTATTCTGGAGTCTTAATTAATTAATTGCAGGCTTGTATTACAACTATAAAATGAACACATATATTCTACAATGGAAACCAACCCAAAACTACTTAACTTGCGAAAACTAGAAACATCCCAAAACTACAAACCTTCACAACTAATGGCAGGCAACCAAAACTTCAATATGTATGGTGCATCTTCTTCTTCCCCTTCTTATATTCCTAATGATCAGTTAACCCTATCTTCGTCGTCTGAAGATGAATTTACTCGCAAATCAGACTCATAAGATGAAGAATCAATGGATCTAAGGCAAAATGACCAAGCAATCAATTTGGGGTTGATAGCTTCATATATAGACTGGCCGCATATTTTAGAAGTGGTAAATAAAGGTTCGATTCTCGAACTTGTAAAGGTAATGATTTTAGAAAATAATGATTTTAATTAACTCTAGAAAATTCCAAGAGTATGAAAAAGACTAAATAACCTAAAGATGATTTTTGAATAATTTTAAAAGGACCAGGAATCAGGAATCAGGTAATTCTAACAACCTATGTGATTAATCAGATAATTCTTTTTAAATTAATTGAAGCACAAGTAATTGCCAAAATTGGTTTTGTTATGCTAACAAACAGAGGTAAATCACAAGCATGGACTATCAAAATTAATTAACCAAGCATAATCCATCAGGCAAAAGCACAACTGTTGAAAGAAAACCGTTTTCACTATTTAAAACTATGCAATTCTAATAACAAAAGAGTTATAAATAATTATTAAAAAATAATTAAATCACATAAAATTGAGAAAATTACCTTATCCATCATCCCAGTAAATAAACTTAGCCCATGGTGAAGAAAACTTGCTCAAAAGATCTCTTCATTGCTCAAAATATCAATTACAAAGTGAAATAATGGTGTAACAACTGAACAGAGATGTTTATAAATGTAACAGAACAGGGTTCAGCTGTAACAGAAAGCTTTAAGCAACAGGAGTATTCAAATTCTAAGGCAACAGGAGCAGAGCTGTAACACTGGAATCGATCTCTAGGGGTTTGTTCTTGATTTCTTCGGCTTCTCTTGGTATATATAGGGTGTATGAACCCTAGAGAGTCTTCTAATCCCATTATAACTCTTTAAAATTTATACAAATCCTAGTTTTAATCCTCCACAGCAAAAGAAATATTTTCCGGCCAAAACTCGGATTTGAGGTAATTCTTCCGGGATTTTTCGTTGTTTTCTCGATTGCTTTGAACTTGTATTGGTCTCTACTATCTTTTGGATAACTTTAAATCCTAAAACATCCCAGAAATTCGTAACTCGGTGTATCCAGTTCTTTTCCTGTTTGGAAAAGGAAAACCCGATGAGCTGGATCGGACTCGGCTGAGTTGAATCGCCTTGTTGACCCGCTGGGTTGACTCGGCCGATCCTAGGGTGTCCCTTATCCATTCTTGGGGTGCCAATAACACTTGTCCTTGGGTGCCTTTATCACTTTTTGAGACAATTTTTCCACAAATCTTTATTCTTCAAATGTACCTACAAAAGCATAAAAACGCGTAATATATGCAAAATCGAATACTAACTTAATAGAAACTAGGGTGCAATTTAGACACTAATATGTGTCTATCAACATACCCGAATCGAAATTCAAAGAGATCGTGAAATCGGAGCAAGGCAGCTATGAAGAGATTACTTTTCCAGGAACCCTCGTTTTCCTCCCAATGTTTTCCGCAGGAGATGTAGAATGCGAAGACAATTGTTTAACCGCATATTGAGGGATGTGGTAGCAATAAACCCGTATTTCGTTCAAAAAAGGGATGCGGCCGGCCGCCTGGGGTTAACCCCACACGTGAAGATTACGGATGCAATTTGCATGTTGGCAAAAGGATGCACAGCGGATACAATAGATGAATACTTACGCGTCGGGGAAAGCACTGTAATGCAAGCAACACGAAAATTTTGTTTGACTATTGTCAGGTTATATGAGGAGGAATATTTGCGGAACCCCACCCCTACAGATTTTCAACTGTTGCTTGAGCAGAACAAGGCAAGGGGATTTCCTGGGATGCTCGGCAGTATAGATTGTATGCATTGGAAATGGGATCGATGCCCATCTGCTGAATCAGGGGCTTACAAATCATTCAAAGGCGATGAAAGTATTGTTTTAGAGGCAGTGGTTTCACAGGATCTATGGTTTTGGCATGTATTTTTTGGTATGCCTGGTTCAAACAACGATATCAATGTCTTGAACCGTTCTTATATTTTTAAAAACGTTATCGAAGGGAAGACACCACCAGTGAACTTCGAGGTGAACGGGAACCATTATGTTATGGGATACTATCTTGGCGATGGGATATACTCTAAGATAGCAACCATTATCATGTCGATCAAGCATCCAGATTCACAAAAAAAACGCAAATTCTCTTCTATGCAAGAGGCTTGCCGAAAAGATGTGGAGCGAGGCTTTGGGGTATTGCAAAACCAATTTGCAATCGTTAAACAACCTGCAAGAATGTGGAATTTCGACACACTTGCATATATAATGAAAACTGTTATTATACTCCATAATATGATTGTGGAGGATAAACGTATACCCGGGGATTAGCCACATGAATATGACCAAGGCTGCAACCATGCACCAGTTACTATTTCACGTCATCGAACTGCTCAACTATCAAGGATGTCACAACACCACCGACGACTTGCAGTATATAGCAAAGAAAAGCACATTCAATTACGAAATGACTTGATCGAACATATATGGTCTGATTTCGGTGATGTATGAAAGTTAAATGCCGATAAGTATTGTGGGTATATCTAATGTGAACCCTCCGGAGACACCACTCATGTGGAAACAAGTTATCTTAAAATTGTACTGCTTTTTCAGTGATAATAAATGACTTACTTGGTGTTTCATGACTCAAAAGTTAAAGTTTTCATTAATTAAAAGGAAAATTACAAGCCCAGATAAATACTGCTTTAGGTAATCCGACATTCTCTTCTTTTCTGTAAAATATCTTGTTTCCTAATTTCAATCCACTCTTTTGTTGCGGCATCTAATAGGGAGACGTCCGTCATCATTATTCGATACTCCTCTTTCACTAAGCGATACTCCTCCATTGATGCAAGCTCGGCATCTCTCTGATCAATCTTCCTTTTAGCATTTTCGTTATAACTGTTGTTGAAGTTTTTTTGGTTGTTAATAATTATATCCAAAGCTTCTGCTTGGGCACTAGATTTTCCTCTCCCTGTTTGCTTTAGGCTTTTTGACTCTTTTTTCCCATTGGCCGTGGATACGTGTTAGGTATATCTCCTATATTTTCATTTCCACTCCATTGGGCTTGGCTAGATGAAGGTCTTTTCGGGTTATCATCGCTACTACCAGAATATTCTTCGGCTTGGGATGAATCAAAAACAGCGGTTGATCGCCGTGAATATTTTATGTTCTCTAACATAATTGCGTAACACTCTTCATGCTTAAATGGTTTACCTCCATTAGCTTCCTTGAACAGCCTCCTTACTTCTTGAACCTGTGTATCGTTGTTTACAAAAATATTTAGTGCATCACATACAATTCAAAACTCGAATAAGGGTGCTTAAAAATTAAGTGTTGCCTTACCTTTGTATCAGGGCCCCATCCAGTGTGGTGCTGACGTTCCACTTCTGCCTCCTTCACAGAGTATAGAGCCACATCTTTACTTATTCCCTGAAATCTTTTTTGAATGAAGGTCCAACTACGATCATCCATTGAGGGTATAACTTATTTCATTCTATCTTTGATGCGAGACCATAATTTGTCTTCTGATTGATCGGTACAAACAGTAGAATCTTGAGATACTGATAAATGAATTCTACACATGGTTACATCTTCATTTGTACTAAAATTTGGACCTCTGGGTCTTGGTGCCATTTAGAAATTAATAATACTGAACAAAAACTAATTGGACAGGATAAAAATGGAAAATCAGATCAACAAATTATTGGAAAATAATGACGAACAATAGGAATAGGGAACAATAGGAATATGAATGAAATATGAAAAGATGGGGTAGATGAAACAGAACAAGTAAACCAACTAATTTATATACATCAGTTTACTAGCCGTTGTAAAATTTTCTCAACGGTTCTCAATGGTAAAATTTTCTCAACGGTTCTCAGAATCGCAGGCGGCTCACTAAGGGACCGTTTGGAATCCATACGGTTTCTTAACGAACCGTCTGAACAGCTGCTCCAACGGTAACAAATTTGAACCCCGCGGCCAGTTAGGAGACCGTGCAATAGATATGAATGGCGGCTAGTTAGGAGACCGTATGATGTATCACGGCTAGCTAGGAGACCGTATGCTTGTACTGTGGGTTCCAGGAAGGCCGTATGAATCAGGCGGCTCCCTAATAAACGTATACATCCCATACGGTTTGCAGGAAGAAGGTATATGGGTGGGAGTTCTTCTATCACACCGTATGACTTGGACGGCATTCTATACAAGCGCGGAAGTGTGAAGCGTCGAGCCAGAACACCGTGTAGTGAAGCGCTACTGTAATGTTTCGTATCTTCAAGGGGCGTTGTTGCAGCTAACCGTATTATGAGGTGTATACTTAGCTGAGCGAAGTACCAGACGTTTCTCTAAGGATACTTCTGATATAAATACGATCCTCTAGCTGAACGTATTCGGCATACGCTATCTCACATGCCCGTGCGAGTATACTTAGAATTCGGAGAGAATTCACTCCGATACTGTAGCAAATCTCGAGTAAAAAACAAATATGTTCTCCCGTTGCGGCTGCAAATTGGCGAGTAAAGAGAAAATTTTCTCTTCTCTCTTTACTCTACTCGCCCATTGCAGTTGCTCTTAGTCCAAAAGCAAAACTCGTGCGTCTTTGTTCTAAAACCAAACTCACGCATCTTAATACAAGACTAAGGCGTCCTACCTCTTACTTCAATACTGATACGCCCTACTATAGACTCAGACCTCGTCTGACTTAGCATATCTTAAAAGCTAATGCGTCTAAGTTTTGTCTGAAATCACGTGTCTTAGTATGGCTTCCATACTTATGCGTCTTAGTATAAGCCCACTAAGGAGGCTTAGTAGTACTCCTTAGAACTAAGGAGGCTTAGTATTAGCCTTAAAACCTAAGGCGGCTTAGTATAGTCCAAACCTAATCTGACCTATGCATTAGCCTAATGTTTATCCACCTTAGCATTATCTCTTAATGCTTGCCTATTTGGGTTTGCTTCACATATACAAGCTTCAAAAACCTAATTTGCCTATCAAAGGCCATACTAGGCCTCATTCATATATGTGGCCTCACACTCATAAATTTTATGGCTTCACATACATTTTCTCATACTTAGCAGCATACACTTATTTCTACAAAATAAGGATGTGAATACAAATTGACCTAGTTGAACATAATATTCCTCATAAATAAAATAACTGCATATTTTATTTTATTTTATTTTAGTCTGTCAAGACTCATCAGCAAAGTCAAGCTATACAGGTCTTCAGTCAAAAGACTAAGCAAGTCTCGTTCGACTTAATATTATTAGTAGTACTTAATACTACAAAAATTACACCAGACATCAAATGTCACAAATGGGGGGATATTCATTAGGGTATTGTTCTGGAGGTCTACGGCATGTGGTGCAGCAATGCACCCACTACAGAGAAAACTCTGAAAGTTCGATCAGCGGTTGTGTAGGGAAGTGGTAGATTGAGGAACCGTCTATTCAACCTCAAACAGAGTGGGGAGAAGTTGTCAAAACTTTCTATACCTTCTCCACTTCACAACTACTCAATCATCGACGGTTTCTTACAGAAAAGAGGTCAGGTGAACGGTTACAATAGATATGATATAAATAGATTCCCAATTTATTGAACACGACATGACAAGAAGTCAAAATTTAACAAAAACATGACAAGTCTAATATCGAACAACTCGATAACTTAACTTTCTTACACAGAGAACTTGTTCATAGCTATTCACACCAATTACATCCTACAGAGTCTGATACTCCGACCTCTTCTTTTCTCGCTTCACTCCCTAAGACCAACCCTTCTCCTTCTCCTTTGTGACTAAAGAAAGACTGGAACGGGCATTTCTTATTTTAGGCCAGGATTGTACAGATTGATCTCTCGAATCTAAACAAAGTACTTCAATACAAATTTTTAAGGATTAGACGAACATTCATCTGCTAGCTCACCCCACTTTCCCAATTTACCATCTGAATTCATTTTCTCCATAAACATTTTTGCGACCATAATGGAAATTCAGTCTCTCAGTTTCAATTTCTCAATTTCTCAATTTTTCTCAGTCTTAGAAGCGGTTGATCTTAGGTCAGGTTCAAATAACTAACTCTCAATACCAATTATGCTACTACCAACGTTGGATCTCCTGGTAATACTCCTCTGGTCATTAACACTGGCCCTACCACCCCTTGTCTATCTGGTCAGAATACTGAAGAAATAAAGGATGCACATACTCCACTTACCACAACCAATGTGATGCATATACAAAAAACTCCCGCCTAGACTCAAGCAATCGACTACAACTACACCTGTTTTGAAGGAGAAAGTCAGACCTACTATGAATGAAAAAGCATATGATACTTATGTTAACAGATAGCTCACAAGTAAGCAGTACAACATCTAACCATCTGTGAGTATTGTGACTGAAGGAAGGCAAAAAGAAAGCTTTAGTGCAAGAATAACAACTCAAGCTTGCACCACCAGCGCCAGCACTAATTCCAACTATAGCACCACAGGTTATCCAACCACCTCGAAAGACCCATAAAATGCAAGCGGCACTAGCGATAACTCCATCACTTCTCAACGTTAACAACAACCAAGGGAAGATCTAGTCTCTCTTTACTTCCCCCCAACATAACACAAATAGCAAATCTTAGGAGAGTTTCACTTGGGGACTGAAAGGGTACATAAAAAGCCTATCCTTGTTAGGAAATCCACCATGTCTAGAGAACCTATTAATCAGGAAGTCCGATCCGTGATGGAACACATGTGTAGGATTTTCTACAGCTCGAAGGCGCAATGCGAAGACATCCTTACCGCCCTCAACCATGTTGTGACTGGCAGACGACTATCTCTTCTGAAAATAAAATATGTTCTGAACCTGCTCAGTTAGATGAGAGTAAAGAAAAGTGTGATTGGGGAATGCTCACCGCTACTTTTCTCAAGGATATAGAATTTGGTGAGATACTAATTGATACAGGTTGTTGTCCACATCATCCCGGCCAATGCACTCAAAGCCATATAGATACTCACAGAAGAAATAACGTACTTACATCAGTATCCACTCTACTAGCATACGCCTACCTCAAGTCATATTTATTTCTCTCCTATTAAAGATTGATGCGTCATCCTCCTCACCTTACAAAACAAAGAGATCCTCATATTGTGCAACTACAGCCTACATTTAGTTGTTAACCCTTAGGTATTCTTCTAAGATCGACTACCTATGAGGTGCAGAGCCAGCCATGTATGCTTCATCTCACACTTCATGATAGCCTTGATGCCAACGCCGACTTCGACTCCAACTTCCATCCAAGTTCTTTCTCCATCCACAACGTATCATCAATAATCAACAATACAAGAAGAATGCGATATCTCCCTTGTTATGTACGAGAGGATTAATTCTAAAGACATGATAACTCCATCAAATAATGTTATGTCTACTCTAATGGTGGATTTCAAGTGAGATACACTTGGGGACTAGCCATTGGCACGAGACTTCTCTTCCCCAACATATTATAAGATCCACCATCATTCAATCTTTGAAGACTCAACGCATTCAATTTTAAACAGAGTCAATTGGATCATTAAGTTCAACAACATATAAAATTCCCAATTCAATTTGGATACTACCGTTAGCCACACATGCCTTCTCGTATTCGACCAACTTGGATGGTTACAAGGGTTCCAATATGCCACCAATGTCATCAAAGCCACCGTCTCATCTCTGATCAGGCTACAACATGGTATGATCTACTGCTTCGTTTGGTATCAGTTGTTGTCGTCACTTGATGCTTGTTCCACTTATTTTCTGCTGAGGACGTCACCCACTTGAAATCTTCAGACGTTACTTAGATTATTATTATTCATCTTCCCCAATCATCCTCCAGAGACAACTGCTACCAGTAGGGAAACATAACACAACATCCAAGCTTCATCTCTCCTCATACAATGTTCTAATGGAGCATCAAAAACGGGATACTCAGCATCAAAAGATGAATATTCATGAGCAGATGACTGTATGTCTCCTCTAATTATATCTCTGGAGTTAATATCGACTATTGTACCCCTATCAACGTGAGTTGATCACCTTGGCTCGACGCATATGCACCTGCGTTTCCTCTCTTCGAGGTACACTACACACAAAGTCAAAATACTTCTGCAGAATCAAGACATATAGAATTCATCAATCAAATTGTTTTGACAATAATGGAACTCAATTACAATCTAAACGAGTTATTTGTACTCTCTAATAAAACAGCTTAAGATGGAGTTTATCTACATCAAGAAAACTATCAAGGTTCATCACCAGCTTCTCCTGACTCTTCATTACACCTTACTGCTACCAACTATGACTCGAGTCATCATCTCACACTCACTGGCGTTCTATCTCTTTCCTATAACTACCTTCTACTGTTTGCAACTCCTTACAACATCAACTCCATGACAAAGTCACTCTTCAGCAAATTTGAGTTCTTGGAGGCCTCCAAGTGGTATACCCAAGCTATTACATACTTAGTCTCCTAACTCTGAAAAACGTATTTATGGGTGAGGAATGAGGCAATTCTTCCTTCATGAAAGTTGTTTGTACATGTCTCGGATACAACATACTAAAAGGGCGCGTCAATAGGATACATGAGCTAAGATATATGGCTCTTACACTAATGTCTACAGAATCTAAAACTTTACACTAATCACGGATGTTCACGCATGATTTTTTGACCTAACAAACTCCAAATTAATTTATTCTTGATGTATATGATATCTTAGACTATTAGCTTCAGAATTTGGGTTCAACCTCTGAAAACGGACATCGGATGAAGTTTTTACATCCTTTAGAGTGAATGATGTGCAAACAGAAATTTCTAAACGAGATTCAAGCTTTCCACGCCGTAGCTATCTTACAGCTCTCACGCTTGCCAACCTCTTATCGTGTCTGACCAACTTGGTCGGCCAAACTCTTCCGTGTCAACAAATTTTTTTAGAGATAACATCTTCACGTCCCTGGAATAGAAGAGTGGTAGCAGCATCCTCAACTTTAACAACTACTACTACAACAAAGCAGACTTCATCTGTTACTGATACATTCACGTAACAAAATAGAGAGACAAGGCAAAGCTTACATCACTACCAATGACACTGATACTATGGTGGTCGAGCAGAGGATAGATACTGAAAGAGAAGAAAGAAGCTGCGTTGATCGGTCCAAATATAGGAAGGAGCAAAGATCCCTTTTATACATCAAACGGACTTACCAAATCCGAGAGGGAGGAGGATTACTCCCTTGTATGTCCGTCCAAGCATGGACCTCACTTGTCCGTCCAAGGAGGTATCCCTCTTTGTCCGTCCGTCCAATTCATGGTCTCACCCGTCCAGGGAAAGGGTCCTCTTACATGTTCATCCATCCATGCCTTTTTTTTTATCCATCCGGACAATGGCGTATCACTTATCCGTCCAAGCCCTGGTGTCTCACTTATACGTCCAAGCCATGCCTCCTTTATTGCCTTCCCGACCATGCGATCTTGTGTGGTCGTACTTAAAAGGATAAACTACTGATGATGCATCCCAGATGATGATGTTGTGTCTCTATACATATCTGTTGATCACTCTCGACTTGCATATCTATCAACGTAACGATATTTGAAGTTCAAGCCAACTGTAATATCTCTGGTAATATCTAACAACTAAGCCTTTTTATTTTATTTTTGTCAATATTAAACCTCAGAATTCTGCAAAGAATTTTAAGGTAGGTGTTCATCCATGTCCTCCCTCAGGTGCTCATCCTTGTCCTCTCTCGGGTGCTCATCCCTGTCCTATGTCTATATGTATGGCCAGATACATATACGATCAAATTTACTTAATTGATCAACATTCATTACTGTACAAAATCAACAGAACAACACTGGTGCTTACTACGACATTCCCAGTTTTTCTATGATTCTTACATGACAAATCTCAAGCTCCTAGATGGATTGCCCACTGGTATAGAGCAATTTTGAGTACTCTCAGGGGATCATCCATGTCTCTCTATATGTATGGCTGAACTCATCAGAGTAATTACATTTACGATCAAATTACTTAATGAACTGACCAACATTCATTATTGTACAAAATCATCAGAATAACATTGGTGCTTACTACGACAGTCCCAGATATTCTATGATTTTTACATAAAATCTCAAGCTCCTATATGGATTGTCCTCTAGTATATAACAAATTTGAGTATCATTTGGTGTTATATTCCGCAGCTGAATGCCCAAAACTACCTCATGTCAATATTCATGCTCAACTGGAAAATAGTGACTCATTAAAATACATATATAGATTTTATATAGAAGTATGTAGAAAGTCACACTGACCTTGTCCGACTTAGCCATAGATACAGACCTTGTCCGTCTTAGTATTGGCTACGAGACTCGTCTGTCTAAGCTTGTACACAAGGCTCATCCGTCTTAGTCTTAGCTACAAGACTTGTCTGTCCTAGCTTGAGTACATGACTCATCCGTCTTAGTCTTGGCTACAAGACTCGTCCCTAGCTCTTAGATGGATTGTCCACTAGTATAGAGTAGCTCGAACTTGTTCCAGGTACAATAATTCCACAATTTAATACCTTAAACATGTTCCATACATACATATCGATATTAACACTCGTATTGAGTAACATTGATTCATAGTATCTATATAGACCTTCACTACTTGAAGTTTATTTATCAGTAATGCAATACTGAACTCATCCATGCCAACTCTCAACTGAGTTGCATGGACCTACTATTGATCTATATTCGTCAAGGCTCTCACTGAGTAATATTGAGGCATTACGGTCTACACAGTATCATGTATATAATCTGTTCAATATTTGGGGACTATGCATCAATGACGCATTTATTCCCCGAATAAATTATTAAATTCATTTGTGCCTATTTTCAACTGAGTTACATGGATTTATCATAATATTTTTTGTATATGATCATCTGCAGTGATCATTTATGCCCAAGCCTGCTTCAAAGGTATATCTAGGAAGAAAAGCTAAGCAGATGTCCTTCTATTAGACTGTCACCATCTAGTGATTACCACACAACATTAATCGTTCCGCACTAAGCAGGGGAGTTAATGTAGATGGTGGGTCTTTGAAAATGGTAAAATAGTAAAATTATGTCTCAAGACTCGAGGCTGAGAAATATTAAAATTCTGCAAAGAATTTTAGACAAGTGCCTATTCCTATCCTCCATAAGGTGCTAATCCATGTCCTCTCTCTATAGGTATGGACAACTACATATACGATTAAAATTACTGAATGAATCAACATTCACCCATGTACAAATATTCCATAGATTACTTCCTGAAAATTACCTTATGACAGCATTCATGCTCAAATGAATGATGTTTACTTACTAAAATGCTTATACAACTTTGTATAGAAGTATGCAGCAAGTTACATACGAATTTACTTGACTAAAGCGCCACAATTGTGTTAAGATATCAACCCAAAATTGTGATAAAATACAAAATATAGCTTCTTAAGGAAGCAATCAGTGATATAAAGATTCATTATCCAACATCCAAGACACAAGCAAATGGTCCAAAGACCTAAAAAGACGTTTTTACATTAAGCTCGCCATGTGCAATTCGTCTTTTTGAGGCCCTGAACAAACTCAAAACTCAAATCCTTCCGCGTGGGAGGTAGTTGGTCTTCTGGGCATCAAAAAGTTAGGGTAGATCATCGAAATGGATTTCGTATGAAGATTTTACATCGTTTTCAATAAAAACCCTAAATCTGAATTTTCTGATGACGAAATTTCATAATAATTCTCTTGTCCGTCCAAGTCTAAGGAGTTGATTCCCCCTTACCTTATGCGTCTTAGTACTATGAAAATACTTGTGCATCTTAGTATTATTTTCAACATATATACATCTTAGTTTCAAGACCAAACATGTGCGTCTTTGTCTCAAAGACAAGACTAAAGTGTCTTAGTCTTGCTACATGCCATGTGTTTCTTTGTCCAAAGACCAAACTAAGGCTTCTTACTTCTTTTTGCAAAATTAAGGTGTTTTACCTTTTTGTGCTATACTTGTGCGTCTTAGTTCTAAATACTAAACGTGCTGCTTTAGTCTAAAAGTAAAACTCGTGCGTCTTTGTTCCAAAACCAAACTCGTGCGTCTTTGATCTAAAACCAAACTCGTGGGTCT
>JAJJMC010014301.1:1309163-1326006 GCA_023531435.1 Papaver californicum | reverse complement strand
TTTTTTTTTTGAGCTCGATATGCACCTCGGGAGATCTCAGCTAATTTTTTCCCATAACTTGTATCCCAAATCTCTTCATTGGGATCTTCAGTGGGGAAAGATACAAACTTAATTGTTTCCAAGAAAGATCAATATCCTCAAAAGGTATAATACTCTACATACTGAGCTATTTGGTGACGACAAGGAAGTCTCATAGATTCATTCATTTTACAAACATACACTTCATATGGTTGATTAGCATCCCAATCTTTCATCAACTTTACTTGAACCATCAATCCGTCAATACACAAATGGGAGGCCCTATTAGTTAATCCACGGAGACAGGGATCATCCTTATAGGTTTTGTGTTTGAATAATAAAAGTTTTTCGGATGTCGTTTTAATTCTTACTATATCAATTTTGAAAGACTCTTCCATCGAGTCAAATACCGTCACAAACGTGTCAACTCGCCCAAAAAGGTTCTTCTCCAATCGGTAGTGAGCTGACTCTACCATACTTGTAGCTTGGTTATCGAAATGTTTGTGTTGGTTTGTATAAGCATGCATAAACCTTTATTTGTGAGGATCCAAGAATTGTTTACGCAAATAGGTAATCACACTTGGGTATTCGGTGCCCCAATGCACAATAAGTTCCTCAAGTTTTTTTTGATACATATCTTTGGTGATAGACCATGTCAAAGCATCTCATTCGTGGGAGAAATAAGCCCACAACCTTTCATTCTCATCATACTCCTTCGTAAATTCCTCATTTTTCTTTTCTCGTTCTTCATCCGCTAGTGTCATAACATTCTCTAAGTCTTTCAACTTAAGCGGTTGAATTATAGGTTGCATTTTTTTCTTAACGTTGTTCCATATATGAAACATATAAAGAAAATTATGTGTGTACGGAAATACCTTACTAATAGCATATATCAATGCTTGATTTTGGTCGGTTACTATCACCTTAGGAAGAGCATCCTCCCGGAAGATTAGCTTAAATTTTTCTAACGCCCACATGTAGCTTTCTTTCGTCTCGTCTTTCATAAAATAAAAGGCCACGGTGAATGGTGACTTGGTTGACGTATGCCTAAATATGTTCAACAATGGCATCTCATATTTATTGGTCTTGCACGTGAAATCCATGATAAGAACTTGTGGAAAGCATAGAGACAATTGAACGCAATCCGGGTGAGCAAAAAAAGGTACGTGACTTGTCCGAAGTCATCCAACTTCTTTTGTACCATGTAGTTGTGCTTCACCGTTAACCACGTCACTTGTTACATCACCTCCCTACCTTTCAAATCTTTCCTTCTCAAAGTGCTTTTTACGTTGTAGATAGTTTGTATAGTAGATTTGTTATTCTTGTCATCCGCCTTCAGTTTGCTAAGGATTTTAATCGGTGGCACATGCGATTTCGACATCTTAGATATTTTCACGTATTCATTTGGTTTGATCCTTGATACTTTTGCATGTCCATGAAGATCAAGTGCATGTGGATGGTTATGACGACAATCCATGTTTTTATTCATGGTCCAATGTAGTTCATTTTTGTTGTAATTGAAAACCATCTTGAAGGGCACTCTGTTTTCTTCGACTTAGTCTTATTCTTTCTCCCGGTCTTCCCAATATACACATAACCCTTTTTATACTTGTCTACGTCTTTCCCACTTCTCTCATATACCATTTCAAATCGGTCATCTCGGCTTTTTCACCTGCACACTAGCACACAATTTATTTTCAATCCATGTTCCTCAACCCATCCCTTGCTTCAGCTTTATTTTTCCATGTCTACATTAATACAATGTAAAAATATACTTAGTAAAGCTTTTGAAATATAGTTAACATATAAAGTAAAACATCATACAATTTGTTACCTACCAAGTCATTAAGGAAGTGATCTCTATTATCTTCGTAGATAATGTTAACAGTTGAAGCTTGATCGTGCATAGGTACAGGTTCAGCAGCTACAATCTACAAGAATATGCAAGGTTAGATGACTCTAAAAAGCAACTTTGTTTCATCCATTAAAGCTAGGTCCGACTGCTAAGATATATAAAATAAAACCTGAACCACTTCTTTTGTGAGGTCCGGCTAATTCGATTAGAAAATTTAGTAGCCCAACTTATGACTTGTGTGTTTAAACAATTTACACAACAAGATTCGGCTAATAAGGAAAAACCCAATTAGTAGCCGAACATTACATTGGAGGTCTCCAATCATGAACCAAACTATGTCAGGTTCGGCTAATAATAGTTCTTGTACAAATTTGTTGCCGAACCTATGACTTGTGTGTTACATTAATTTACACTACAAGGTTCGGCTGATAATGAAAAAATAATTTGTAATAGTACGAATTAGCCGAACTTCATATTTTAAATTCAAACTTAGGTTCAACTTTATAATTACCAGCCGAACTGTTCTTCGCGCGTTTAGTCCGGTTGATAATTTTATAGCCGAACCCAAAACTGAAAATTGGAGAAAAAAATCAATCTTTTGATGAATTCAACCAAAAAAATGGTGATTAAACATCGTCTATAAGTATATATGTATTGTTAGAATAAGGTTCCTCTTCAATGTATTCATCTTCTGGATTTGGCTCATAAAAATTATCATCTTGAGATTTAGGTTAAGTTTGAGTTTAAGTTTGAGTTTGAGCAAAATCATTCTCATAATCCAAAAAGTAAGCCAAATTTAGATCATTCTTGTAGTTGATGTGTATAATATTGGGTTTACGAGATGAAGATTCTCCCTCATCATCTGAATCACACATTTGTCACTTTAATCACAAAAGTCTCAAAAATCACAAAAATCTCAAAAACCCTAAGTTTTTTTTCACTTCTTCTTCTTCCTCTCAAAAACCCCAACTGTCTTACACAAATCTGGTTTCCCTAATAATTTACCACTAATAATTTAATCAAACATTACCAATTAATCATTATTATTAACATCTAAGCATTAATATTAACATTAATTGAGAAAGGGTATAATTGTTATTATAAAAAAACGATTGTTAAGAAGTGGTGGGTTTCTACAACCTAATGAACCTATTTTTTTTTATTAGGTATGCCTCAAAAGTTTTATATATATCTCAAAACAAGATTTGTGCAGAATCCATTTCCACGAAGGAAGCAGTTAGTTGGGTTACTTAGATGAAAGAAACTATAGATATTAAAAGTAGTAATGCTTAAAAAAAAAAATCAAAATAATGGTGAAAGGGTAGTCCGGTTTATGAAGGGGGTGCTTCGAGTTGCTTGTAGAGAACAATAACTATTCTGTATGACCAAAAATGTGATTAGGAATTTTAGTAGATGCAATATAATTTTTGTTAATAGAAGGTTGAATAGTAAGGATGACATTCTTGCTAAGTATTTTTTATTTCTATTTTTTTTAATCCCTCATTCCGATACTGAGGAGTTTTGAATAACAACAATGACATTTGCAAACATTCTTGCTAAGTTTGTTAATCCCTCATTCCGATGTTGAGGAGTTTTGAATAACAACAGTGACATTTGCAAACATTCTTGCTAAGTGGAATAGGGAGAAGAAGTATTGTTTTTGTAATTGTTGGCGAGTTTTTTTTTAATCCTTCACCCTGGTGTTGGCGAGTTTTAAACTCAGTTCACTGGTATCATCAACCAACAACTCTACCACTATACTACAGTGACACCTGTAAACATCATTTCTAAGTGGAACAGGGAGAAAGAAGTATAGTTTTTCTAATTGTTGGACTACTTCTTCTTGAGACAATCTTTTCAAATCCAAGCTTATAGATGGGATTGTAATTTATAAAGATTTTGGTGTAATTTCAGCTTATTGCGACATACTGCTGCTTTTATTGGAAGAAAAAAATATACTTTATATTGTAACAATAAATCAGAGATACTGATCAAAATTGACACAAAAATACCACTACTTATCGAACTCGTTCCGTTACAGTAGGGGTCATGGTATAATATCTAATAGCTAAATTTCTTTTCTAATGGAGCTAAAAAAATACATTAGAAAAATCCTAATTCCAACTACATATGCTCAGATTACCCGCTAGAATTTGATACTTCCCATTGTAGATACTTAATATGAGTACCTAATATAAAAGCATGTTGAACACAACATTCATGCATGTGGTATCCCAATTTGGATTTACCGCCATCACAAAATCCAAATTAGGATTGTGTTTACATAGTACTGAAGGTCAATTAAATATGTTGGCTTCTCTATTCTCGTTTGGCCATCCATAAATTATACCTATTACAATCTACGTTATTATTGTTAGGAAATAAAAGGAGGACGACACGTGTAAAACGATTAAGGAAAGAAGCAGTGGTTCTAAGAAGAACGAGAAGCACACAATCAAAGCCATATGAAAGGATCGAATAAAGGACAGATGTGAAAGACTGAATAAATCCCTGCATGATTGACACATAAGATCGGGAAAGTAGTATCACACTGATCGAAACAGATAGCATTAAATGCTTATTGAACGGGAAAGTAAGAGTAATAATGAACATGGAACGGGAAAGTAAGAGTAATAATGAACATGGAACGGGAAAGTAAGAATAATAATGAACATGGAAAGGGAAAGTAAAGGCAATAGTTACTTTTATTTACTTTAACCACGTAACTGACACCTATGATCGGGACAAAGATGATTTTTAAAGAACGAAGAGTACGTGTCAATCATACAAGGTAACGGACCAAAAAAGTGAAAAGCATGACCTGTCAACCATACAATCATCCCGATCTAAAGATAATAAGGAGAACGAAAGAAGGTATCGGGACAAGAGGGACCCATTAGATAATCTATAAATAGAAGAGATCATTCAACAGAGAGGGGGTCGGAAAATTAGAAAAAGAATAGGCTAAGGAAGAGTAATCTGAGAAGAAAGAGAAGATCATTAGGTATGTATTTATTGTGTTAGATATTATTTTAAAGTTTTACGATCATGATTCACCTTCTGTACTTATAAAGATCATGAATTAGATATGGAATAAGGGACTGTAATTTGATCAAATGTTTGATAAGAAAATAAATGGTTAATCAAAACCTTTCTAACTGATTAATTTTAAATAGGATTCTGTGTATCAAAATGTTAGTTAAAATCTTTCTATTTATTGTATCTTATCAATTTATTGGTTGTTCATGTCAATGGGAATTTTGGCATAAACAATTTGGCGCTAGAAACAGGGAATGGGTTAAAGGATTTATCCTAACTGTTCAAGAAAAATGGATTTTTCTGTTATATATGTATTTCAAAAGTAAAGAAATTTAGTATAAAGAATTTGATAGGTCTATGCAACATTCTGGCTTAATTTAACCTTTGTTAACAAGTGATTTCTTTTGCATAATAACCTTTATGTGATATGCGAAAGGGAAATTGTATGTCATTGAAAAGAAAAAGTTTTAAGTTTGAATGGATCTGTTTAAATGTTTGATTTCCTTTTATATGCATTTTAAAAGATTCATGGTAGATGATACAAATTATTTTACTAAAAGTATAGATAGATTTTTTGAAGGTCAGAAAATTAGTGTCTGTCACTTTCTTTATTGAATAATCTGTTTAGAAATTATATGACTAACTTTTAGAAGATCACTAGAATTAAAGAGAGAAAAGAAACAATCAAGAAACAAAGAATCCAGAAGAAATATGTCTCAAGATGCAGGCTCCGGAAATCAGGACAGTAACGACGAACAAAATCACAGACAAAGGGAAGAAGAGAGTGAACTGAACAACAACAGAGTGATTTAGGAAGTCATATACCTAATCAGGAATTAACACCAAATACCATTATTCAAAATAAATCGTCATATCATGAGAATTCACGAAATGAAGTAAATCATCTTCAAAATTTGCTGAAAGAAATGAATGAAATAAGAAGAGAACAAAGAGCCAGTAATGATCAAATTGCACTATTAACTAAAGAAAATCAAGCTTTGAAAAATGCGATTCAATGTGAGGAAAAACTAGCAGCAGCAGGGTCACGAAGTCAAGAAGTAATTTCTGGAAGGCATGCACCCAGAAATGAAAGGGAAAATCAAGATCAGAGAATGGTATTAGCAGGATCATCATCCCGGGATAGGAGGCAAAGGGAAAATCAAGAAATCCAACGTGCACAGTGGCAAAAATGTATTGAAACTATGGAGCAAATGAAAGAAGAGATAAAAGGTTTAAAAAATAAAGAAGGAGGAAGAATTGAAGAGGTGCTGAAGGAAGCCAAACGAACACCGCTGGCTCAACAGTTGACATGCGTTCCATTGCCAAGAGAATACAGTATCCCTGTATTTGAATGTTATGATGGTACGAAGGACCCGACCTCACACTTAAAATATTATAATCGAGTGATGTCACGATGGGAAGGACACGAAGCAATAATGTGTCGATGCTTCCTATCAAGTTTGAAAGGTTCAGCATTGTTATGGTATGACAGATTGCCATAAAGTTCCATTCAATGTTATTCACAATTAGTGAGGAAATTTCTCGAAGCATATATGTACAACAAGACCGTTGATTCGGGAGTGGACAGACTATATTCCCTTACATCATGGCCAGAAGAGACGATTCGGTCATATACGGCCCGATGGCATACAATTTGCCAAGCAATTGGAGAAGTAGATTCAGGTACATCGATCAATCATTATAAATAGGGAATCGCTGATCGGAAATGTCAACTTTTTATTGAAATTCATCGTAACAATCCCAAAACTGAGGGACAGCTCAGGAAAATAATAGAAACATGTGCAAGACTGCAAGATGTGCAAGAACAAGGCCCGAGAAGTAATTCACGAAATCAAAGAAACATAAAAAGGACAAATTCAATCGAAGTATCACCAGAACAAAAAAAAGAAGTTCCCTCATAAATCTGAACCAAGAGAATCAAAGCGCCCACGGCAAGGGGATAACAAAAATTTTGTTCAGCGATTTCAAGAAAGAGTGTTCACAAAACTCAATATATCATATTCTGAATTATTCGAAATCATAAAAAATAAACCAGATTTCCAGTGGCCACCATCAAGAGGCAATCAGCCTGAGTTCACACAACAATCGAAAGATTATTGTGAGTACCACTGTTATAAAGGGCACACAACAGACAATTGCAGGAATTTTATTATACTGTTACAAAGAATGATTGATGCAGGAGAGTTGAAAGAATACATTCAAAGGCCCGAACCAATAGCAAGACCAGACAAAGGCAAGGCAGTGCATATCCCATATAACGAACAAACCATTAATATGATATCATTTTCAGAAGAAAGAGATACAAACATGAAAGCTGCAATCAATAAAAAGTTATGCAAGAGGATTCGGAACCATGAAATTTTAAAAGTATCAGGAAGAATAACGGAGCTTGGGAAGACTGGATGGCATCCCCTTTAACTTTCTCGGCACAGGAAGTAAATCAAGAAATTGAGATGCATAACGATCCTTTGGTTCTTACATTGCTAATGTCAGGATGGAACATTAGAAAAATTCTTCTAGATGGGGGCAGTTCTTTAAATGTGTTGTTTCATGACACATTTGGCAAAATGGGACTAAAAAAAGATCAGTTAATCCCGTCCCGATATGTTATTTATGGGTTCAATGGAATGGCTTCAAGACCCGAAGGAGATATTGATTTGCAAGTATCAGCTGGACCAATTAACATCTTGACAAGATTCAGCGTAGTAAATGCTCCATCTCCGTACAATACAATAATCGTGGACGATATTTGCGGTTTCCAACACCGCAAGGAGAAATGGAGATTAAGGGAGATCAAGATGATGCAAAGTTTTGTATAATGGCAGAAGTAAGAATGAATGAAGAACGGGAACAACAACAGCGGGAAAGGAAGAAAGACCGTAAAATCAAAGCAAAAGAAGAGGAGATAAATCAATACTTGAAAAGAAACGTCGAACAAAAAACAACAAATGAATTAGGAGAAAGCAGTAAGAATCAAGAAAATTTCAACAAATCGGCAATTCGAAGGATCCTCATAGCAATTAAAGGGAACTCCAACTTCGATCGGGAATCCTAAACCAATTTTCACTCCTGTAGAAGAAACTAAAATTATAAATATTGGAACTACAGAATTGCCTAAACAAGTGCGAATTGGAACATTGATGAAAGAAGATATGGAGCAAAGTTTGATCAAGCTACTTCGTGATTTTGTAGATATATTTACATGGAACATGGAAGACATGCCCGGGATAGATCCAAATATTGTACAACATGAATTACAAATACGTCCCAATGTTATACCATTTCGACAACGGATACGTAAGGTTGCACCGGAGTATCACGATCCAGTAAAAAAAGAGTTAGCAAAGCTTTTAAGCAGGATTCATTCGTGAAGTACGATATCCAACATGGATTTCTAATATGGTGATCGTTCCCAAAAGAACGGTGGGGTAAGAATCTGTATAGACTTCACCAATTTAAATAAGGCATGTCCGAAAGATAGTTATCCACTTCCCAATATTGATCAATTGGTAGACGCTGTAGAAGGCCATGAGGCATTATCTTTTATGGATGGTCAGTCGGGATACAACCAAATCGCACTTGCAGAAGCTGATCAAGAACATACGGTATTCTTCACCCCACGGGGGTTGTATTGCTATACCAGGATGCCATTTGGATTACGAAATGCAGGAGCAACATATCAACGACTGGTTGATGCAATATTCAAACCTTGGATCAGACAAATTCTAGAAGTTTATGTGGATGATTTGTTGGTAAAAAGTAAATTATCTATCAATCATCTACAAGACCTCACTGAAATTTTTGGTGCATTACGAAAATACAAGATGAAAGTTAATCCGTAGAAGTATTTCTGGTGTTACTTCGGGATGTTTTTTGGGGTATTTGGTTACAAAAAATGGAATTAAAGTTGATCCAGCAAAGATTCAAGCAATAACAGATATGCCATCACCAAACAACATTAAAAGTGTACAGAAATTAAATGGATGTTTGGCCGCTTTAAGCAGATTTATTGCTAAAATCATCAGAACGGTGCAAACCCTTTTTTGATATACTGAAGAAGAAAAATATATTTGATTGGAATGAACGATGTGAACAAGCATTCCAAAACATAAAAATGCATCTGGCTACATTACCAGCATTACAAAAACCGGAACCTGAAGAAATATTAACTTTGTACATAGCGGCAACACAAGATGCAATCAGCGCAGTGATGGTACGTACTAACGAGAAAATAGAGAAACCAATATATTACATCAGCAAAACCCTTAATTCAGCAGAAAGAAATTACACTAAAATCGAACAACTCATTTTATCATTGGTCTTTGCCACTCAGAAGTTACGTACTTATTTTCTCACACATTATGTTCGTGTCCCGAGCAAGGCACCGTTACAATCAGTATTAAAGAATACAGGAAAAGTAGGGAGGATCGCAAAATGGAACGCTCAGCTAGAACAATTCAACATCATTTATGAGTTGCAAACCGCATAAAAGTCTCAAGTTTTAGCTGACTTCCTTGCGGATTTCCCGATTGAAGAAGAATATGAAATTCAAGGTCCGATAGATGGAATAAAATAAATTAATTTATTTAAAACTTTTTCATTAAAATTTTCATCACTTTAATAATTCATTTTTTTTATTTATATATATGTTAAAGGATTACCAGGATGCGAGGAAGAGGACCCACAGGATATTCTGAACTCAACAAATTCTCAAAGGTGGGAAGTCTTTGTTGATGGATCCCGAAATAAGGAAGGAGCGGGAATTGGCATTGTGATTACTGCACCAATGGGAGGATGAATGACACATTCATTTCGTCTTGAGTTTGAAGAACATACAAATAACATAGTAAAATATGAAGCTATAGTTCATGCTCTAAAACTCATCATCGAGCTAGGAATCAACAATGTTCGACTCACAAGTGATTCACAATTGGTAATTCGACAAGTCGAATTAAAATATCAAACACTTGATGAAGATTTAGTACAATATAAAAACCTTGTTCAAACCTTAGCAAATCAAATCCCAAACATTATTTTTCGGCATCTGTCCCGAGATAAAAATCGACACGCTGATGCTCTGGCATTCATTTCCTCCATGGTAAACGATCCTAACACAGCTATAAAAGTCGGAAGAATATATGAACCATCTATACAGATAAAAGCACTTAATAACATAGAAGAAGATGTGATAGAAGAAATTAATGATCCCGCAATACAAACTGCCACACTTATGCCCCAACAAATAGATGATCAACCAAATGAACCAGATTGGAGGATTCCGATTTATCAATATCTACAAGATAAAATATTACCTTCAAATTCTAAAGAGGCAAGAAAAATTCAACTCAAATCGGATAGTTACCAGCTTCGGGATGGTATTTTGTAACGTAAATCATTCATCGGGCCATTATTCTGATGCTTATCACGAAAGGAAGGATTACGGATACTCAAAGAAATACATTATGGAGATGTGGGAAACCACAGTGGAAGACGTTCACTCGCATTAAAAGCTAAAACCCAAGGTTATTATTGGACATCCATGCTTAAGGACTCAGAAAACATGGTACAAAGGTGTGAAGAATGTCAACGATTCGCAAAGAAAATCAAAGCACCTTCCACAGAGCTTAATTCTATACTCAGTCCATGGCCATTTGCGAAATGTGGGGTAGATATTGTTGGACCGTTAGTTGAAGGGACCAAAAAGAGAAAATATTTAATTGTGGCCACCGATTATTTTACCAAGTGGGTAGAAGCTAAAGCATTAGCTCGAATCAGAGACGTCGATGTGTTCACATTTTTATTTGAAGATATCATCTGCAGATTTCGGATTCGAGCAGCCATAGTTTCTGATAATGGAAAGCAATTTCAAGGAAAGAATATTGATATGCTATTTGAAGCATTTAACATTAAGAAACACAAATCCACACCATTCTATCCCCAGAGTAACGGACAAGTTGAATCCACAAATAAAACAATCGCAACAAATTTGAAGAAAACATTGGATGGACATTACAAGCAATAGTGTGAACAATTGTATAACACATTATGGGCGTATCATACCACAAGAAAAGAATCCACTGGAGAGTCACCATTTCTACTTACTTACGGGACAGAAGCAGTAATACCAACAGAAATCATTCTACCTACAACAAGAACAGAAGCATGGGAGAAAAATCTAAATTCAGATCTAATGTTACAAAAGTTAGATGATTTAGAAGAAAAAAGAGAAGTGACACTCCAGAAAATGGAAAATTACCAAAGAAAGTTGGCGCGGAATTACCACAAAAAGGTCAAGTCACGAAACTTTGTCCAAGGACAATATGTTTTACGACAAATCACAGAATACCATCGGGACAAAAGTGCAGGGAAATTCGCACCAACTTGGGATGGTCCGTACATAATACAAGCATCAGCGGGACAAGGATCATACTATCTTCGGAATATGCAAGGAGAAATCCTACAACATCCATGGAACGCATAATATTTAAAACTTTATTATCCATGATTAACAATACAGCTATAGTGGCCAATACAGGTATACAAATTTTTATTCAATACTTTATCTGATGATAACATTTTGTATGAAGTCATACTTAAAATAACAGTCAATTCCAGGAACACCTCATTCTGGAAAACGCTACGATTGGCGACATAATCAAAATTCAAATCCAGGAACACCATATTCTGGAAAACGCTTCGATTGGCGACACAATTATGATCCAATTACTCCAGGAACATCATATTCTGGAAAGCGCTTACGATTAGCGATACAATCGTAATATCAACAAAAAGGTAAATGTCCTTATAGAATTTTAATAATTATGAGATTCTAATAAAGAAGGAATACCTAATTTATGGTTATCATTTTCAGAGTACGTTCGGGACCAACCTTGTATCTTACCCCTGGCCCGGGTTTGTTTCGTATGTGTGGGATCTCGAATTACATGTTTTGAGGTATATATACTTCGATCCATTGTACTCATGAAACAATATGATTAACCTAAAGATTTCATAAATGTCATCTCTTATGCAGGGAAAATATTAAAAGCATATCCAAGCACAAAAGAAGAAAATCACAAAATGAAGTTTCCAACTACAGTATGTCAAAATTCAAGATACAAAAGGATCGGGATACAAGAAAAGAATATCAAAAGATGAAGCTATGAGCATTAGAGCAAAGAACAAGTACAACTAGGCTTCGGAATTGGTGTGTTGGGATGGTTGAGAAGGAACTTCCGAGACGGTAGCGCGACCATTCAAAACAGAAGGATCGTCTTGAGAACGATCCAAGGCAGCATTAAATGACATTGTAATTTTTGCCTCGGCATCTTGTCTCACCCAGCTTGTATAAGCACGCCCGTAATCAATTTCTGATTGAAGATCTTTAATTTTTTGGTGATATTTTTCTACTTGTTTACCCAAGCTGGATCTTTGATCTTTTTCAGCATTTAATTCCTTTAATAGCTCCTCAGATTTTGATTGCACTTTTATAATTTCCTGTTCACGAGCTTCGAGTTTAGAAGTTTCAGCATTCAAATGAGATTGCAAATCCCGAAGCTTTATTACGCTCAGAGCTACGTTCTTTTCCGAAGTCTTCAACTCTTCAGTAATATTTGTTATTGTGATATTCGCAATATTGAGTTCAACTTCTACTATTGTAACTCGAGCATTAGCTTCGTTGACCTTCTTTTCTAGCCCTGAAAACCAGAATAAGTATCAGATAAACCATATAATACCCTCAACAAAACAAGCATATAACTCAAGCATATACCTCTAGCTATAGACTTAAACTCTGCTTCTTTAAGAGTTAAAGTTTTCAGAGCTTCCTGATATTTCGATTCATCTCTATTGCGTCTCCAATTATTCAACTCAATATTATCGGACAACTGTGCTAATTTTCCTTTAACCAATTCCATTTCATATTTACTTCTCTTGCATGATTGTTCAATTGAATCATCCTACGCTCAAACCTAAATAGGGATTCCAAGTCTTCCACTGATCCCATGAATGAACTTCAAATTAAAAAAAAAAAAGGGTACGAACCCAAAATAGGTACGAACTAAGGGGCAAGGAACGAACTTTGATTCTGACTTTGAAGCCTTTGATTTTGATCCTCAAAATTTTGAAGTTGTTGTTGTTGCTGTTGTTGTTGTTCTTGTTGTTGAAGATAGTTGTTTTGCTGCTTGAGATTTTCAATTTCTTGCTGCAAATCATCATTTCCGCGCTTCACCCTCGCTGTTTCGTTATTGAACATCAGCTCCATCATTGTGGCCCGGGCTTTATAAAACTTATACGCAGCGAATAGGCAATCGGTACCATATTTAAGCTGAGCAAGAGCTTGTTGCGGGAAAGAATATGATGGACCCTCTGCAATAGTCAGAACTTCATTTAAAGAAGAAGGAAGATTATGTGGGAACGATTGATCGTAACATTCGTTTTCGAACCAAGCGTCCCGAGCATCATCCAGTGGAATAGTACCAAATGAACCCCGCAGCCTAGACATCGAAAAACTATCAGATTTCAATGAATCGTGACATGCGGAAGTATTCAGAAATCCTTTAGAAAGAAACCACTTGAAAGCTTCGTCCTCATCACCAGCAAGGTTGATTCCTTCATTCATTCTCATATTTAGATCCATTTCAGAGAAGGACCTTTGAGAAGAAGGTTCAGCATCAGGCATGTCAACATCGACCCTATCAGTATTAGTGGAAGAATGAACCAATGTCCCGATGGGTGCATTTGATTCATGAATGACTCCGGAAGCATTTCTATCTACAAGGAGGTTCAGGACACTAGGGACATCTATAAATGAAGAACTAGGAGCTATGTTTTCAACATCCGCTTCTTCAGTAACTTCATTTGTCTTTTCTTCTACAATAACATCAACAACAACATTTTCTTTTTCAATATTTTCTTCAACGGTAACAGCTTCATTCACTTTTTCAATATTTTCCTCTTCAACAACAATATCATCTACTTCTTCTTGAGGTAATCCAGTAAAAACTGTCATTGTACCACTATTTGAAGCAATTGGCTCTATGTCAAAGGTATAAGGAAGGGGAGAAAAGGAATCATAGAAGCCGATAGGAGCAGAAGTAGTAGGAACAACTTCAGAAATAGATTGAGTTATTGAAGGCTGGTCCGAAGAGATAATTGGCTCCCCCACGCTAACAGGAACAGCATCAATGATGACGCGCTGTCCCGAAACTTCTGCTTGGAGCGAACCTTCAACGTTCTGTCCCGCAGCTACGATAAGAGCAGAACTGCTATTCCCTTCAACAAAGCAATCTCTAATTTCCCCTTCTTCTACTTCAAAAGGGTACAACGGTCTTTTTGGTTTCTTTTTCTTCTTCTCAGGGAAAACCAATTTTCGTTTCCCTTTACCTTCAATAACTTCTTCCTAAACTCTATTCATACCTTCAACGATCTGAATACCGAGGCTTGGGCGAGGAGGAGGAACTTCAGTTTGAAGTTCGGAATCGGGTTCAACCTGAAGCACAAACATTTGTCCCGTAAGAAAAAATTCAATGGTAGTTCAGGACAATACTGAAATAAAGAAGAATACGAACCTTATAATCAAACTTGAAGTCATCAAAATTTAACCGCCAAGGACAATAGCTTGGGAAACGTCTACGAATCCTTTGAATTTCATCTCTGGAGATGTTACCAAAAACCCAAAGACCTTCAATTATAATTGGAGTGCGATACCATTTATAGTCATGATCTTGTCGGATTCTTTCTTTTGTGGGAAAATCAATTTTTGTATGTGGAATAAACTTGATTTTTGGATCGTCAACCTCGTGTAATAAGGGAAATCCCGTAAGACACTTACGAACAAGGCTAACGCTCCACTTCACAAAATTCCTGTTACTGACACTATCTCCGTATGTAGAATGAAAATTTTCAACTGTATAATTTTCACGTTCTACAAAATCTGGAATGTAGCAAGTAAGGTTACTTCGCCCTTCACTTCGGAGACTACACTCATCAAGGATACGCCACCAATTTCCATTATATTGAGTAAAAGGATCGAGCTTGTCCATGAGGAGAATCACCACGAGATGCAAGAACTTCGAATTGGAAAGGATTTTCTTCTTCATATAATGGGAGACGAAGTCCGGCCTCTAAAGCACCAGCTGAAATTAATAAACTATGGGGAGAATAGTTAAAGTTTTGAATTGCTCCTAAAGTCAGTACGTCATTATTTTTGTCATAGAATGAGACTTTAAACCCCTCAAGAGCATGTCTTCTCTTAAAACCATCAATACTCATCGACCGATAACTATAAGTGGCATGAGCCCGCTTATTTTTGGGAGCAGGATTAGCAGTTATAGAAGCATCAGAAGCTGGGTTACGAACAGACTGAGACACAGCATATCTAGAAGAATAAACTCTTGAAGGTCTTCCGATTTCTTGGTGATCACCAGCAGCATTGGGATTTCTGGAAGACATAATGTTTTTATCTGAAAAGAAAATTTCAAAGGATCAATGTATGAAGGAATCATCATAAATCATAAAGAAACAAACATAAAAATCAAAAACAATTATCAGTTCAATCATATCTGTTAAAAGCTAATCATGGTTAAATATTAAAGTAAGATACTGGAGGTTAAAATCCTCAATATACATGGAGAAAGAAGATAAACAATTACTTGATCAAAGGTAGAATAAATGTGATTGATGCTAAAAGCTCCTGAACAGTTGGGAGAACGAAAGTATTTAAAAATTTCAAGGAAGATAAAGAGCAGCAACTTTAAGAGGTAAAGACAGAAGTGGGAAAGACTGCATCGTATTTAAAGAAAAGAATAGAAACAGTCACAATTTGAAAAGGTGTTAATCAAGGCAAAGATTTGATTTCCTCGAAAAAAGGTAACTGACACAAACGTGATAATAGAAGTTACTGCCTGCGAAAAGTTTGCATAACGTGTGAAAAGAAGTAATGGTAAAGCGGAAGGTAATAATTGTTCTTCTACTTTTTACAAAACCTTGGATCGGCCGTTAAAAGTTTTTAAAAAAAGAAGAAGAAGGGGGCAAATTGTTAGGAAATAAAAGGAGGACGACACGTGTAAAACGATTAAGGAAAGAAGCAGTGGTTCTAAGAAGAACGAGAAGCGCACGATCAAAGCTGTATGAAAGGATCGAATAAAGGACATATGTGAAAGACTGAATAAATCCCTGCATGATTGACACATAAGATCGGGAAAGTAGTATCACACTGATCGAAACAGATAGCATTAAATGCTTATTGAACGGGAAAGTAAGAGTAATAATGAACATGGAACGGGAAAGTAAGAGTAATAATGAGCATGGAACGGGAAAGTAAGAATAATAATGAACATGGAACAGGAAAGTAAAGGCAATAATTACTTTTATTTACTTTAACCACGTAACAGACACCTATGATTGGGACAAAGATGATTTTCAAAGAACGAAGGGTACGTGTCAATCATACAAGGTAACGGGCCAAAAAAGTAAAAAGCATGACCTGTCAACCATACAATCATTCCGATCTAAAGATAATAATGAGAACGAAAGAAGGTATCGGGACAAGAGGGACCCATTAGATAATCTATAAATAGAAGAAATCATTCAACAGAGAGGGGGTCGGAAAATTAGAAAAAGAATAGGCTAAGGAAGAGTAATCTGAGAAGAAAGAGAAGAACATTAGGTATGTATTTATTGTGTTAGATATTATTTCAAAGTTTCACGATCATGATTCATCTTTTGTACTTATAAAGATCATGAATTAGATATGGAATAAGGGACTGTAATTTGATCAAATGTTTGATAAGAAAATAAATGGTTAATCAAAACCTTTCTAACTGATTGATTTTAAAGAGGATTCTGTGTATCAAAATGTTAGTTAAAATCTTTCTATTTATTGTATCTTATCAATTTATTGGTTGTTCA
>JAJJMC010014301.1:1225402-1309153 GCA_023531435.1 Papaver californicum | reverse complement strand
TTAAAATCTTTCTATTTATTGTATCTTATCAATTTATTGGTTGTTCAAGTCAATGGAAATTTTGACATAAACAATTATCAAGCTATTATACGGCCCTTGCTTTTACATGTCGGAAGCTCGAAATCGACCTCTCATTTCGTCTTTGGCAACTGAAAAAAACAAGAAATTTTGAATTGGTTTTGTTTGATTGTGATCTCTTCCTTTCTTTGTAGGGTTCAATGGATAACTGGTACCAGATTTCTTGTTGAAAAGGGGCTGCGACTGAGGGATATTATACCCGTTGACCGGTTCCAAATCCATAAATTTCTTCTTCTTTTTTTTCTCGATTAAGAAAATGCACATACTTTTTTAGTCTTCTTAAATATAGTATATGAAGTTCAAATATTTCCCACGTTGTTACGTAACCATTTTGCTGGATTGATCTAGTCTGTCTTGGATTGAATTGGATTCTAATCTAACTATGTCACTTTACAATTGATAAAGTAGAGAGAAGAGAAAGATTGATAGCAGATCAATTGGGAATGAAAAGTTGCTTCGATCTTGTCCTACACGATAACCTTATCGGATGCTCCTATACGGATATTTCTTCTTCATCTTCTTATCAATGCAAAAGGAAGAAAAATACAGACTTAATATAAAAAAAAAAACAATTGCACAAGAAAATACCAATTTATAATTCGATTAACGTAACTATCACAAACAGTTTTGTCTATTCAGAATAATATAACAAATATCACTTTGATCGATTAAATTCTACTTTGTTCAAATGTCCGTACATTTTGAAGAAAAATGACCAGCAAGAATGTATACTGGCCAGCTAGCATGGAGAATATTGCATCTTGGTGATGTTCTAATAGTGTGTTCACCATTATCGTCAAATATTTGTTGGCCTATTGTTTTTATTACAAACTACATCTTCAAAAAATATCCTGGATTTATCTCTTTATATTCTCTTTGTTCTGCTTTTCCTTTTTACACCCACTTGTGAAGCAGATTGAAAGTAGGAACTAAAATGGTCGATCGATTTCATGTTCCGGAGACGGTCAATGAAAATGAATGACGTACACCACCTTTTGATCACATAAATTCTCTAATTTTTATTGTGTGGATATTCAGCTTAGCTGGAATTACTGATATTTTAGAAAATTTGTTAAGTAAGAAGTAAGAAAAGTAATTTTTCAATTCAAACAAAAATCTAGGTATGACCGAAAAATTACTAAACTAATTTATTTAAATTTGACTCAGGATATGAATGTAACTAGATGTCTTATTTAGTCAGAATTAGATGTTAAATTTTTTATTTTTTCTATATGAGTACAATACAATTTTGTATTTGGTTCGTCGAGTAAATATCTAACTGGAACAAAAAATTTTCTCTATCCCTAATATTCAATAATTTATGAATTAGAAAAAATTATCGAATCAGATATAACAAGTCATATTCAACTGATTAAACTAGTCAGTTAAGTAAGAAAAAAGAAAAACATAAGCAGAGAGTACTTGTTTTTGTTTCATTGCTCGGTAGAAATTATAATGCTACTGAGTTTTTTATATTATACATCAACAACATGTATTTAGACATTTGCAAATACAATCACCTCTTACGTAAGACCAAACTAATTGTTCCTCAGTTGAAATATTATAAACTCATGTACCCCATTAAAACTTGAAATGATATAACCCCATCAAAAACATTGATCATAACTTAGAATCATAGATTAATTATTCTAGTTTGAGTGAGACTAAATGCATGGTAGTGTTTTTATGGCGGTCAACATCAAACAAATGATCATATCATGGTGTAACTTTGTAGAACCCCCCACTCATCAAATATCTATTCCAAAAATCTCTCTTTCTTTTCTTTTTTTTGTTTTAACTTTATATTTTATTTACTTTCTCACAATATTTTTCTCATTTTTTCTAATTTTTATGAGATACAAGTCCATATATTCCCCATACAAACGTTTGTTATAAATTTAAGTCATTATGGGAACACACAACTCATCACAAACAACCCTAGCTTTCTATTATTTCTCTCTACAAAATCTTTCTCTGAATCATTCCCCACCATATTTCCAATAAGAAAAAATAAAATTTATCTGGATTTTCAGATAAATTTGGTTTTATTAATCTGTTTACTACCAGTGTTTCATTTATCATATATATTTTGCATTTTAACTTATTTGTTAAGTCGAAGTTTTCTCTACGAAGTTGATCAAATCGTAAGAGCTAGCAGCAATGGATATGGTAAGGACTTTGTCATCACAACATGCAGTTATAATCTTCAGTAAGACAACATGTTGAATGTGTCATACTATCAAGAGCTTATTCAAGAAGGCTGATATAGGGGCTCCCATATCAATAGAGGGGCTTGATAGACACATTTTAGTGTCTAAATTGCACCTTAGTTTCTATTAAGTTAGTATTCGATCTTGCAAATATTACGTGTTTTTATGCTTTTGTAGGTACATTTGAAGAATAAAGATTTGTGGAAAAATTGGCTCAAAAAGTGATAAAGGCACCCAAGGACAAGTGTTATTGGTACCCCAAGAATGGATAAGGGACACCCTAGGATCGGCGAATCAACCCAGCGGGTCAACCAGGCGATTCAACCCAGCGAGCCAGCGAGTCGACTCAGCCGGATCAGCCGATTCAACTCATCGGGAAAACTACTGGATGTGTTCAAATCGAGTGATTCGTAAGTTCTGTTGCTTCCAGATTGTTTCAAACACTAATAGATATCTCACACAAGTCATAAACAGCAAAAGATCCCGTGAAATCATCTCGAAAATCATGTATTTGGCCGGAATCATGATTCGATTAGGATTGAGATTTGTGGGCTGTTTTAGAGAGTTCTATTAGGTTTAGAACTCTCTCTAGGGTTTCTACTACCTATATAAACCAAGAGAAGCCAAGAAAATCAACAACAAAAACCTAGAGAAGAATTTCGAAAATTTCCGGTGAAGCTCCGTCAACGTCCGGTCACTGCTACTGCACCGGCCGGCTGTTCTTCATCAAAAACCGTCGGAGAAGACGACTCAGCAACACTTACAACTATTGCTGATTTGAATTTTCCTGTTGCGTATTGTTTCGAATCCTGTATTGCTTAAAACTCTCCTGTAACAGCTGAACCTTCTCCTGTAACGCATATAAGCGTATCAAATCAGCTGTTACAGCGTTATTCACCTTTGTAATCGATATTTTGAGCAATGAAGAGGTCTTTTGAGCAATCTTTTTCCACCATGAGCTAAGTCTATTTACTGGGATGATGGATAAGGTACTTTTCTCAATTTTATGTGATTTAATTATTTTCTAATAATTATTTATAATTCTTTTGTTATTAGAATTGCATAGTTTTAAATAGTGAAAACGGTTTTCTTTCAACAATTGTGCTTTTGCTTGATGGATTATGCTTGGTTAATTAATTTTGATAGTCCATGCTTGTGATTTACCTCTGTTTGTTAGCATAACAAAACCAATTTTGGCAATTACTTGTGCTTCAATTAATTTAAAAAGAATTATCTGATTAATCACATAGGTTGTTAGAATTACCTGATTCCTGATTCCTGGTCCTTTAAAATTATTCAAAAATCATCTTTAGGTTATTTAGTCTTTTTCATACTCCTGGAATTTTCTAGAGTTAATTAAAATCATTATTTTCTAAAATCATTACATTTACAAGTTCGAGAATCGAACCTTTATTTACCACTTTAAAAACTACATCAGGGCTCCTCTAATAAGACGAAATAGGGACATTATGAAGTAAAACTTAAAAACCCCTTATCCATAATATTTTCACAATACCCAAATCACCCTTCATTAATATGTTAATTACCTTAATTAGTGAAAATTTAATTAAGCTAATAATGGTTAATTAAACTTAATCTTTGACTAACACAAATTGAAATCAATTTTTTTTTTTTTTTTGATTTGTGATTTGGGGATGAAAAACTAGATGAAATGTGAGAAAAAAATTTCGTTTTTTTTTTAAACCCTAGTTTTTGATTCCATCAACCATAGTAACCATTTAGGTCTTTCTAGATTAAAATCTTGATCATTTTATGGCCCAAATTAGATGAAATCACGAAATGAAAGTTTGATTTTGTGTGATTCAGAGACAGTTACGGTTGGGTTTCATTACGAACCCAACCGTAACACCAAGAACACCGAAGAACACCTTCAGTTACGGTTGGGTTTTGACTCCAAACCCAACCGTAACCTCAAGAACACTATGAACACCCTTTGAACACATAGTTACGGTTGGGTTTGGCTTAAAACCCAACCGTAACTCATCCTTTTTAGCATTGATTTTTAAGGTCAAATTTGAGTTTTAAAATCCAAATTTTGAAGTTATTCAACCATTTTAACTAGATTGTAGGTAAATTGGGTCATTCAAACACACAAAAACCGAAAAATCAACAAATTAGAGATTCCAAATTTTGAGTTATCAGTAGAATTTACGGTTGGGGTTTGGCTAAAAACCCAACCGTAACTAATTATGTTAGTTGCATGTTTCATGATATAGTTACGGTTGGGTTTTGCATTGAAACCCAACCGTAACTAATCTTTAAACCCCAATTGTAAAATTAGATAAATATATTTTGAGATTTTTTTTCATTTCTATCTTGTAGAGAATTGAAAGACGGAGCTAACCCAAAAAAAATGAGGTCAATCGGACATCGTATGAAGGAGTTATGATGATCAAAACGGTGACATTTTTATTTGTATCCAGGAAGAATTACGTTTGGGTTGGGCCAATAAACCCAACCGTAACTCTGGCCTCTTGAGGCCCAAAATGCTCAGAGTTACGGTTGGGTTTATTGGCCCAACCCAACCGTAATTCTTCCTGGATACAAATAAAAATGTCACCGTTTTGATCATAACTCCTTCATACGATGTCCGATTGACCTCATTTTTTTTGGGTTAGCTCCGTCTTTCAATTCTCTATAAGATAGAAATGAAAAAAATCTCATAATATATTTATCTAATTTTACAATTGGGGTTTGAAGATTAGTTACGGTTGGGTTTGGTTGAAAACCTAACCGTAAATTTTAATTGAATCTTCATCTCCTACATTTGAAGTTACGGTTGGGTTTGTTTAATAACCCAACCGTAATATGAAGAACAAATTAGTTACGGTTGGGTTTGGTTGAAAACCCAACCGTAAATCTGGGCAAAAATGGTGTTCTTCGGTGTTCTTGGTGTTACGGTTGGGTTCGACATGAAACCCAACCGTAAGTTTCTCTGAACAACAAAAAATCAATCTTTCAAAATCGTGACATCATCAAATTAGTTAGTGTAATTTAGTTTTATCTGGATTGTCATCACTACTACTTTCTACACATTTATTAGTATTCTTCATCACGAAATTGGAAGTTTAATCGGCGATAAAATTTTGATTCGATGGAGAAATTTGATTAAAATGGAGAAGGAGAAGATATGGAGGAGATGGAAAGATTTTAATTAAAGGACAAATTTGTCTTTTTTTATTGGATAAAGGGTAAAATAGATATTTAACTTTACCCCTAGGACATCCCTTAACGGAAACTTGGGTCACCTCGCCTCATAGAGGAGCTCCTCTATTGATAATGGAGCCCCTATATCTCCCTTCTTCTCAAATGTGGTGGTGCCATGTGGATTTAGAAATGCATATGTTTGGTTAAATACTACTCTCATCGGACGCCTACATAGAGTTCTATACACCAGGCCGGTTCTTTTATAATATCAGCATTCATCGACTTCACCTATATCAATCATCAGTTTGTTTATTTATTTATATCAATAATGTGTCATTGATAAAGCGTAAAATCAGAAGGCTAGGTAAGTACTCATGATACGTACGATTACTGTTCTGATCACTTGAGTTTGGAGCTACATACATACCAGTTGTGCAATTTATGCGAATATATGGCGAAAAAATAGATGTTTAATTAGAGTTTTATATTGTTCGCAGTAATTAGTATTCAATCAGTTTACCATTGTAGTCAAATATGACATTATAATGTACCCAATAACAATACTTAAATTGACGACTATCTGCTTTTATTTACAAATAGTTCGTATGATATTACGATATAAAACTTTTGTCATCGAGGCACTCCCTATATTAATATTTACCTTTTGATTAAACTCTTTCGGTTTCTCTTCATTTCTAAATATTAGTATCAGAAAATCTTCTTTAATTAATTCGTTTATAAATCGACTTTACGGTAATTAAAAAGAAAAATTGTTTTAATATACTGTGCAGAGTTAAAGGAGACAATAACTTAATTTTTTTCTAGATTACAAGATAATATTATCAGAATTTGGTCAATGCAACATTTATCAATATCAATATTGAACAAGAAGCTACAAAATGACTGCCGCTCAAACTTCGAAAGATCTACCAAGCATCCGTAATGCTTAATCTGAGGTTCAATCTCGAAATTCCTTGTCATTGAATAGAAATGCTCCCGACACTTTTCTACCATTCCTGAATGTGTACAAGCTGATAATACTCCAATATATGTTATATGATTTGGTTTTGTTCCGGTCCCGAGCGTTTTCTTAAACCTCTCAAGTGCTGCTTTTCCATACCCATGCATTGCTAGTCCATCGATAATCGAATTCCAAGTAGAAACACTCCTTGCAAAATTAATTTCTTTCTTTGGCTTCTCTCGCATGATAGGATAATGACAAAAGATAAGCTTCTAAGAAAGGGTATGGAGGTATCTAGCCTTTGTTGTTTTTGTGGCGAAAACGATGAGACTAGCGTGCATCTTTTCTATGATTGTTGGAGGATCCGAAGGATATAGGACTACTTTAAGGAAGGGACTAGGAGTAATTGGATTTATAACTCCAATGTTACTACAAATGTAAAATCTTGGAAATTCAATTGGGGAGATGATCGTCTTAGTCGAATTTGAAATAACATTCCGGTAACAATTTGGTGGTGTATTTGGAAGGAGCGCAATGCAAGAGTCTTCGAAAACAAAAGGAAAGGATTAGAAAGTATCATTAGAAATGTTAAATAACAAGTTTTCTTTTGGGACGAATCGAATATAAAAATGTTGGGTCTAACCGCAAATATGGTTATAGTTCTTTGGGACTCATTATTTCCACCCCTTTGATTTTGTGTGCTCTTTTTTTATTTTTTGTTTTCTTTTCTTGTCTTCTCTTGTTTTCATTGGGTTGAGGTACCCCTTAAATATCTCTTCTTTTCAATGAATTTCTTCTTTGGAAAAAAAAAAGTAGAAACACTCCTCTCTGTTAGCTTATCGAAAACTTGAGAAGCTTTATCGACATACCCACATTTCATATACATGTCTATAAGTGCAGTAGCCAAGGTTAGATTAAGAAAAGCACCGTTCTTATGGATATACCCATGAACCCATTTCCCCATTTCAAAGGATCCTAAATGAGCACAAGCAGATAAAACATTAACCAAACTGAACTCATTTATCAATTAGAGTCCAAATTATACAGTGGTATAAGATTAGGAGATGATTATATGGAGCTTTACGAGGTCTAGATCTAGATGGATCGTGAAATGAATATATCGCTCCAAAGATTAATCATCCACTAAACTTAATCATTTTCTCTTTTATATAACTCGCCCCTACAATCATCTTTCATGCACATCACATCATTCTCAAATGTTTTGTCATTTTTGTGAATTTAAGATTATTTTACGATGGTGAAAAGATGTTAGGGTCAGTGGTTTATTTTTTGATGGACAATCA
Organism: Papaver californicum; assembly: GCA_023531435.1. Taxonomy (NCBI): domain Eukaryota; kingdom Viridiplantae; phylum Streptophyta; class Magnoliopsida; order Ranunculales; family Papaveraceae; genus Papaver; species Papaver californicum. Next base: position 1,301,432 of record JAJJMC010014301.1, on the reverse strand, counting down.
AATATTGGATTACTCCTAAACATAAGGTAAATATGTAGGACATGAGATAGAGAGGTGAAGACCATCAGACATTCAGCTCCGTTTTAAAAAATATTACCATCACAGACATGAATCACGCAATAGAAAAGGAGTTAAAGATTTTTTATATTCCTCCCCATGTTGACCAAAAATCCAAAAGTCAATTTTATAACCAAATATTAGCTTTCTCTAATTACATTGGTTTTCCTAATAACAAAATATTGTTTTAATACCTTGTACAGAGTTAAGGATGAAGATGAGCACAAATCGAGTAGATCTCATATATAAAATACTCAATGATGAAAGTAGTTGTTGGAAATTGGAAAAAGATTAAGATCGTTGTTATTGATAAATTTAGATTGTCTAAAGATAGTAGAGAAGTTTAAGTTTAAGTTTTTTTTTTCTGTAAAAATGCTATTGATGTTGTTTAGTTTAAGATTTTTGTCTGTTGAACTCTATCTTTACAAATATTTATGAACCCATGGATTTCATCGATGATTGTTAATTGCAGATCAGTTAATATGAAAAAATTTACTTATATTGTCATTTGTTGATAATTTTAAGTAATTTTGTCAGCATATGCAGAGTGAAACCAGATACATCTTAGAAAAATATTATGTCAGAATATACTAGGCAAAAAATATTTTTTGTCAAGTATAGGGTTTTTCTGTCAGAATATATAGGTTTCATCCTGCCCAAAAATTTATTTTTTTTCTTCAGATTATGCACGATGAAACTGGTTTCATCCAGGTATAATCTGTGTTGCTCCTTAATCCATGCAAGGTATAATCTGTGTTGTACCTAATTGAAGAGCATCTACAATTGAACAGCCCAAAAAACATATTAAGATAAACTAGTCATTATAATATAAATGTTCAAACAAAGGATAAAAATCCCACAAAAAGATAAAAATAGATATGTCCAAACAAATACTAATTGTAAAAACACAAGTCTAATATGCAATAAGAGGTTGGAGAGAATGAGTAAGGCCATGAATCATAAATTGTCGAAAAGAATCAGTGGAAGAAGATGTTATTAAGGAAGGAGAACAATGCGCTTTTTGGCGGGAGGATGAGGACACGTTGTCTTGTTATGCTTTGCTTTTGTATGGCAGTTACCGCATGTAATCAATCTCGTGAAACCCAAACTGATGCTAGGTTATATATACAGAGTTATAACTGGTTACGTCCTGTGAAAAAAATGACAGAAATTGACAAAAAATGCAATTTGTGAGGGTACAACTGGTTTCATCTATAATCTAACTTTACCAATAATATGAATTTCTTTCAAATCTATATATAGGAGACCATTATTTGTGTTTCTATCGGTATCCATTATAAGGCATCCCCTAAACTTTCCCGTCAAGAAAGTTTCATCTAAGAACAACACCGGACGATAAAATTCAAAGCCAAAAATGCGACCTCAAAAGCTAAGAACAAACTCTTAAATTGGTTTCCTTCCAAAACTAAATCAGCTCGACTTCCTTCATTGGTTCTCTTCACAGCATCACAACATCATACCAAATCAGTGTATGAGTTGGTATCATCACCATATAACTCCTTCAAACATAGTTCTTTTTCGGCATGCGCTTGATCGTAGCTCAATGTTAACCCATAATCACTTTTGAAATCAACAACAATTTCACGTGGTTTCTTGTTTGGATTTTGTTTGAGTTTGTCAATTACCAAATCTTTAACTAAATCACGTGTAATGGGAATGCTCTTGGTTTCATCTCTATAACTAGCACAACACGTATGGTCTCAATTATAGTTTTTAAGGATAAAATGATTCTCCAAACTTGAAGTCTTCGACGATTCATGGAACTTCCACTTGCATTGAAATCCTTTCTTGTAAAAGAATTCAACTGTACGTCTTGTAGGCACTCTTGAGAACCTTAATCTTGCGACAAAAATGATGGTTATATTTTTGAACAACAAGCAGAGCTTCGTCTCGTCCTCCCAAAAACTCTTGACCGAGACCTTTTATAATATATTGCCAATCATCCCCTTTACAATGTTTTGTAACCGTGATTTTTCCAATAAATGCACGTTCAGTGGAGACACATGAAACGTTGTTGGGACGACAACAAGGGATAAATAACTGATCTTAGCAGGGTTCTTCATCTAATAACAACTCCATCATCGGAGGTTCACGAACAAACCCAAGTTAAAACTCCAAGAAAGTCAAACTCTTAACATAACAAAATGATATCACTGAATGAAACTTAAAATCATTGTCAAAAACCATGTTGTGTCCCTCGCCAGTATCAAATATAAATTGAATTGAGGTTAGTGACATCTTTCTTCAACAAGAACAAACATACAATTTTAACTCATCTACCACTGAGGTCATATTAACCTTGTAAGAACACGATTCCGTAGAATGCATAACCACACAAAGAATTTGGAAATCATGATCCATCTAAAATCAATTATATAAACAACAAAATACTCTCAATGACAACAATATTCAATATAAGTATTCAACAGAATATAAAGAACAACACATGATGAAACTGGATTCATCATGCTTTAAAAAATTAAATAAAAATCTATTCACAAATATTAATTGAACGAATTGAAATCAGTTTATAAAAAACACTACAAGTTGAATGTTAATCAAATTAAATACAAATGCAGAACAAAAACCTAAGAACATGATGAGTTATATAGGATGAAAAATAAAATCAGTTGACATAAAAATAAGTTAAATAAAATCATCCATTGTAATCATGAAATTGGTTTTCTGTTTACAATTAACCGGTTCCCATTTTCTAATAGATGTTAAGCATAAAAATCATATTACTACTAACCCTAGAAAATCACCAGAAAACCAAAATTAACAAGAAAATTACATCATCAAAATAGCTAAGAGCTTCAAATCATAATGAATCAAAAGAATAAAATGCATTACAAGTTTGTGGGTCTTCATCTTAGAATCAAATACAAACAAAAGAAGATTGAATCTATGAATCGAAATCAGGCAAGAAACTAGATGAATTGAGATGAAAACTTATTGATTTGAAGTCTTAATCAGATTTCGGTAGTAAATATCTCCTAAGCTTCGATTTCACAACAGTTCATCACCATGATTGAGCTCTAATATCTGAAACTCGTTTATCCCCTAAAAGTTTCTGAAGAAGAACAACGAAGAAACTTTTCCAAAAAAATTCAAACGAAAAGGTTGAAGGATAATTTAGTCACGGTTGTTATTCTTTTAATCAAATCTGGGCAGAATGTCCAAAATGGATATTTAAAAAGTATATTTAGAAAACTTGGATATTAGAGAAGTATATTATTTTGATTGTCCTCTAGAGTCTAGACCCATAAAAATGGTTTTATGAGTTATTGAAACAATTAATTGTATCAGAATTGGGTCAAAACAAAACTTATCAATATCAATATTGAACAAGAAGATACAAAATGATTGTCACTCAAACTTCTGGCACAACTTTATTTATAAAACCCCAAGCATCCCATCTATAATCACTAAAGCATCCCCCTTTAAACATAAACAAAAAAAATGGGAATGTCCACCTATGAACTTTTAAAACCTATTTTTAATGCTTTTTGGTTTTCAGCTAACTCGGATTTTGGATTGTTGTTGTGTACTACTAAGTGCATATACATTTTAGGTATCATTTTCTTATACTTATTTGCTATATTTTATTTGAATTACCGTGTGTTAGTATTACTTTTGTAGTTTATGTGTTTTATTAGGTTACATCTCTGAAACAAGTGAAATGGAGCTTTACAAGAGAAGAATTGTCAAAGACCCAGTGGAGCTCACTCTATTCCAGGATTTCTACCCTCTATCTTGTAGAGAATTGCATTACGAAGCCGACGACGAGAGAACGAGGTCATTCCGACTTCGTATGAGAAAGTTATAAGCAAAACAATAATTCAAGGGCAAATTGGTCATTTCAAGTGAACTACAGTTGGCACCGGCCATTCTACTAAGGGCTGTCACTCATTTAAGTGATAAGAGCACCTGCTAATATGATAAGGGCCACCTTTCCCTTTTCTTCCCCAAACAGCGAATCTAGGTTAGATATTCTCCGGCTGTTTTGGTGCGAAGAACTTCGACTGCTATTGATGGTTTCGGTGATGGGTATTGCCAGATGAAATGAAGCATGGCTTCTGTTGGATTTGATTAATGAGAAGAACTGCCGGGAGGATAGTTTATTGTTGATGCTACAGGTACAGTGAGAAGAAGAAGATCATGTTAATCATGGTGGTTGATGAAGATCATGGATGATGGTGTTCGATCGATGGGTTTAGAGGCATTAATGGTTGTTCGGTGATGATTGGGTTATGTCAACAACAATGAGTCGATGATGGAGTGTATGGCTGTAGTGATCGAGATGGAGAAAATGCTGGAAGTAATGGCAGTGAGGGTATAATGATGATGCCGTGATAGAAGACGATGCTGCAGACAATGTTGAAGAACATGAGAAGACTCGGTGATGGTGATGCTGCTGTGGCTATTGGTTGATGGAACCTGATGCTGGTGGTGTTTGAAGAGTTAAACATCGATGATATAAGATGTGCAGTGATCGATGATGAAGTTTGGTTGCATTTCACGTCAGTTAATAATGGGTTTGAGTCTATGGACTGGTGGCTGATGGTTAATGGGTTCGAGAACAAGTCAGTGATGGAATTTTGCTATAGCTTGCAAAACACGGACTGTACACGGTGCTTGGTTAACAAGTTTTGGAGTTTGATATGATTTTTGGAAAGTCTCTTGCTGAGAAGTCAGGAACAAATCTTGAGCGGCAATCCAGGGTTCTCACCGCTTCTTAGTTCTTGCCAGCAACAGAGAAGGATTAGTTGGTTGTTTTCCGCTGTTGATATTATGAATGAATGGAAGAGATTGAAGCTTTGATTTAGAATTTGAATGAGATTAGGAAAGTGTAGTTTGGTCGGTACCTAAAGCTCTATAAATAGAGCCGAGACTGTCTCACGTAAAGACGGACGTACAGAGACAGAAAGAAAGGGTCTGGACGGACAGAAATTGGAGGATAGCTTCACGTACAGACGCGGACAGAAACATTTTGGAGTGGCGATCGATCATCACGACTTCTCGGGTTTGATTTATTTGTTTTCTTAATTATTTTTTATGGATTTTGAGAAATCCATGATGAACTAAACCTCTCTTATTGGTTAGGGATGTAGTCCTAAGTTGGAAAATATGTTTATTAATTGAATGGCTCATTCTCATATGTTCATAATCTCTTCAATATCGCTTATGTTCTACCATTAATAACGCCTTGTATGATGGATTGCTTGTTTGTTTAAGTTGCAAATTAGATGAGCATGTATTGACATCTACAACTAAACTAAGGTTTGAGATCCGGAATTGTCGAAAAACCCTCGTTACGAGTAGTATAACATAGTTGTTAACGACGGGATGTTGCCATGCATTTATGTGTAGAAGCGTGACCTAGGTTAAATCCGAGTGGCACTTGTGCCAGATTGCTTAGAATAACCTCAACTCACAAAGACCATTGCTTTCATTGGGTTAAACTTGAGTGGCGCTTGCGCCAAGTTATTTGGTGAAAAGGATTCAAAGAGTGGCGATTTGCGCCTTTGTTGATAATAGGAGTTTGTCGGAGTAAGCCTGCGATAGGATGCTTTAGAGTTACTGATATTGAGGATGCATGAATGTTGAGTATGATTTGATTGATAACATGTTGGAAGATGGAAGATGAACTCTCTAACCAATGTTCTTTATCTCTGATATTCGTTTTAACCAATTTGCTTTAGTATAATTTAGTTATAATCACAACCAAAACCCCCCCTGTTTACATAAGTACGAAAGTAATTAACAATCACATGCCTCTTTGTGGGAACGAACTTGTTCTTATTGCTATACTCTAATCTATATTAGTGAAGTAAGAACTTGAAATAATTTTGGTTGGCTAACAACCGATCATGTACGAACAATACTTATGGTGGAATAATTTCATCCTCCAAGTTCCATGATACCTTGTCACCTGGAATGGATTACGCAAGTTAAAGTCTAGTGGTGAAAGGTAAAATGGATTCCAAGACGTCAATCCAAACTGTGTTGAGTGGCATTCCAAAATTGCATTCAATCTTGGGCCACATGATCGACGCTCGGAAAGGGACAACCGAATTTTAAAAAAAAAATCAACCACAAAGTTGGGTAAAATTCGGAATGGCGCTCAACGCAATTCGTAGGCGTGTTAATTTGGATCCATGAAACGTTCAAACATGCCTTGGAAAAAGTATAGAAAATCCCAACTTGGAGGTCATTAGAATTTAACATTCCATATTTTTTTTCAAGCTTGGAATAGCTTGGATTCTACCATTATACTTGTTCTAATGATGCAACTAGTAGATTATCCCTAGCGCATGGCCTTCCAGAGATTCATTAAGAAGTTGAAGATATAGGCTATAGCTTTGCTGGAAAATGAGCAGTTGAAATGGTTATCATAGTTTTTGATATTTGAGAGTGAATTCCTTAAGGTCATACTCATAGCTTACATGCAAGGAAGATCAAGCTCCACCAAATGGCAATGCAAAAGTATTCTTCAACAAACACATACAATTGATACTAGCAGGTTATCCTTCTTTTGTAGGATTTCTTTTGATATGTAGATGTGGTAATAGTGCAGCTGACAAATTGGCGAATGAATTAGGAAGGAATGCTCCATCTAAACAAACTTGGTCACCTTTCCCTACATATTCTTGTAAATTTGATAGTGAACCGATCAAATGCAACTATGGTTTATGGTTACATTCGATAATTATACTACTTTTGTAGCTTAGACAAATTAAAACTCTATTACATATGATATAACTTCTGCTCCAGCTTAGCTATTCGTCTTTTTATATAATCATCTTTTTACCAAAAAATAAAAATCCATATAAACTTAAGAAATAGTTTAAAAAAATGCCTAGAAAAAAAAAGAGCAGAAAACCACGTAAAATCTTAGCATAAATAAAATCCACATGTGACAATTCAATTTACTTAACCCAAACTGATTTTTGTGCACATATCATAAAAGAGTGTTAAGTTGATATGTTTGATTAGTTAAATAGTTAACGGATGGTCTCACTATTACGAGTGCTATTAATTTCTTCACTTATCTCATAATTTCTAAAATTAAGTTAAATGATAAGATTAAAATATTACGTGAATGTTTATAAAATCGGAATCGCTGAACCTATTTATTCTAAATAAAGAGCATGATTCGTGGATTTCTTTTCTTTTCTTATCGCCTGACGTATAGGTATTGATAACAAAAATGGTTGCAAGAACGAGATCTTAACACTCTCAACACCGACAGGAATGTTACATGACCCGATAAGTAACGCCTGAATAACAGTATTGCTGATGATGGTTATCTGGTGGAGAAATAAAACTTTTGCCTGTGGTATAGAAATGTAACTTTTACCTTTGACACGTCACTTTAGATACAAAAATATATTTTGGAATGCTAATATAGACATACCGCGACATCAATATATTAATTTTTCTTTCATTAAGTAGATAAAATTTCTTTAAGTAGATAAAATTTCTCTCAATTGAGAGTAAAACTATATTATCTTGGCTATTAAACACAATTAGAAGAATAAAACTTATGATATAAAGATTCTCTCTGTTGTTTGATAAATATCCAGCAAGCTTGCTAAAACCTTCCACTCCTTTCATTATTCATTGTCATCTGCCATTAATGGTCATTCGCTATAAAACATAGCACACGAATTTATTCACCTTCATTGAGATATGATCATATCTAAAAATCAAAACTAAAATCGAAGCATCACTTTAATTATTGATTAAACAAAATTTTTAATCAAAGTGGCTACCAGCTTTTGAGATTCAATGAGAAAACTATATGTAGAGATGGAAAACTGTGGGATATTAGTTCTAGTAAAACTGAAAAACTGTAACCTTTTTTTAAGTATGTTTTTCGGTTTCTAAAACCTGATGATTCATTTATTTTTGATTTTTCTTATCATATTATAATAATCCTTCAATCTTTAAACACCGTGTCAGCAGACTGATTTATCAAGAGACATCATAGATTTGTAATCATGATTAAATTGACAAAATTTAATGTTTTAATTTCTTAGAGAATAATTAAGAATAGATTTATAAAGAAAGTGTCGCAACAATTGCTAAATTATACCTGCAAAACAATCATAAAAAGTAAAAGAAAATAATATTATGGCTGAGTCGGCTAAGTCGCTTTCTTTAAGACGTTTTGCGGTTCTACCCAAATTTTTGCAAGTAGTTCTTCGATGACACGTCGTCCCTGGGATAAAACAGTCAAGTTCAATCTCTTTTACAATCACTCTTGCAAAGTGAGAAAACGTGATGCTAATGCATTTCATTCTTGCTCAGAATACATCTGTAGAAAACAAAAAGATGTTCACTATTTTGTTTTCTTCCACAAAAATTTTCCTTTGAAATACAAAACATAAAATAAAATTCTCTCAACTCTATTTTATTTTCCAACAAAATCTGATCTTATAGTCAAGGATTGCAGTAGAGTTTAATTAAAATTAATTATGTTATAATTAACATAATTAACACCCATTAAACATGAAAGGGCCAAGATATTAAAATACAATGAATTTATTTTTATAGAAAATTTAATGAGTAATAAAAACATGTTGACGGAAAACTAACATTTATATTTTAAAACATATGTATATTCCCAACAGTCTCCCACTTATATTTTCAAAACATTGAGCATAAACGTATAAAGTTGTGCATAAGCAAAGGTATCTCGCGATTAGAACCTTTAGGTAGTGTCAATATCTAATTGTAGAATGAACATAAGTCTTGAACTTTAAGAGATAAAAATATTTTTTAGCACACACGACTATACTAGTGGAAAGTCTAAAGCCAACAAATTACGACTTTACGCTTGTATTGCAGTTTAATGAATGGTTTAGATAACTGCCCATATTTTTTTATAGAAAACGGCCACACTTTCACATTCATATACATGAGTTTATCAAGAGTACTCATGTAGTTAAGTACTTTACTCTAAATAGACATATAAACATCATTAAGGTTTTTTTTTTTTTTTTTTAAAAAGAAAGAAAATCTCAACCTTAACTCTTTTCAGGATATCATGTCGTTGGATGAATTCACAAAAGGATGTGATTTTGCATCTCCATGTCATCGCTTAACCCTTTGCACATATTTCTTGGTTGGGTATCCATCACAAATGACTCAATATTAATGATACATATCCTCGGTAACTTCGTATAGTCCTTTTTAACCTATTTCTAGGTTGGGTATCCATCATAAATAACTCAATCTCAATGGGCATCAACCTTATCTTATAAGATATATTCACACCTTCTTATTAATCATTTTTTCAAAGGATCGACGAGAACTCTTTTCAGACTTTATATAATCCATTCTCATCACATCAACTTTATTGTTGTAGTTAACAGTTCTCAACTCTTGCGATAGACGCGGTACTAACGTATTGGATTAATATGTTTGGAATTCCTCTATCTAGTATATCATATTGGATTAATATGTTTGGCATTCCTCTATCTAGTATATCCTATTGGATTAATGTGTTTGGCATTTCTCTATCTAGTAGATTACTGAATCGATTCGTCCCTTAAAGGATTTTTTTTAAAATAATGTCCAATCAACATCGCAATATCCTTGAAGGATTGCGGTATACGCTTTAGATAGCATATCTCTAGGCTTACGGTTCTTTTCATACGCCTTATAACAATCTCAATAATTTACCAATTTTCCATACTAGGATTGGTATATCTGCATATAAAACCCCCATTACAGAAGCAATATGTTAAACTCTCATTTCAGAAGAAATATATATGCATATATATTCAATCACGTAGTAAAGAAACATATTGTGATACCATACTCATTTTTTTCTAGTGCAATCACACGATCTCAAACGTATTAACACTGAATAAATTGAGTAAAAACTAGTTTATAATCAGACTATATATATTTCTATTTCTTTTAAAAAAAAATTTCATTGTAATGCAATAGATCCAAAAGAAAAACAAACCCAATTCAAAATTTTACACTATCTTCACCAAAGTCTTTCATGTCAAATAGTAAACAAAGCGTGTTTTATGTTTCATTAGCATCATTTGAGTTAGAATATGAATTTAACAAATCACTTAGACATATAAAACAAAGAGTGTTATGCATTTCACTTTCTTCAATTTTGAACCCATTTGAACTAATCAAGTTTTTCATTCAATTGTACGTTTCAAAGTTTGTTTCAGAATATATATGATAACTTATCTCACTTTCATGCATTCGGTTCATATAACTATAAATTTTTTCATGCTTGATCTACATAGATTAGTCTTTTAAGTTACAATTCAAGTATATATATCTAATGATGACGTTTAAGTTGTTTAACAAATCATGTATAGAAGAAACAGTATCAACAAGACAAGAATGTAAGTTAGTCTAGTGACATGAATGCAAGTGTCTATGAAGTAAATATACGTTGTTTGCCTAGATAAAAACATTAGGGTCATAATTTTTTTTCCAGATATTAAAATTGAAGAACAAAGTGTTTCTCAACGAGAAGTTATCTTCCAAGGTATAAGCAACGTAAAATTCATTACTAAAGTTTAGTATCATTACATATGCCTGTCTAGGTTTATTCTTAGAGAACTTGTCATCTCCATTTTCTAGTTCTTCTAATCTAACTTCAAAGTTGTGATAAGTGCATATTTTCAAAAAAAAATTATGTTAAATCCATGCTAGTATTTGCTAATTTTCTTGTATCTTGTTGTTGTTTTCTTTTATTTGTTTTTAATTAGGTGAATCTTCCAAAACGAGTAAAATGAAACTTAATTGTGCAAGGAAAGAAGTTAGCTACAAGTGAGAAGTGATCCAAGAGCCTTTGAGGCAAGTTAGAAAGTTCAAAATTGTCAAAAGTGTTGAATACATCGAATTACTAGGGGAAACCCTTATTTCCTTTTGAATATTAGGCACCGTTGTTTCTGCTATGGGATTCCATCACCTTCTTCTTCATAAAACATTATTGGGGGCTGCCATAATTTCTATTAACACAAGTATCGAGTCTATTGATCAGGGCACACCATCATCTTCTTTCCTTTCTTCAATTTCATGACAAAAAAATAGTTGCGTTTGCGAAGATGTTGTGTATGGTATGATGGTGGATATCTAGGTAATCGTTGAGTTTGAGAATGGAGCAGTGGATTATTACTGCCATTATCATTGATCGATGAGAGATGTACTTGAGCTCGTGGAAAATGGGGAACAATGGTTGTTTCCATTAGTGATGATATATCGGTGGTTGATTGATGCCACTAGCAATTGATTAAGAAGAGTTTCGAGACTTGACCGATATGTTGTTGGAGATGTAGGAAGACGTGGTTCTGTTTTGATGAAGAGTTAAGCCCGACAGAAAAATGGTGATGGTCACTGCCATATATCAATGATTAATCATGATTGAATGATGACTGGTAATGGTCGATGATGCTGGTATTAATGGGAGAAACTCGTGTTCGAGTTTGATGATGGCAGTGATGATGAGTTTGGACTTTGGAGCTATGTTTAATGTTGTTGTACAATTGAGATGGAGTTGGACTTTGGAGCTGTGTCGAGCCATAAGACTTGGTTTAATACAAATATATCAAATAGCTTCATAATTAAAATTATGTTCATTTCTTGATGAGAGTTGGTATTGTTTTGACTAGGTTTCTTCTTTCGGGTTTTGTTTCGTTTCAATTTTTATCTCATAAGTTTCAAACTTCTATAAGTCATACTTTTATTGTCATAATCAGTAAGTATCTATTTTTGATATCTTATTTTTGTGCACTTCATTCTAAGATTGAATAATCATTTTTCCAATCTAAAATGCAGTTTGTTGATCACTATAATAACTACCAATAGTTTATCAAACATACCTCATTCACTTTGAAAGATCAATTAGTCAAAGACCATTATCCACTCCTTACACGACAATAAAGAAATCAACAGAATCATTGTTCCACACATCGATTGATTTTTTCGACATTTGGTCACAGTTTTTATTCTCATTGAAAAAACAAAAACTTGCTCAAGTAAGTAAAATTATCATCTGTCAATATCACTTAAGTATGAGTATACATATCTCTAAATAAATAAGATATATATACTCATACAGATACTTTGGAATTAATAAAAAATGGTATTGCAAGTTGCTCTTAAGTATCAAATAAATATGATAAACCTTTATAGTTATAACAACATATTTATAACATTCTACTAAGCATATAATCAAACATATGAGGTGCACTAGTTTGAAAGTTATTTCGTAACTAAAACAAGAATATGAAATAATTACTAGAATCAAAGGAATATGATCTCTATATACTATTCTTATTTGTCAAATCTTTAATCTTTAATCACATCTCATGTTTTGGATAGACATGCACAACGAATTTAAAATCACCATATCTCTCAAACCATAATTCCAAATGGAAAATTTCAAAATTAGTATTGAAGATAAGTTCATGATCTGTAAGTTTTATGTTACACAAATTCAATATATCAACACAAATATCAGAAAAAACTGATTCAATCTGGTCTAAATTTCTGCTCGTCAGAATTTTTCCAACCCCGTTATGCATCTCTGTAAAATAATTTAAAAATACTTTCCAGTGGCCAAATTTTTTGAAATTTAATTTGGATGATTGTCATGATGTCTTATATCTAAATTAGAAATATCTAACCAAATCCAATTTCATATAGGAGATATAAATCAAACTATACAACATGTTAAAAAAATAATTTGTTATCATCAACAATATTATTTTATGCTAATATTCATGAAAAAAATATTTACAATCCTGATTTACTAACACCAGACATCTAAATTCAATTTTAGGTACCAAGTAACTCAGAATTTCAAACATCGTATTAGATCGTTAAAAAAAATATACAATTAGTGCTTCAATATAACGAAATAAACAATGATACTTATCACGTTTCAACAATCGTTTTTTTTATTTTTTATTTTTTGATCTCTATGGAAGAATAAATTATCTTAAAATTGATGGAGCAACTGTTGAATTGTGCATGCAAAAAACCAAATCAAAATAATTTTATGGTTGAGTCGCGGACTAAATCGCTATCTTTAAGACTTTTTAGGGCTCTACACAGGTTTGTGCTGGCAGTTCTTCAATAGTGCGTCGTCCCCGGAATAAAACGGTTGAGTTCAATCTCTTTCACAACCAGTCTTACGCGGTGAGACAATCTAATACTAATACATTTCATTCTTGTTAAGAATAAATTTGTATCAAACAAAAAGATGTTTATATTTGTTTTCGTTAATTTTCCTTTGAAATGCAGAACATAAATTAAAACACTCTCAACTGTATTTTGTTTTAACAACCAAATCCGATCTTATAGTTAAGAATTTCAATAGAGTTTTATGAAAATTAATAATATTATAATAAACACATTTACAACATGAAACGGTCAAAACATTGATTTTTTTTATAAAAACTTAATGAGTAATAAAATAATGTTGATAAGAAATTGACATTTATATTTTAAAATATATATTTCCAACAAAAAATTATTTTTTTAATAATAATAATTTTTTCTTCTTATTTTTTCAATTCAAGGTGACGTGCAAAGGTAAAATGGTATCCCTCCACCATGTCAGTTGGCAACATAAATGACCACATCTGTGCAGTTGTTACTCAGCTGGTCATATAGCATTTTTGCAAATCCGAATATTCACATTGACTGACGGTCTTAGTGAGTCTTTTCGCTTTGGTGCACAACTCATCGTTCACAAAAGATTTATTACTGCTCGATTGATAACCGTTGTTGTCAGAGTACATGATACATCACCTTTAATTTCCAAATAACGATAAATGTCTAGCACAGTTCACTGAGTTTCGAATTACCAAACACACTTTAATTAAGTCAAAAACGGAGCTTAGTTTTACTAATATAAAAAAAAAATCAATTAGTCTAATCTTGATATTATAAAAATAACCTCCAACATAATTAATAGCACTGTATATATTTAAAGGTAAAATTATATAATAAACATATCTTTACATATTTATAAAAATATAATTATTTTAAAATTAAATTAAAAACTTCAAATGAATATATTTTTTAAAATACAAGTTAGATTCTTGTAAAATTTATATATTTAAAAAAAATTGAATTATTTATACAATAATATTCATTTTTAAACAGAAAAAATCGTTCTTTATTAGATTTTGTGTTGTTAAAGGAGTCCAAATAATGCATCGCACATGTATTTTTATTCTTACTAATAAATGATCAAAATAGGCTATCATCAGTCATTATTGACATTATTAATTAGGTTAAGAAAGATAGATACTAACCAACTTAATTCACCAACTAACCAAACGGTAACAACTATCAACTGAATAACTACAATCATTTTCTTCACTGAATCTCAACCGTTAAATTAAAAACGCATCAGCTATATTAAAAATCAGGTCAATTAATCTAACGAGCATAAATCTTTCACTACATCAACTCTTTATCTCTTCCCTGTGTATAAACAACTCTTTCTTCTTCACTTTCAGATCTTTGCCTTTCACCATTTCTCCTCTTTCTCAGAGAGAAAAATCCAGTCTTGTTGATTGAATTTGAATTGGATTTTTCAGATTTATATACAAGTAATGGATTCTTGATAAGGTTAAGTGAACTGATTTCTATTTATTTTTTCTCTCATATTTAGGGTTTTTCTTGTGTTGTAGTTATTTTCGGGATTTTGTGCTTAAAAATTCTGAATTATTTGAGGGATTCGGATCTTGAGGCGTTTTTCTTTACTGGGGATTTTCCAAAATTTTAAATATGGTTTTTTTTCTTCTTTAATTGGTGATTTCAGTGTTATTGGATGTTTCAAGAAGGAGCAATCTTGTTATCGTTATAACGGATCGTTGGCAATAATTAATTTTTCAAATGTGGAAAAAGGTATTTTCTTTATCGACTTCGCTTTCTGTTTAGATTTGTTATATGATTGATCAAATTTGGGAAATTGAAGTGGTAAGGTAGTGAGGAAATGTAACCCTAAATTACTGAGTACTTTTTTTAGGTGATAAGTGAAGAACTGACATATCCGATCGATTCATTTTATTGTTTTGCTTATTGATTGTAAAATAAAACTAAAGAATGGGTGAAGTGGATAGTATTGAACTGAAATTCAGAATCTTTGATGGTACGGATATTGCTCATACAAATTATGCTTCTACTACTACTGTTGCAACTCTCAAGGAACGTCTTGTTGCACAATGGCCTCAAGGTTTGGAACTTTTCCATTTACATTCTTTATGTCTAATGATTTGGACTTCATCGCGCATTTGCACTCTTTATGTTTAAATGCTTTGAATTGGCTTACTTCTAGAGTAGATAACTGGGTGGGCTAAAGTTTAGGGATCATATTCACCTGGAATATTAATATGTTGTATACCGACTAACACTGGTACTAAGAATCTAAGGTTCTTTGTCATTCTCTTGGTGTCATTTTCATTCATAGTATGTGAGATCAGCACTCTTTGGAACGTCCTACGCACTGAGCCCTGTTTTAGCTGTGTGGAGGAATCTATGTACTGATGTTGATGGAATGGGAGGTTATGCAGGATATAGTACACACACAAAGAAATAAATATCATATGGCTTGTATCTCTAGATGGTCGAGTATGTAGACATGTAGCTGGATGAACCTGGTCGGTATTGAATCGGATGCTTGTTTTATAGTTTGCTTGGCTTCAATAACGTTGGTTAAAAGTAGTGAATACTTGTTACTCTTTTTGCCACAGCCATTGGTTTTAGTTCCTTCTAGAATAAGCTCGTACCCGACAACATTGAACAAATATTCCTTAAGACAAACTAAATGGAGTTTGGTGTAAACATTTGTCTTTGATGTTACTTGGACAGTCGGACTCAGTGTCATCATATACATGTATTGCTAAACTTTGGTAACACTGGAAGCTGAAGAATTTGGAATATCGAAATAAAGTTCTTGCTTCACCTTGACCTATTTCCTGTATTAACAAATACTATCATCCATCAGCAAAAATTATCGTTTTGCTGTGGTTGACTGACATTATGAGAAAACCTCTACCCTAACGTGGTTATGTGCATAGATTCTTGAAACAATGTGAGACATGCCACAAGGAAAGTGAGGACATATTTCGAATCAGTTCAAAATTATAACTTTACATAGCTATTCACTGAAAATTAACAATTGAATTACGCTTACTCATGAATGTTTATAGTGAAAGATTGTTCTGATTTGTTAAAATTTTGGTTTTGACTAGTTTTTAGACTTCTCTCGTTTCTACTTCAAGTGTTTCACAATTGCATTTCTTTTGACAGATAAAACAGTCATTCCCAAGTCAGTAAATGATGTGAAACTCATATATGCTGGAAAAGTTTTGGAAAACACCAAGACACTTGCGGAATCCAGAATACCATTTAGTGACCTTCCTGGTGGGGTTACCACAATGCATGTGGTGGTGCAACCTTCTTTAGCTAGAAAGAAGACAGGTATTAAGCTTTCCTGTCCTTTCCATATCTTATTCATTTTTAGAGTTCTGCAATTGCAAACTCTTAAACTATGTTAAGATAATTTAGTCCATGATGATTTTAGAGCTTCAGACAGTAAAATTTGCTGGTCTGACTTCAATTATGCATTCCCAAAAGAAATTCAGCGGTGTTATTTCGCGGCAAAACTATCTGAATTTCTGGAGTCTAATTTAAACTTTTAAGAGAAAAAAAAATCTTATGCAACATGGAATTGAATCAAGCTTAGTTCCAGACTAGATGAGCTTATTATCTATTGTCCACATTTCTGACATGTTCCTATAAGGATATTGTAAATAAGCCTATTTGTCTGGCCAATAATGGAAAATAAAAACTCATACTTCTTTGCATCTTTTCCTACTCTAATGACTTCACTACGTTTTTATGTTTCTTCTGCTGTCAAAATAGATAAGAATCACGACGATAAACCAAATCCAAAAGTGTGCTCCTGTACAATCCTTTAGTTGCAGAGTTGTGTTCCTCAAGCCGGACATTTTACAGATGACAATCCCATTAGATATTTCTTCAGTTTTTCTTTATATCATTTTGTGATTGTCAAACCATCAACAGTATCCAGGTATTCTTACTGTTGCCATCTCCATTGGTAGTTTTTATTGTCGTCATTGTTTGTTCTTGTTGGTATCGTTGTTCATCCTGTTGTAATCATCTGTTATGAAGTGGTGATGTGAGGTCAACAGAATATGTAATGCTTCCTAAATGCAATATATACATCAGAAAGCTCTTATTTCCATCCATCATTTTTATTGGAAGTTACAACTTACACAGGTTTAAATTTGCCTCAAAACAGCTAGCTTCCATAAGTTTTCTTTCTGCTTGTACATAACAGGTCCAGGTTCTTCATCGGCAATTACTGGTAACAAATATTGACTCTGTATTGAAAGTTGAAACCTGGATATTGAAACAAACCTGTTCACTCATATACATCTTTGATTGTTTTATGTATTTTTTTTCCGTTCTAGTATCCAACTGGACAATTGAATGGTAACGAAGAACCTAATTTTACCTGTCTCAGTTCAGATCAATAAAGAAAAATGGATGTAAAATGTTCTCTTGGTGCTTGAAGTTGCTGGTAGATCTTGATAGTAGAAAGCCTTCTATTAAAGATTTTACTCCTGAACTAAGATTAGCACGCCCACAGGGCCACAGTCTCATTGAGTCTCTTTGAATGGCTAACATATTATGTTAGCTGATTATAACAACTACTTACAAAAACACACATAACACCACGAAGTAAATGAAAACTTTTTGAGTCAATTTTCTTTTTTTGGCCTCACAGTACTCATTTACTATTCCAGTTGCATTGAACCAATACATTAAGCTACAACTAAACAGAAAGAAAAACAAGAAATGTGAAAAGCTAGGTGAATTTAACAGTACAATGAATGGTTCAAAAAGCTTATAACATCAATCATCTTTGTACAAGGTTAGGATGATTTACACGACGAAGAGGCCATCCTCACAAAAGTTCAGCCTTCGCATCCTCTCCCAATGGTGCCCTGAAGGCTGTGTGTATGCTAAATATCAGGGTCCCCAAAGATGCGTGTTGGCCTCTTCTGCACAAGGCATGCTTTGCATCCAACTAAAGACTCACAGAAAAGGAAGGAGTCAGACTTACAGTGCTTTGCATCCAACTAAGAAATATCATGCTTCTTTACCCAAAAAACAGGTTAAGATTCTCCAGAAGAGTCACTAAAGCAGTTCTCCTTTCCATAACTTCAAAACCATAGCATTCTCAGAACCCAAGCAAGAACCTGAATACATCGCTCAGTGAAATAATGCCTTCCACGCGCTTGCTACCGGCTTCAACAATTACAAGCCGTCTCACCCCTGATGAAACGACAATGTTAAGAAGATTTGTGAAAAGAAACAAGACTAGGAAAAGACAAGGAAAACGGAGGTACATTCAAGCTCTCAAGGATATAACACTCACCAGGATTGGCCAATCGCTCCATCACTTTATGAAGCGGATCAGAACGCAGACACATGTGACATCGTTGCCCATTAGCAAAGCCATGAGGAGAACTTGCATCTTGGCCCAATTGCAATGCCTACAAAGATCTTGATTATATGAGACTCCACCATCGGATTAACACTTCCATTTGTATTGAATTTGGGATTAATACTTCCATTTGTATTAAATTCACATTCCACAGTTTCGTTGTTCACATGATAATGCAGATTTTTAAAATACGGGGTTTTTCAGAAGTAAGAAAAAGAATTTGTAACCTTTGACACACTATTCTATCCACCATCCATATTGGATGTTTAACAGAAACTCCTGCTTCAACAAAAAAGATTCTATCCGGAAGTAAGATAAAACCTAAGAAAAAATTAGTGGAAAGAGATCCATTTCTACAGGGTATGACAAGCTAGAAATAGAAACCTAATCTAATTGAATTGAATTAAGTATTCAAGACAAACAGAAGAGAGGGGAAAAAACAAGACAAAAATGAAGAAAGAAAAATAATAATGGCGAGGAGAAAATGTTTTGAACTGTTAGGTGCTCATAGACAAGTGATTCTTATTTTTAAGGGAAGCGAAGCGCTTTTCTCGAAAATGATGGTGCATGCTAGTTTCTCGTGTATTACATGCTAGTTTAGGTGTGCACATGACCCCCAAATAACCGTTGGATCATGGCATTCATCCTAAGAGTTCAACAGCCAAATTAGAGTTCCTGGATGAGCATCACCACGTCCGAAGCCATCGCGTAGGCCGCAAATAAACCAAAATTAACTAGTGAGTTGCCTAGCACAGCCAAAAAGTTGAAATATGCATCCGAATGACCTGTCCTATATTAATAGTATTGCAATTGTTTGTCATGATTACTCTCACATATTTTATAATATTAATTTTTCAAAACCGGTAATACAAGGTAAATATGTGGAAGTGGTCACAACAAACAACTGTAATACTAATAATACAAGACAAAATATAAGAGAAAATTTCACAGACCAGTAAGAAGAGAGTGTTTACTCTTACTTTTCCTATATTTATACAAGCACCCTACTGATTAATCATAAAACTTTCGTCTGACAAGTATTATGACTTTACATCTAATGAGAGGAAGATATTCTGGCTCATATAAACTCATGTGCTTGACTTGTTCACAAGACAACAATTAGAGCGCCTCCGATGGGAGAAAACAAACAACAAGAAGGGTAAAAGTTTCCTACTCATGAGATGTTATCACTTAAAGGTATAAGTCTCCCCAATGAGAATTGTTTATTTTGTAATTCGGAGATTGAAACTTTGGATCATTTTCTTTTGCATTGTAATTATGCTTGGGAAGTTTGGCGGTGCTTCATGGAGGCTTTTAGGATCTATTGGTCAGCAGCAGGAACTCTTTGACAACACTAGACTTGGAGAAATAATACTCAGAGTGGGAGAAGAAGAGAAGTTTGGGAATTACTTACTTGTGCAGTTATTTGTACTGTGGAAGGAGAAGAATTCAAGAGCTTTTGAAAGAAGAACAAAGGAGGCAAATGAGTTGATTCAAAACGTTAATAGATCAATCATTCTATGGACTTCAAAAGAAGATATCTTTAAAGAAATATTAAAACAAGGGTTATATCATTGGGAAACAGTGTTGTCTATGTAATTCTGTATCATTGTTTAAGATTCCAGTTTTGAAATTTTTGTAAATACTTTTATGATGACATTTTTACCTCAAAAAATAAAAAACAAAACGAGAAGGGAAAAAAATAAATTATGTTACATTTCAAACAAGAAAAAGAGGTATACCTGATAAATACTAATTTCATCAGGCTGAATCCGCGCATATGCTTTATCTTTAGCCAAAGCAGTGATGTCACTGTTAGATCATGAGAGTGTTATCCCTTGGTTAGTTGCAAATAACTGGAAATATATAATAAATTTGATGTACACTGCTTAATATTTGATCTTAAATGCAGAACTATGTAGTACCTTCGAGAATAGATATCCAGTAGTGAGTCATTATCGTCAACTATTGGTATTGAACTAACTTGAGCTGCAAAGGTAGAAAATATATGAATACAATCAGAGCAAAAACAAAGAGACAGTTGACAAAATAAAACGGAATAGTTTCATTTAATCTATCACATGGAACAACTACGCAAACATCACATTAAAAAACCAGAGTGATAACACTTCATCTACAGCTAAAACATAATTATTTCTGACCCTAATCATGGATTTGATCAAGAATAAGTTTAAAGGTTTGTACCGTAATATGTTCGACATTATACTGCGAACTTTGAAACTTGCTTTTAATACAAAATAGGGCATCAAAGATTAACTCAGAAACGAGAACTTACCCTGAATTAACAAGGACAGGGCCGAATTAAGAGATGCATTTGGTCTCAACATTGCCAAAGGTCGCCCATTTGATTCTCCAATTTTTGGCAGCCAAGTTCCCAAAGGAAATGAGCAAATTGGTTGGTCCAGAATCGGCAAGGAGCTAGAAGAATGTCTAAAATGCCTGCAAATACCTGGAAATTAGGAAACTAATTGTCAGTAACAGTCTATGTGTATGAAATACTAAGCCAAGAATAGAGCTTACATTTAAGAATTCCTGAAAGGGAAGCAATGTGTAGTAGCTGCGGAAATGAACCATCCTCTGAAGGGGAATGAATAATTGGAACTGTAGCCACATCATTTTGCATAATTTTAACTGAAAGATCCTTTAAGAGCAACTGCAGCGGTTGGACCAGACCATCGACCAAATACCAAATCTGTTTGGTCGTTTAAAAAAAAAAACGCAACGAGAACATGAGTAAATATGATATTACGCTGTTGTAAATAAGCGTTAATTATCAAACGCTGTACTAAACTAACGTATATTACACAGACGTTTAACTGTACAAGCGTTATGTTTTTGACGTTCATTTAGGTTAGCGTTTATAATATACGTTGCTGTAGTGAAGCGTTATATATTCAAAACGTCATTTTACTAAAGCGTTACCATACTGAAGCGTTTTGATATAAAACATAGAAAAACGTCCTAGTAAAGTAGCGTCAAAACTCAAACGCTCTTCTAAAACAACATTTCAAAATAAAACGCCCACATATAGCAACGTTTGATAGACTAAACGTTGGTGCAGAGGACCGTTACTTTTGAAAACGCTGTTTTAATACGACGTTTCAAAAACGGTGTTCTTAATAAACGTTTAATACGACGTTTCAAAAACGCTGTTTTAGTACAACGTTTCAAGAACAACCACTTCAGAAACGCTGTTTCAATACGACGTTTTAAAAAGAACGGTTCAAAAACGCTCTTTTATTACAACGTTTCAAAAACGTTGTTCTTAATAAACGTTTTGGTAGACGTTTTTCAGTAATGACGTTTGTTTTTTTAAACGTCCTCGTATAATGACGTTTTCCCAAAACGTTGTTTTACATTGGCGTCAGACTATATCTGTTTTGGACCATTTTCTTGACTAAACATGATCGAATACTGTTCACTTTTTGGACCAAATACTACATTTACTCGTCCGTTGCGGCTCACAAAATCGGACCAAAGACCATTTCTGGTGTTTACTCTTTGGTCTGATCGTCCACTGCAGTTGCTCTAAGGAATCATATGGTCCCGCCTGCACATAACAAACAGTAAGGTCAGAGGGCTATCTGAAGAACATCACAACCTTTCTGAAAATAATGGAAATGTAAAAGTCTCTTCGTGTATGAAAAAACCAGAGAAGGGGAATGGAAAAAGGTAGATTGAAATGTAGGGCATGAGTGTTTCTAGGTTATAAACTGGATAACAAGTAATAACGTTCCCTAAAGATGGAGGTATTTACTACTATGTCAGGAGGAGAACGCCGTTGTCTTGCTGATTTGTTATGAGCCTTGACGAAGCCTTACCAGCTAAACAGCACATCACCCTATTTTGGGTTTTGTTTTTGTCTGATCAGTAACTAGGTGTTAATATTTGGGAAGGGAGACACCTGGAAAACTTACTTGGATAAGACGCCTAGGAAACACCCTTCCATTTCCATCAGTTTGTCTTTTAATATGCATTTTTCTCTCTTTCCAGACGGCTATAGTGTGTGTCTCAAGCTCTTCCTCTGTCAGATTTGATCCATGGCCAAGCTGTAACTTTAAAGTGTCAGAAAGCAAATCAAGAAAGTCTGGAGTTTACAAAATGAAAGCTTCTTAATGAAGCAGTTTTGTTTATCATTCATCTGATGAATATCGCCAATCCACTATATTCTTACACTACGAAAACACATTTTACATGATTTTAAAGTATACATGTATGGATAGATCTCCTCATATTTGACAACTTGCTGAAAGAAGCAAATAAAAATTCCATGGTATACATATTCCTGGGTTACCTCTCTCAGGATTAAGACGAAGTCTGATGCAGTAATAACTCCCACAAATTGCGCATTGCAGAAATCCCACAAAGGTGCCACGGTTATTCCCTGGAAATGAGCTTTGATTCAGAACATGAAATATATCTAACTACTTCTCACAGAAAATAGGTTCTCAATTCCCATTTAAAACACTATACAGCTTCACAGCCTGGTAGCTTTATTCAATCCTAACAGACTACCTATTACCTGAACGGAATGCTAGCGGATTCCTAATGAAGAGAAAATACCTGATCATAGAGTATGTGAAAAGCTTGCTTGACAGGTAAATTAACATCCAAAGCAATGATCTGCACCAAATAAAGACATTTAAATCAGAATAATAAATATTTCCAACATCAAGGGACCAGAATAACTACCAGTATGCGGGTCTAAGAAGGGGAGGTGAAGCATTCAAACCTTGCCTGACTCAGGGAGCAACTCATAAGCTGTATAAGTCGACAAAAATACTGAAATGCGGCGACGAGAGACCTCCAAACCAACAGATGAAACATTTGGCACTGCCTCCTGCAGTGTATCATCAATTACTGTCACCTGTTCAATAAATCAATAATAACACAGATTTTAGAATAAAGTGCCACTGTGTTTGAAATTAACGATTAAACTTATATGAAAAGAATAATTGTATTGGATACAATTCAGACTTACCACACTTTCAAAAGCATCCTCATCCACATCCATATGGGATCTGGACCGAGGTGTCTCCGGAGCCAAGGTTAAAGGAAAGGAATCAGGTTCCCCAATTAGCTGCCTAATATTCACTATCCCATAATTCCCAGAAACAATAGGAAGACGCTCATCATGCCGCCACTCTCCATCAACAAAAAACTTGTACTGCATGGTATGTCAAATCATGGACAATGAATAAAACCATAATAACAGTGAAGAAACTTGCTACTAATTTAATGTGTGCACTGACTAATAAAAAATTAGTTGTCTGTATTGACCTGATGGTATCCTGGCGTTAAGCTGAGAATAGCCTGAAACACCAACGGGCAACCCTCCACCGGGGACATTGGTATAGACTCTGTCCACCTAAGTTAAGATTTAACATGCCCACATACAAACAAATCCAAATTGTATAACACCGAATCATATTCAAAAATGGAATACCCATAGTATACCCAAATTAGAAACATGCAAAACAGCTCACCTTGTAAAAGAGCCACTAATAAAAACACTTGTCCCGCCATACGGCCAAACGAAACGTGCTGGAATTAAATTAACACCCGTAATAGCTCCAACCGATGATTCAGACACAGAATCTGCTCCCAAAGAATACATTATTGAACCCTAATCTCAATTCACTATATAATAACTTCTTAATTTAATAACCCCAATTCTTCTAACAATCACTTGTCACAAAAATCACCAATTATCTCACCAATTACTCAAAAAAAAAACCACATTTTGAACATCAAAATCCAAAACCCAGGTTTTGATCTTTCAACAGGGATCCTCTACAATTAAGCAGAGGATCCCTTAGCAATTACACATCTCTTATTCAGATCCAAAACCAACCACCTAGTATGCAGAACTAAAAAACCCAAATTTTTCAAAAATGAATCCTCGATTAAACTCAACCCCTATTCGTTTTCAATCCCTAAATATCCAAATTACTTAATATTTGTTGTATATATTCAACAACATCTGGTTCTCTCCACCGTATCGAACATTCAAAAAAAAAAAAAAAAAAAAAAAAAAAATAGTTATATTTTATTCTATAGGGTATGAAAATGAACACCCTAGATAATAAGACAGAGAAATGAAAACCTAATAATAAATGGAATTGAATATTAATGACATTGTTTGGATCGATATCAATGTTTTTTCCCCTAACACAAGAATGGAGAGAGAGAAAAATATAAGATAAATATAAGAAAATTAAGAAAAAAAGAAGCTTAATCTATGGGCTCCCATATTTACAGAGGGGTTTTAATGTGAGGCAGGATGATCCAAAAATCCGTTAAGGGATGTCCTAGAGATTATGTTAAATGTCCATATTATCCTTCTATCTATGAAAAAATCTAATTTGTCTTTCAATCAATTAAAACCTAAACAAAAATAAAACTTTTCCAATTTCAATTCCAATTCAAAACTCTCTTAAAACTTAAAGTTTCCCAACCGTAACCCAACCTTTCCAATTTCAACTTCTCCATCGAAATTCCTCGTCGATTAATCGTCGATTCGAAAAATTCTTCGTCGATTTAACTCCAAAAATCTTGATGAAGAATCATACTAAAGGTGTAGAAGGCAGTAGTGATGCCAACCAAAATCAAACTTTTCAACCTAATCAAGAGATTGAAGAACAAATCGGTGGTGACAATCAAAATCATACTCCGAAACAACAAACAATGGTGTATCTAAGGTATTGAACAAAACCCATGTTATTTTTAGAACCAAAAGTGATTGATTTTCTTGTTTGATTGTTGTTTTTGTTAAAAAAAATTGGTTACAAAAGAATTTACGGTTGGGTTCGATTTTGAACCCAACCGTAAAAAAATTTGCCCAGTTTTTTTTTGAATTTGACGGTTGGGTTTGATTAATTTTCCCAACTGTAAATAAAAGGGTAGGAGATGAAGATGAAATTTTACGGTTGGGTTCGATTTTGAAACCCAACCATAAAAAAAATTGTGCAAATTTTTTTACTTGAAGTTTACGGTTGGGTTGGATTTATTTTTCCAACCGTAAATATTTCTGTTTGTGTAAAAAAAAATTGTTGAGGATTATTTACGGTTGGGTTCGATTGGAAAACCCAACCGTAAATGCTTCTAGTTAGTTAAAATTTTTGGTGAGGATTATTTACGGTTGGGTTGGAGTGTCAATTCCCAACCGTAAATTCTCCTGTGCAGGTGATGTTTATTATTTACGGTTGGGTTCTATATGTGAAATCCAACCGTAAAAAATTCTGAATTTTCAAATTGAAGTTGTTTGAGTTGAATTGCTTGGAAATTATCTAACTTGTAATGCTTGTATGTTGTAGGAAACATAAGAAGAATATGGGTAATAATTTAACACCTATTTCTCACACTCCAACCCCTCGCCACGGAGTTCATTTAGGGGTAACTAATAGAGGCTTGAGAAAGAGCCATAAGACGACTTTTGAGGTAGGGGGTGGTAGTTCTCCTCAACTTGCACAAGAGGAATATAATATTTTCCAAGACTTGGAAGATCTACTTGTGTTCAGTGGAGGTGCTCTTATGATTAGAGAACCACCACAAGAGCAACAATGTGAGAAAGAAAAGACGGACAAAGAACAATTTTTCCCTCAAGGCAAATGTAAAGAAATTGTTGTTGCTTCTACTGAACCAAGACTGAAGGAAAAAAAGCCAAAGAAGCAGCCAGAACTGAAAGGGAAGCATATTCCCAAAGGCAAAGACGTGTTGTGGCCTAAAAAGAGGAATGGAAGACCTTGGGGTGAGGCCCCAGACAGGTCTGCTATATTATTTGGTTATTCCCATTCATGGGATGCCAAAGTTGCTGAGACGAGGGTATTAATCTAAAAACTTCTCTTGTTTTGTTAAATTTCCGTTTGTTTAACTTCAAGTTAAAAAAAATTGTTTTTATTCTTTGTAGGATCATACACAGGCGATCAAGAAATTGGTTCGTCAAAGGGCTCAACACTGGCCCTTAGCTAAAGAATGTATGGTCGTCCAAGTTCTCGTAAATGGTACCGGGTTAGCTCCCGAAATTACCAATTCGATGTTGGAGTATGACAGTGTCACCTGCACAGCATTCAGGGAACGTTATTGGCCTGAAACCGATACGTCTCATCTCCCATTCGGCGAGATGACAATAACGCCGGATGATGTCCAGTCAATTCTTGGCTTTCCAGTTGAAGGTAAATCTGTGTATGAAGATTTTGACAACAACATGTAATGGAGTGATCTTTGTGTCCTTGTCAAAGATACACTTGGATGGGAGAAGAGAGAAGCCCAATCAGAGTTTAAATTGGCTTGTGGAGATAAAACGGGGGCAGCAACGAAGAAAGGTCTAGGTATGACCAAGAAGATCTTGTTGGGTAGTCTCAGGGAGAAGTTTGGAGGAACCCGGCAGTTGGAAAAGGATGGGGTCATCATAGATAAAACCAGAGTTATGCGAACAGCCAGAGCATATCTGCTATATATGCTCGGCACCATCTTCTTTGCTGACAACTCAGGAAACAGGTACAACGCTCACTTTCTACAGTGGTTGACGGATGATCTCCAGAAGACGCATGAGTACTCATGGGGAACTGCCACCCTGTCTTACCTACTTGCCAACCTTAGAAAAGCTTCTAGGGTTAGGGGAACTGAGATTGCCTACTGGTCTTCTTCAGGTAATTTATTATTGGAATTTCAATGTTTAAATTCATATTTGTTTTGCGCATTATTTTATATTAATATTTATTATCTTCATAGGCATGGTTCTATGATCACTTTCCGAGCCTGACTCCTAAAACGAAGTCGAGCGGTGATGGTACTGGACCTACAGGAAAGAATAAAGAACTGCAGATAGCAAAGATGAGAAGTGAAATTGATGCTTTCACCGTTGAAGATGTTGTTTTTGATCCTTATGTGAATATTAACATAGATGATGATGGAGATGTTGAAGATTTACGTCAATTCTCGGACGTGGCAGGCTACAACGGGCCTTTGTACCATCCGTTTGGGTTTGTGATATGCAACCCCCGTCGAACTCTCTGCCAAACTGGATATGTCCAAACCAAGGTAACACACGAAGCATTTAAATTGTGTGTGAATGGCTCGATGATCGAAGGCCCAAGAATCGTGCTCAACTACAATCCAACGCTTTCGGTCGCGGTTTGGAACAACCGTCCAAATGCAGGAGGTAATTTCATCTCCGGGCACAAAAGAGGCTGCAGAAGATTACTTGGATTGGTATCGTCATTTTGGTCATCCAAATGTCATTAACATTGATCCAGAAACTATGAAAATACTTGAAAGGGGTGAAAGAAACAACACAGAAAATGGTTTTTGGAAGAAAGCATATTTCAATTTGGTACGTAAATTACTTTTGTTATTAATGTTTTTAAGATTTATTACTAAAGAATCAACCAACTTTTATTTTCATATGTGAATAGAAAAATAAGGTGAAAAAGAAAGCACTTGTATTGGCAGAGTTATCACTCCATGCCTAAGTAGAGTTGATGTGACGACGTCTGACCAATTGAAGAACCTGCAAGCCAAAATTGGGAAGCTTCATGAAGCAGACGAAGATGAGACAACAAGAAATTTAAAAGCAGTAGAGCCGGTACAAGAGATGTGACTACTAGCCTAAGAGAGCCGCAACCTAGTGATGAAGAGACACATGATGAAGCCGGGGATGTGCAACGTGGTGCTCGTACGCGTGGCGGTCGTGCTGGTGCTCGTACTCGTGGCGGTGGTGCTTCTCCTCGTACTCGTTGTCCTAAGAGCAAAAAAAGAGCTCGTCAAACTCATCGACAATCCCCTCCTCCTTCTCCCTAACTCTATGTTTATTATAACAATTGCGTCAAACTAAGGGTTTTTTTTTTTGTGGGTGTATTATATATATTATATAACTTTAGTTAGAATGTATGAGAAAGTTTTTATCTTTAATTTTTCTAGCTCATGTTTTATTTACAAAAAATTTAAGTTGGAAACCAAGCAAAGGAAAAATCAAGTCAAAAAACAAAAAAATAATCATATTTACGGTTGGGTTTTGGCTGAAAACCCAACCGTAAAACTGTCATTTTTTTCATGCCATACTTACGGTTGGGTTTTTACCCAAAACTCAACCGTAAATATGAATATCAATTTTACGGTTGGGTTTTCAGCCAAAACCCAACCGTAAATTCTCCTGGATCATTCAAAATTGGATTCTAGTACTTGTGTTGTTTCCGATTTTTCTTTGTTTGAATGACCCAATTTACCTTCAATCTAGTTAAAATGATTGAATAAGTTTAAAAATTTGATTTTTAAACCCCAATTTTACCTTAAACTCAATGCTCCAAAGGATGTTTTACGGTTGGGTTGGGAAGCCTAAACTCAACCGTAAATATTGGCTGAAATTGTCTGGAAGTAAAACTACAATTGGTATTTACGGTTGGGTTGATTGTCAAAACCCAACCGTAAATCATCCTGGATAAGATTCTTTTTTTAGATTATTTTCGGTTGGGTCCGATGCTAAAACCCAACCGTAAAATTGTTACGATTTGGTGTTCATCCATGAAGTTACGGTTACGGTTGGGTTGGGAAAAACACCTAACCGTAAATGGCGTTTACGGTTGGGTTCGACATGAAAACCCAACCGTAAAATTCTCTGAATCACAAAAGAATCATCATTTCAAACGTAATTTCATCAAATTTGAGCCATAAAAAGACCAAGAGTTTAAGTAAGAGGTATACCTCACTACTCTAGTTGATTGAATCAAAATCTAGGGTTTTTAAAAAAGCCCTACAAAATTATCTTACATTTCTTTTAATTTTTCTTCCCACCAAACAAAAAAGAAAAAAAAATTGATTTGATTTCATTAAGTGTAAAATATTTAAGATTAATTATGTTTAGCCTAATCTATTAGCTAATTAATTTTACTAATACTAACTAATCAGGGGTAGTTTAGCCATTATAAAAATATTATGGATAAGGGGTTTTTGAATTTTACTTCAAATATCTCTATTTCGTCTTATATGAAGAATCCCTCTACAAATATGGAAGCCTCTAAATTAGGTTTCAAAAAAAGTAAGGAGGACACCTTTTGGCCTGTATTACGTAACCACATAGAAAAGTTATTCTACATTTTAAGGTAGATAAAATGCTTTTAAAGAAAATGATAGGGCACTCCACTCCCTCGGAAAATACTCATTCTTTGTTTTATTTAAAGGTGTGTTTGATAAAAATACTTTTGTTGATAAATATACTTTTCCAAAGAATTGCGGGCTTATCTTAAGGAGAAAAAAAATGACTAAAAATGGCGTCGGTTTAGTGTTTTGGAATTTCATTGAAAAATCTTTCTAACTTTCCTAAAGAGTTGTTTTTGTGAAAACTCTTTCCATAGAATTGTATCATTTTTCTACTATTAATATAACCTAAGTAGAATTAGGTTTTTTTCTTATCTATTTAGGAGTGCAATTTTGTGCACCCCGTTTAACTTGGGTGCACATTTCTTCTTTCATAGGTTGTTGTTTTAACCCTGATTATTTACTATACTATTGCTCTTTAAATATTATAGTAATATATTTACATTAGAAATTGGAAAACATAAAATCTTAATTATCATTTATACTATCTTTTCTTTTTCCTCTTTTTTTTTATACTTACATGACTTCTAAGAAGACCAAGTTTAGTTTGTTGTTAAACACTTTAACTTCTAAATTTGATCCAAAATTCGAAACTTCTGTGAATCTCCTATAAGAGATCAAGTGTGAATTTAGAAAAAAATTGAGAGTGTATTTACCTAATAAAAAAAACTCACAAATTACAAGCAAAATTAACGGCTTTTTACATCATTGTTAACTCATTGAAATCTATGATTATTAATCTTCAGCTGAATCAATGGAGTTGGACCCAAATACGCATTCATCACAAACTATATATTAAACAAGATGTGTTGTCTTTCATTTACAAGAAATTAACTCTATCAGGCTCCAAAGTTATATGATCATATTTACCACTTTGATTAGTGATTCTTCGAACAAACCGTTCATTCCATTCAATAGAAAAATCAGAAACATAACTCGGAGAGTTCAACGATATCACGACTACTTCAAATTTTCTAATCAGTTAGTTTTTTTCATGGGTTGAGTTCGAGGTAGATAATAAAGGCTTCTAGGCATGCATGATGCATACACGTATAAAGTAATCTTACTTGAGGCATACACGTTGTTAAGAAGAATATGACAACAGTTTCGCCAAACTAATCTGACAAAACATCTTGGTCGTTCAAATTTATACATCTTATGGTAATTAAATGTGATGATGTGGAAGTTGTTATTAGATTCTGACTTGAGCCCAAGCTACCTATTAAATTTTTTTATTGAAATCAATCAATATTTGCTCCCTACATGAGTGACAATCGGCTTCGTAGATCTTTCTTCTTTGTTGCATTTTAATTTTTCCATTTTTAAATCTGAATTAAAATAATAAAAAATCAAGACCAAATTTTGTGAGAGATTTATTATTTTCGGTCGTTAGTAAAACTTATTTTTAATATTTAATCGATTCAATTTTATCATGAAAATGATAATATTATATAAGACCTTGGTTGAAGTAGGAATTGAAAATAAGTGTGATCATACAAAATTAGTTAGGTACCAATTAAATGGAATAATTCATTGTTTCCGAAACGGATATAGTTGATCACTTTCTATTTTATCGTAAAAGTGTACATGAAAATCACGTTTTGGAATAAGATGCTGAATATTGAATCAGACAAGAGTTGTCGTACTATCCGAAAGGAATATAAGTTGTTAGTAATTGCAAAGCAGATGTGACAATAGATTAGTTTTAAGATTCGTATACAACTCAATAGTTTATTATGAAGGATTTGTTTTTAAAAAATTTCCCTTTCGATAAAAATAGTTGTTACTTCTAATCAGTCTTCATCTTGATTACATGATAGAAAACATATAATTTCTAGAGAAACAACAAAAACTTAGAGAAAGATATCTCTCTTTCCTAAAATGGTTAGGAATCTGTGGACTACTTAAGTAAACGGAAACGGTAAAAAGACAAAATTTTCTTTCTTTATAATAAGCTCAAGCCGAGCAAACATAACTGAAGACGATAACAATTGTCATATCATCTAATCAGTTACCGTCGAATATACACAACTGGACGGTCAAAATGTTTTGTTAAATTATTTTGTCAAAGCTATGTGCCATGATCCCCACCCATAAGAAAAATAGAGAAAGTGTATAAATGATAATTTATGATTTTGTGTTTAACTTATTGTTTCTCCTGTTTCCATAATAAATATAATTTTGTAATATTCAAAAGTTAATATTGAAATAAATACCTACAGTTCATGAATATCTTATAGTGAGGGGGTGATACGCTTCCCGGGTTAAAAGGGGTGCATACTCCTCGTATGTACCATTAAAATAAATTATTATTTTTTATTATTAACAAAAATAATTACGTATTATAATTTATGCGATATTTGATAAGTGTATATTTTATATATTTTGATTGTTTGTATTTGATAGATTTTTTTATGAATTATTGTATATTACGTTTGTTTTGTAATTTATGTATTTTATTAAGAGAATCATCCATTGTTAGATTGTGTAATAAAGTGAAGTGCTACAAAGAAAGAATGACCAAATACCAAGTGGAACTTGTCCAAATACAAGATTTTTCATCAAAATACTGAAGAAAACGATGAAACGAAGCCAACCACGAAATAATGAGGTCATTCCGACTTCATATGAAGAAGTTATAAGAAAAGCAAGTTCAGGATTCTCTCGATGGGTCAAGCCATCGAGAAACTCAATTTTCTCGATGGGCCAAGCCGTCAAGAAAAGAAAATCCAGAAGAAAAATAAATTCTCGATGGGTCATCCCATCGAGAAAGTCAGAATTCTCAATGGGTCATCCCATCGAGAAAAGCCAAATTCTCTGAGGGTCAGGTCATCGAGGCACATACGGGAGATAGGTATTTTTGACACGTTTTTGACTTCCAAATCAAGGAAACTTAGTTCCAATGGGATTCTAAACCTTAAAAGGAGAGGATACTTGAGGGTTAAGCATTAAAGGCTATAAAAGAAGACATCTAAGGCTCAAACAAGAGATCTCTACACAACCATACCTCTCATATTACATCTTCCAAATCTAAACCTAGGGTTTACCCCTTTAGGAGGAAACCATCATTCTTCTCCATTTTATTCCTCTTTGTACTATGAGTAGCTAAACCTTTTGTTGATTATGGATGAAATCAATGTTCTAAGCGTGAAGCTTTATTAGTAATACAAGTTTATTCAGAGTTTTAATCAGTATCGTTTGTTTTCACTATATCTAGTTTATGATTGGTTTCTAGATTGTTCAAGTGTACAATTGGATTAATCTATTGATCAATTTAATGCTAGTATTGA
This sequence comes from Papaver californicum, assembly GCA_023531435.1. NCBI lineage: Eukaryota > Viridiplantae > Streptophyta > Magnoliopsida > Ranunculales > Papaveraceae > Papaver > Papaver californicum. The sequence goes on along the minus strand of JAJJMC010014301.1, from coordinate 1,268,408 downwards.
GTTACGAGATAAGTAATCGTCCATTGACTCGTACACAAGTAGAAATCACAAGACCTTGCAGAAGGATTCTGTGGAACAATTGTGAGTGAAGATAACATCGACAAGTTGACCTTGATCAAAGATTTTAACTACTGGGATCAACTTAAATTCACAAAGCTTAAAGCATTCGATTGGGTTACACCTTGAGTGATCTACTACTTGGTGGTCCGGTTAAATAGAATCTGGTAGTCGAGAACTTCTGTATCCAGTGATAAAAGGAGTTTTGGAGATAACATTGATCTAGCTGCTATTCTATGGTTGGTGATGAATGATTCTGTCGAAAGATAGATAAGTATACTAATCCAGTTAACGTTTGGTAACGGCGAAGGATTCTCTAATCATCTCTTTATTCTTATTGTCTTTTTATTGTATTTTAGTTAATCCACGATCCAATCCCCTCTTTGTCTTTACTTTTATTCTTAGTTGTTAATCTCAATAACATCTCAATTACACAACTCTCTGTGGGAATGATCCTTACTGCCGCTATATTATTATTTAATTAGTGGGAAATATATTGAGTAATTTATTGCACTTACGACACACATCAAATTTTGGCGCTGCTGTCGGGGAGCGGTGGTTAATTGATTTGTTATTTTCTTTAGTTTGTTTAGTAGTTTAGAATTTTTCATGTTTTTCTTTAGTGTTTTTCAGATTTTTTAGGTTTTCGTGGTGTTAACAACTCGTTGAAATTGTTCAACTCTCGTTAGGGAGATAAATTATGAAAACAGGTTGTATGTATCACTTTTATTTTATTTTTATTTTAGGTTTTAGTAGTTTTTACGTTTTTTCTTGTGAGTCATCATGTTTTCATTCAGAAATAACATGTACGATGCACAAGATCAATCATGCAATAGTGGTAATCAATAAGGTTTTCAATCTCAATATTATGACAACTACCAACCATACCAAGGGTATAATCGAAACCAATCTTTTGGCTATGACCGGCACCCTATGAAACCTTATGGTTATTCTCATACATGCCAACAACCTTACAAAGGGTATGTAAATGAAGAATCACAAGGATGGGAGGATAGTTATGCTCTTGATCAAAAAGTCTCTAGTTTTACAGATACTTTCTATACTATGGTAGAAGAGTGTCAAAGGAACATGGTTCAATATTTTCAGAACATGGATGAATCATTCAAAGAAGTCCGAGAGAGCATGGACAACTTAAAAAAATACATTGATCAACTTACAATGGAAAAAGATGAGCAATTGTCCGAAATTCCGTGTAACAATGATGAAGTTACTCCAACTCCGGATCATAATAATCATCATTCGCCTATTCAAAAGGAGGAGCCTTGGTATGATGGAACCATTTTTATAAACGGGGTGACATACTCAAACGCATATCAACGTTATAAAGAATATCCGGATTACAATATTTTTAGTCCAGTTGATTTGCAAGTAGGAGACCCGATTATTTCTTCTGAGAAGACTCATACCGATTATCATATGGTTTACACCGAAGAGGATCTTCTTAGAGGGGAATTGGACTCTGATGATGAGAGTGTTGAAGATATGGTGATTCAATGAAACCAAATTGATTGATTTCGTGGAAGTGAGCTTTTCAAAGATTGTAATGATGCTGAAATTTCGATTGAAGCAGAAACTGATAAACAATGGCTTTCAAAAAGTTTGAAAGCGGACCACGACACATATGAGGTAAACGATTCATTGCATATCCATGATGAAGATTATGTACAAGGTTTGTCTAATCCTTTGCATAATTATATCTATTGATCATTTTCCTCTAATCAACGTAGCTTCTCGAAGATTTATTAACCCAGCTTTTAGGAAAATACCTCACTTAGGATTGGAGTCGTGTGCTTCCAACGTTTTAACGATTTATTTTGCTTCTAAGAATCCACCACTTGATGTGTTTGATTCTAGCATTGTGAAGGTTCACCGAGATGAACCTATAGAAGTTCTCTTATTTTATGTTCTCTATCCACTTCCGAGTGTAGAAAGGACTAAGTGTGGGGGAAACTTCCATAAAATAAAATTTTCATTATTTATATCTAATAATAATCATTGTGTGAAGCTGCTATTAGAATTGCAGATTATTATCTGGGTGGATCCCCAGATTTTCAGATTATTGGTTTACGGGTGATAACTAGAAGGTCAAACTGAGGACGTTAAACTAAGCGTTGAATGGGAGGCAACCCATGGGTTTTATATTTCCATCTTTTGCTTTCAATTTTTAATTCCATATCATATTAGGGATTTCCCATCTTGATTTTACATTGGAATTTACATTGAGGACAATGTAAAGTTTAAATGTGGGGGAGTGAATAAGCATATAGATTCTTAGTCATTCACTTTTATAGACAATTTTTAAATTTTTTGTACATATTTGCATGAAAACCTCCAACTTTTAGAGATTTTAGAGTCACTAAGTATACTTCTAGCTAAGTTTACATACGAAATTCTCACCGAAATAACTGAACTTAGAAGTATTAGAGAACTATATTCGAAGTTCTTAGTTGTTGAGAGGTAATATCGAAAAAATGGACTTAAACAGGCGGTAGAGAGTACAGTATTAGAGTAGATGATCATTCAATACCCATGAGTGAGGCACCAAACCTTCAATTGTCCGTTTAGGGTGTTTTATCTGCGCAAAATCCGTGTAGAATGATGAGCTACCCAACTTTGCACCAATTTCAACACTACTTTTTGATCTCTTGAGTGTTATTTCTATCAATCATGAGGGTGCCATCAAAATTGCTAACTCTATCTTGTAGTCTTGTTTTTAGTTGACACCATTCTCTCGACAACAACAGGTCCATAGAAACACCATTATCATCAATAAGTGGAACATCAAAATTATGAAGAAAGTTGAATACAATCAAGGTTTACAAGCAACGGTACAAGAAAGAGCAAATTTTATACTCAAGTGAAGCAACAATACAATGAGCAAAATTATAAATACATGTTGAAGACTTATGTACAAGAGCGAAAGAAATCAAAAGATGAGATTTAGTGAAGTTCATGATATCGTGATAATACAAGTTGTAAAAAATCAAGTGATAAAGTCCTTATCCCATGGCCATAGTAGTTTCATTGTTCATTTTATTTATTTTTCAAATTGTATTTTAAAGTTATTATAAAAAATGATAAAAAAAGAAAAGAAAATTATTATCTTAGTTTCTATTATATTCAATAAGACCATGGGGAAGAATAAATTTATAAAGAAGTTTCAAGCAAAAGGGAATTGAGAAAAAGAGTTACAATTGTCAAGGTTCTACGAAGTTCAAGAGTTCATCATCAATAGTTGAAGATTGATGAGTGCATATTTTACATATTTAGAGTGTCAATTTCATGCTAGTATTTGTTATATTTCTTGTGAATTATTATATATTACGTTTTTTTGTTGTTTATGTCTTTTATTAGGTGAATCATCCAAAAGGAACTACAAAGTGTTAAATTGTGCATGAAGAGAAGTGCTACAAAGTAGGAAGAGCCAAAGAACAAGATTAATTCGTCCAAGTTCAGGATTTTTCATCACCGTATTGAATAGAACGAAGAAACGAAGCCAACGGCGAAAGAATGAGGTCATTCTGACTTCATATGAAGAAGTTATAAGAAAAGCAAGATTCTCGATGGGTCAAGCCGTCGAGAAAAGATAATCCAAAAGAAAAATAAATTCCCGATGGGTCATCCTATCGAGAAAGTCAGAATTCTCGATATGTCATCCCATCGATAAATCCAAATTCTCAGAGGGACAGGTCAACGAGGCACATACGGGAGGTAGGTATTTTTGACACGTTTTTGACTTCCAAATCAAGGAAACTTAGTTCCAATGAGATTCTAAACCCTAGAAGGAGAGAATACTTGAGGGCCAAGCATTGAAGGATATAAAAGAAGACATCTAAGGCTCAAACAAGACATCTCATACAATCTCTATTATCTCTAGAGAACTATATCTCTCATATCACACCTTCTACATCTTAAACCTAGGGTTTGCCCCTTTAGGGGGAAACCATTCTTCTTTGTATCATGAGTAGCTAAACCTTTTGTTGATTAAGGATGAATTCAATGTTCTAAGCGTGAAGCTTCATTAGTTAATACAAGTTTGTTTGAAGTTATCATCATCGTTTGTTTTCACTATATCTAGGGTTTATGATTGATTCTTAGATTGTTTGGGTGCGTAACCAAGTTATTCTATTGATCATTATATTGCTAGTAGAGAGTTATCGGATACGTGTAGTAGTCGAACACCTCCTACATAAGTAGAGAACGTGAGACCTTGCAGAGGGATTCTGTGGAGCAATCGTTTGTGAATATAACAATAGTAAGCAGGCCGAGCTTATGTGTTTGATGCTAGGATCAACCTAAATTCACAAAACCGAACACATTCGATTGGGTTACACCTGGAGAGATTATTCATGGTGGCTCAGATGGATAAAATCTGGTAGTCGAGCGCTTCCGTATCCAGTGACACACAGAGTTTTGGGGATAACAGATCTTATTGCTATTCTACGGTTGGTGATGAATGATTCTGATGAAAGATATATAAGTATACTAATTCAGTCAACGTTTGGTAACGACGAAGGACTCCCTAATCATCTCTTTATTCTTATTGTCTTTTTATTTACTTTAATCAAACAACCCCCATTATTTAGTATTTATTCTTGTTTTGCTGATCCAAATAACCTATCAATTATACAGCTTTGTGTTGGAACGATCCTTACTACTTCTATATTATTATTTAATTAGTGGAAATATATCGAGTAATTTGTTGCACTTACGACACGCATCAAAGACTGAAGATGGAAGACATTTCTATTGGATGCTGTGAGAGTAGTGTTGATTGTAGACCGGGTGAGAAGGTAAGTAAGCGTTCGCATCCTTACATAGTGGTTGATTTCCTTTCGTAGAGATCATCAGAGAAAAAAACGGGTTCTTTTTCGTCCCACGTTTCTATGGGATAACATCTTCATATAATTCAGAAGGTTTTTTTTCCTTCCCACCATTCAACGTGTGGAAGATTTCTATCTTCACTCCTGCCTGTACAAATGAGAACCATAAAGTGCGTCTTTTGAGTGTCAATGAGGCAGAAGTCATTCAATCGCTCTCGAGGATGGATTCTTTCATATGGTGGTTTTCTCCTAACTCAAGAGTTAAGCATGAGAAATAATATTTTTTTGGAATTTCTAACTTCTTATTATTAGTGTGCAAAAACTTATGTCTTCGTAGCTCTTTGGATGCTTGTGACTTTGGAATATTTAAAGTTGGAATTTAGGTTTTGTGGGTATACCTCTTGTAAACCCTCACGAGACTATAACTCGTCCACTGGGGACACCTACGGGTTTAAAGGCTTGTTACACATGCTAAGTATAACCGTGTCCTCAACTAAACGAAGTTGTATTTTAGTTTAGTTTATAATTAGTTTAGTTTAGTTTGCTTGAGGACGAGCAAAAGCTAAGTGTGGGGGAATTTAATAAATGCACATTTTACATATTTTAAGTGTCAATTTCATGCTTGTATTTGCTAGATTTCTTGTGAATTATTGTATACTACGTTTGTTTTGTATTTTTGTCTTTTATTAGGTGAATCATTCAAAAAGAGGTACAAAGTGTTAGATTGTGCAATAAAGTGAAGTGCTATAAAGAAAGAAGGACCAAATACTAAGAGGAACTTATCCAAATTTAAGATTTCTCATCAAAATAATGAAGAGAACGAAGAAACGAAGCCAACGTAGAACGAATGAGGTCATTCCGACTTCATATGAAGAAGTTATAAGAAAAGCAAGTTCAGGATTTTCTCGATGGGTCAAGCCATCGAGAAACTCAATTTTCTCGATGGGTCAAGCCGTCGAGAAAAGAAAATTCATAAGAAAAATAAATTCTTGATGGGTCATCCCATCGAGAAAGTCAGAATTCTCGATGGGTCATCCCATCGAGAAAAGCCAAATTCTTGGAGGGTCAGGTCATCGAGGCACATACGAGCTAGGTATTTTTGGCACGTTTTTTGCTTTCAAATCAAGGAATCTCAGTTCCAATGGAATTCTAAACCTAGAAGGATAAAAGAAGACATTTAAGGCTCAAACAAGAGATCTCTACACAACCATATCTCTCATATTACATCTTCCATGTCTAAACCTAGGGTTTACCCCTTTAGGGGGAAATTATTATTCATCTTATTCTCCTTTGTATTATGAGTAGCTAAACCTTTTATTGATTATGTATGAATTCAATGTTCTAAGCGTGAAGCTTTATTAGTAATACAAGTTTATTCAGAGTTTTAATCATTGTCGTTTGTTTTAACTATATCTAGGGTTTATGATTGGTTTCTAGATTGTTTAAGTGTACAATTGGATTAATCTATTGATCAGTTTAATGCTAGTATTGAGTTATGAGATAAGTCATCGTCCATTGACTCGTACACAAGTAGAAATCGTGAGACCTTGCAGAGGATTCTGTGGAGCAATTTCGAGTGAAGATAACATCAGCAAGCGGACCTTGATCTAAGAGTTTAACTACTGGGATCAAGTTAAATTCACAAAGCTTAAAGCATTCGAATTGGTTAAACCTTGAGTGATCTACTACTTGGTGGTTCGGTTGAATAGAATCTGGTGGTCGAGAACTTCTGTATCTAGTGATAAAAGGAGTTTTGGGGATAACACTGATCTAGTTGTTATTCTACGGTTGGTGATGAATGATTATGAAGTAAGATAGATAAGTATATTATCCAGTTAACGTTTGGTAACAACGAAGGATTCCCTAATCATCTCTTTATTCTTATTGTCTTTTTATTGTCTTTTAGTTATTCCACAATCCAATCACCCCTTTATCTTTACTTTTATTCTTAGTTGCTAATATAAATAACATCTTAATTACACAGCTCTCTGTAGGAACGATCCTTACTACCGTTTTTTTATTATTTAATTAGTGGGAAATATATTGAGTAATTTGTTGCATTTACGATACGTATCAACATCTCCCTAAATTTCTTGATGATTAGGAATTTAAGTGGATATTTTTCTCAATTCTAATTATTGGAGTAGGTTTGAATCCCAATATCGTATTTGAATCAGAATATGTATGTGGTAATATATATATGTGGGTGTGAAAACCTAAGTACATTCTTAATGTAAGAGAAAAAACCTCATCCACCTAAATAAAACATGTGAATGGGGTATGTTTTATAAATGAGTCTAGATATGGTGTGATAATAAATTTTGGATCATGACACCCATCCCTAAATATATAATATTGCAAAACTAAAGTTTTTAGGCTCATATTTTTTTAACGATTTCTGAGTAACTAGAGAGTTTCCTAACACAGCTGTGTTATTGTATATCACCATGAAAACTTTATATTTGATTTGGGTTTTTTTAGTTACAAAATTCTCGGTCACTCGAAAATACACTACATTTCAAAATAGTCAAAGAAGAGAAATTCACATTAATAATAAATAGGTAGATAAATAAAAGATATCCTGGGAAAAAGGTTTTGGACTGTATAGTGACCACAAACAAAAGTACTTCGGCCTTCATATTCATATAGTGGGAGAAATAATTTTACTAAAATTATAAAGTGCTTGCCATTTACTTGTGTTTTACGTGCTGATCAAATTGTGGCAACACAATAAATCTTAGATTATGACATTTTCCCAAAGGATTAACTATCTTAAGGATTATAAGTTATAGATGGACATCATATCCAAAGCCACATCGAACTGCTAACAATTCATGTATCCACATGCATGTTGCAATCAAAAGAATGGACCTTAATAAAAGGTCTATGGGCCTTCCACTATTTATGAATACGAAGAAAAAAAATTCAATTCAAATTATTCTTATAAACAATGATTAAGAATGTTTTGAGTGTAATACTAGTTCATCATAGCTTTTCATGCTACCACAAGCAAGATCACAAAAGTTTAACTCTATACAATCTCAGTTTTTCCGGAACAAGAGTGTTATCAAAGGTCTACATCTTATTTTATGGCGTAAAATTTTGCATAAATAAAAGAGAAAGAGGGCGAAATTTTAGAGATTTAGTGCATTATTTTAGTCACGCCTTGTTAGTTAATCATCTTGGATGGTATTCTCTGGTGGAGATTCAAATTTGGAAAGAGGTTTTTTCTGCACAATGAGTCTCCGCTGCACTCTGATTTCAAAATTGACTATATGTGGGACTGGATACCAATATTGAAATAGGTATCCATAAGTCCAATAGAAGTATAAGGCGGTAATCCTAAGTCCATAAGTTGTAATACTCTGTAACATGCATATATCTTAGCTAGAATATTCCCTATGAAGCATATGATTATGAGGGGGTTTTCATCATCATCTTTATAAATATGAACAGTTAGCCTCCAACATAAGGGTCAAAACTTCATAAAATATTTTTTTATATATATTTTATCTAGCTTGTCTGTGTTGTCTAATTAATAGTAACTATGATAGACATGTGATAGGTGTATTATTTGCATTAGTTTGATACTTTATTCATTGTTTTCTTGTTAATTTTCATATCATTTTTCTTTGATTTTATTTGTTTTTGAGTTTTTTGGGAGTTAAAAAGTTGATTCAACCAAATAAGAAAAAAACAGTTCATTGCGACACGAAATGAACAAGGGATGCAAGTGCTACAATTGAAGCCGGACCAACGACCAAGTGGAACTCATTCAAATCCATAAGTTGTTATCACCATATTGAAGAGAATTAAAACATGAAACCAAAGCAAAAATAATGTGGTCATTCTGAGGTCGAACGAAGAAGTTATGGGAAAAAACAACGGGATAAAAGGTAAACTGCACAGCAAAATAATTTGGTTGATTTCGGCATCAGAAAAAATCAATTTGAAAGATCCAACAATCGGTATATATCAGGGGTATCGAGCCTACCGGTTGTAGGCACTTTTGGAATTAGATTTTTTTTTGTTTTTGAGCTCAAATAATTGGAAGATATAAAGGGAATCGAGTCTGCCAATTATTGCAAGTTTTGGGTCCATAAATAGTCATATTTTAAGCTCCAACAATTGGTAAACATATGGAGTACAAGCTCGCGGATTGTAACATGATGTGGGCCACTTGTTGGATATATTTTTTACTTCTAAATTAGGAGATATGGTCCCATGAAGATTCTAACACCTAGATTTTCTGGGAACTATATAAGAAGACCCTCTAGAATCTTAAAAAATGTATAGATTCTCCATAACAATAAGGACACAAGGAATTAGGGTTTACAACCGTGAAAAATATCCCAAGGATTTTACGGTTTGCTTTACATCTTCTTAATACTTTTAACGGTATTTGGTAAACGATGTGTAGATAAAATTCTCATATTGGTTAAGGATGTAGTCGGATATCGAAAACATGTTACTTGAATAATATATTAGTTTTGTGATCTTAATCTCAACATTATCGTTCTTTTTTTACTGATTATTATCGCCACATATGATTGTATGAATATTTATTTAAGAGAGCTACTAAATAACCATGAATGCACATCTATAGCTAGACTAGGGTTTTGAGATACAGAAATGTTAATGAACCTTGTCATAAGTAGCATAATGTGATTGCTGATGGTATTCAAAAACTTCAGGTGATTGCATGTAGAAGCTTGACCTATGTTAAATAGATTACTCGTAGTACTTTAATTACATTGATTAACCTAATTCATAGAACTTAACGCTCTTGGAAGGATTAAACTTAATAACACGTTACATTAAGTTATTTTTTGAATAATATTTGCATATTTATCTTTATGGTATTTGATGACATAAGGAATTTACGATGGGGTGATCTAGGGTTCTCGATAGTGGAAAGTTAACTGACAACTCTAGTTATTAGTTAAAGCGCATGTCTTATGATTGAAGATGAACCCTTAACCAGTATTCTCAACTCATTGATTATTTTTACTCATTTTTTGCTAGCATAATTAGTTTAATTACTTTAGATTAATCTCATAAATTCCCCCTCGTTATATAAGTTTTCAAGTACGAATAACAACCCATACCTCTATGTGGAACAAAATTGTTCTTATCGTTCTACTCTAATCCATAATTTGTGAAGTGAAAGAACTTTAAATAATTTTCTTGGTTTACAGCCGACCAAATTTTGGCGTCGCTGCCGGGGAGGTGTAGCGCATTGTTATTTTCTTTTTATTTTTAAACTTATTTTTTGAGATTTTTTTTCTGATACTTATCTTCTGGATCCTAAAACAAATCCAAAATTGAAACCTATTGGGTGTCCACATATTGGAATCTAGACTCACAACGGATCAATACTGAAAGATAAACCGGAAGATAAACAAGAAGAAATAATGGGTGATGCAAACCGTATTCACTCAAGGACTTAGCTTCTCACAAGCTGGATATGCGGCAATGGTGTATACAAACAACCTCTACCTTCGAGATCATACTAGGATTAATCCGAGAGCTTCCAAAGTTTCATGGAATGGCTAATGAAGATCCAAATAAGCATCTAATGGATTTCCATAACATAGACATAGAGATGCTACCAAATGATACTGAAGCAGATGGAGTTATATTACAGGCGTTTCCATTATCCTTGGTAAATACCGCTAAGGAATGGTTATACTATTTACTTTATGGCAGTGTCACAACCTGGAATGGTTTGAAGAAAATCTTCTTAGAGAGGTACTTTTCTGCATCAAAGGCAACCCAAATTCGAAAATTAAGAGATTTGTGAGATCAAATATGGAAGGAGAAACATTGTATGAATGCTGGAAATGTTATAAAAGATTGGTGGCCAGCTGCCCGCATTGTCAATTCAGTGACTTATTGATAATCAAGTATTTCTATGAAGGTCTCCAAGCAAGTGTCATGAATCTTCTCGACGCTGCAAGTGGTGGTGCATTAGGGAATAAAATAGTAACGCAGGCTAGAGAGTTAATTGAGAACATGGCATAAAATTATTAACAATTTTCAAGTCGTGGGAACCACTTGTCAGAAAAGTTAATGAAGTTAGCAAAGTCAGTGAACTCCGTCAACAAATGGGAAACATGGAGCTATGTTGCAAAAAATTACCAATGTAGTAGTGTCATCCTTCTCCCAAGTTTATGAAGTAGGCAATGATCAAGTCAATGTTATTTTCCTAAATCAACAGAGACAACGATATAATCATTATTCCAACACTTACAATCCAGGATGGAGAAATTATCCTAATTTCAGCTATTGGAAACAACTAAGCTGCAACTCCAAGAATGGTTTTCAATCTTCCAAGTGGGTTCCAACAGCAATTAGAACACCCACAACAAGCTCAAAACTCGGAATCATCAGAATGCTTGTCATGATATGAAGAATATGACATCGATAATGCAGAAAAATAAACAGAGAAACATATCTATCTGTTGATTTTCAAAGTTCAAGATTTTTGGCTTCATCCATTTGACTGGATTTATTAAGAGAAAAGTGATTTTGAACATAATCCACCAATAATTACTCATATACAAAGAACAACATCTCCTAATCGTCATTCATGTTATTCTTGTGGTGGAAAAAAAGAGTCATTTCTCAAAGTGGTGTAAGAATCGGATTGAAAACAAACAACTTAATGAATTTAAGGATTCATTAGAATTTCTTATTGACCATGTGTCCAGTCTATATGATTTTAAAAATAAATATTCTCGGTAACTATTCCCAAGAATTAGATAGAAAAGAAAAAATCCTCGAGAAAGCCAGGGTATAAATCTTTAGATTCAAGAATGATAAAGAATGATCAATCTCGAGAACCGAATTACACCGAAGGGAGAAGAAATCACTCTCAAGTAAGGAATAAAGGTATCAAGAACCTTAATGAAAAATTCAAGAAAGATCTTATGAGAAACATTTTTTTTTGATCTCCTTCAAGAAGATCGAATCATACATGTTCTATATTACAGTGCTTCAAGTTATGCATGAATAAGAAAAGAAGAATATGAAAAGTGGCAGGCTACTTCGAATGTAGACATATGTAACAAATAAATTTTTTGATCCCAGCTGTGTTTATAGGAAACTCAAGGCTAACTCCGACTTTAAGTAGTTAAGTTGGAATTTGCATCATAGTGATCAATATCAAAATAAGTGAGGAAGCACACTCGGAACACAGTAGAGTATGCAATAATTTAGAGACATCAGTAAAATCTCTATAAAGATCATATTGTTACAATTTTTATATTTCATAAAATTGCGAGATCACTGATATATATAAATACTCCCTCCGTCTTTTTATATTAGTCCTCTTTAACAAAGTCAAAATATTAAGGAGATCGGTGGAATATCCAAATCTTCCTTTATTAAATGCTACGTTATTACTAAAAATAAAAATAAACATGTGTAGTATATAAGAAAAATATATATTTGGTAATCTTATTATTGTTAGAAATATTTAAAAGAAAATAAAAGAAAAATATCTTACATATCTTTAGTTGTAAGTATTTTTGTTTTAAAAAGGAATGAAGATAAATAGGAAAAACATTAAATGGGTTTGTTTCTTTATTTACGGAGATACAGTTTAAGATTTCCGTTTGAGTTATATTAAAAATGATTTTATAATTATAAAAAATTAAAGGTATAGTTGATAGTTTAAAGAAAAAAATATGACTATAAACAGAAGGTGACAACTATTTCAAGACAGATGAAAATGGAATAAAGGACTAATAAAAAAAGAAGGAGGACGTAATTGTTACTATTTATGGAAACTGTGAATTTTTGGAATCACAAATTGATCTTATTTCTTATTTCTATAATATTTGCATTTCTAAACTTAGCTGAGAAGTTTTTGACTTTTATATAACTTCGTGAACATTAATACTGTCTTCACAATTTTGTTCAAGATGGGTGAGTGTTTGTACCCTATACAAAATAGCTATAAAGCCCGTTAGTTAAACCCATCTAGCCCAAAAGAATGTTCCAGAAGTCTTGCTGTCCAAGTTATTTGGATATGAAGTTTATATCATAATTATGATTTAACATAGACTATATAAATACATGGGTCTAAACCCTAATGGGGGATGTCTCTAAACTCTCTCTATGTTTTCTAACCTGGAGAAAAACTATTCTATCAAATACATCAATATAATATCTCTCCCTACGGGAATGTCCGTGGATTTAGGCATAACTCGTCGAACCACGTTAAATTCCTGAGTCCTTTATTTATCTTTAATTCATGTTTTCTTACCTTATTTTTACATCATCATCATCAAATCAATCACGTTCTGCGTCTAAAGTAATTTTTGGTACAAATATTGGCGCCGACTAAGGGAATTCGTGTAAAACAATCGTGTTTGTCTATTGAGAAAAGTGACGCAAAAATCATGCATGAGATTCCATCAAAAATCAGCCAAAAAAGCAGAAAAGTAAAAAAAATAGGGTTTGCAGAAAGCGTCGCGAAATTCATAAAAACGTAACATAAATAAATGTTGCAAAAGTGTAACAGAAAGGTTAAGAAAGCATTTCGCGTCCATCCTCCCGTAGGACTCCTGATCCAGACAATCCATTCCGTTCGATCAGATCTAACCGTTCGTCCACTAGCGACCCAGTGGTCCCTCACGCACTGGATAATCAGTGCACATGTCAGTGCCATGGCCGTACCACGTCAGCAACTCTGTCCAGTCATCAACACACGTTAGCAACAAGTCAGCTACCACGTCAACAAGGAATCTTAGAGCGCCATCACCAAGTATCTGCCACATCAGCGATGACTCCATGCTACATCATCACTAGTCATCTATCACGTCAACATTTCTTCCCGATCACCCCACGTCTGCGGTCAAGTCATCCAAGTCCGACCCGACTCTCCGATTCGAATCACTATTTTGTTTATTCAATATCTTATTCGTCTCAAGTACGAATTGAGTGATTTTTGGCTCGTTGCGACCGTCTTTTAATTCCCTACGACATGGAGGCAAAATTTACTGTGTTTGAATTTTTTTTATCTGTACTTGGAGCAGCAACATGATCGAGTTCGAAGTTCGTGGATAACAAAGTTCGCGGAAATTGTTTCTTAGATGATCAAGTTCAAAGTTCGTTGGAGTTTTCACCTGTGAGGTTCGTCGGCAACATGATACATTGTAGAAATTTTCTTAGACCTTTAATGTTTAGCCTTACATCACATCGCAAGAACCTAAAGCCTCACCTAACATGTGAGCATTTATGTCTTGCTTTTATCGCAAGCATAAAATCTCTCCTTGAACGCGAGTATAAAGACTTGCATCTATGCAAGCAGAAAGTCTCGTCTCAACCAAGAGCGCACCACCTAATGTTGGTTCAAAGATTTATACACAACATAAGCAACATGCCAGCCTGCCCAAGCAGCGAGCGCTATAACCTTGTTACGTTGTGAGCAAAAATCCTTGCCACAGCCCAAGCACACTACATTCCACTCAAGTGTCGACTAGATCTCGAGCATCACAATTCAAATATTTGCCAAAAAGTCTCGCCTAGTACGTGAGCAAACTTTTTGCAGGTGACCACAGTTGGGGGAGTGTTTGTAATATCTGCAATCAATGGGACGAGCTACGATTTACTACAATAAGAATAACTAACGCTTGGGGGAGAGTTACCTCATAGGGAGTCAATATGGAAAGAAAAACAAACTTCTTAACCCCACAACAACTTGGAGGTTAAGAGGGTGGGATGCTTGTACCCTATATAAAATAGCCATAAAGTCCGCTAGTCAAACCCGTCTAGCCCAAAAGAAGGTTCCAGAAGTCTTGCTGCCCAAGTTACTTGGATACGAAGTTTATATCAGAATTAGGGTTTAACAAAGACTATATAAATACATGGGTCTAAATCCTAAAGGGGGATATCTCTAAACTCTCTTTATGTTTTCTAACCCGGAGAAAAACCTTGTATCAAATACATCAATATAATATCTCTCCCTAACGGGATTCATATTTGGATATAGGCATAACTCGCCGAACCACGTTAAATTCATGTCTCCTTTATTTATATTTATTTCATGTTTTATTACCTTATTTTTACGTCATAATCATCATCATCAAATCAATCGTGTTCTGTGCCGAAAGTGATTTTCGGTACAAACAGTGAGGATTCAACTATTGATATTGAATCTCAACTGAAAAAACCAAAATTTATGGTCCGGCCAATATCGTATGCCATCCAGAGAACATAAGAGTTATCGGATATATTATGAACTCATGTTCATGATTATGCATGATTTCAAGATTGCTAATGAACAATTTTTTGCTCCCTAAAAGAATGAGAAGTGGTTCGAATCAAACGACAAGCTGATTAAAACTCTAAATAAATTTGTATAACTAATAGAACTTCATTCTAGAACATTGTATTCATCCATAATAAAAAAAGAATTAACTACTCATGGTTACACGATTTCCCAGTTTCCCCCTAAAGAGGTAAACCCTAGAATATTGAATGTAAAAACAAAAGTATAATATGAGATATAAAACTTATAACTTAAAATTTAGTTCAAAAAGCAATTAACTATTAGAGGTGTCTCTTATATACATATCCAAGTTGTAGAAGTGCCCATTCTCGAATCCCGATCGAAATAGGTTTCCGAAACACCAAAATTTCCAAAACAAGTCACATCCAAGGCTTAAGACGTGTAAAAGAATTTTAAAGGAAACTAATAGGCTTACATTAGTTACTGTAGAAGCCCATCCCATAAACATCTTTGGCTTGGCATTTCCAGAGAACTGACAACCTATTCTTTTCAAATTTACCTTAATTCCCCTCGGTCTCTCATCCATCCGCGAAGATTAGTTGTTTCTAGATTTTTCCTCGGACATTCACCACTCTGTGAAGTATTTTTTCTTATGAATTTTTATTGTTTTTCCACGGCCAAAATCTCAACCGTGAAATCCATTTCTTCCTGGATTTCTTTATTTACTTGGCCACCTGCTTCGTCCCATTCTTTCTCTGTTTCTTATTAGCTTGAGCTTTTTTTCTTCCTTATTTCTCAAAACAACAACAACCGAGCTCAACCATTCTTCTTCATCGATGGCAGTGACCATATTTCTTTGTCTTATTTAAAACTCCACCAATTTCTTTTGTTAATCCTCATCATCCATCAGTAAATGTTAGCTTTCATGTGTCCCTATGGGTGCAATTGTGATAGTTTAGGGTGTGAACTGTGCACAGACCATACTTTATTATTACATGTATTAACATCTGATGCAATAATTAAGTCGGATTTATTTCTCTTTTTTTTGTTATTGTTTGTTATGTGTTTTTCTTTTGGTGTTACAAATGATCTCTCTTCAGGAAATATGATAAGGAGAATCTACAATTTACTTGAGAATGATAATTTTTCATCAGTTTATTTGGAGGCATTTCTAAATTGTATTATGTATTTCTAGCTTAAGTACCCATGCCTCTCCCGTGTGGTTTAACAAGATGGTGGATAATCCTACCCCTGTTCAATGTTTAGTATTAGTAGATTTGTTGTACGCTTTGTTGCATTCAATCTCTAAACCGTGAGCTAAGTATGCAAATAAAGACCCATGTCCTTTTTATAGAGTTCAATTTCAGAATGCAACACTCTCGTGGTAGCTGCATTATCTAAAGTAAGGCCCGTTTAGCACACAACATACCAGGTGTGACGTAGTGAATCATGCAAATGAATCAAATTATCTATCGAGCCCTGAAAAATATTCAACAAAAGACAGAAACAAATCCACTATCCGTTTTATGTCAAGTAATACGTGGAGTAACTCTCGATATAGCAGTAAAAGAAAGACGTGTAGTCGGATCAACTCATCAAGTTCCCATTAAAATAGGATCTACACAAGGAAAAGCACTTGTCATTCGTTGGTTACTAGGAGCATCCCGAAAACGTCTGGGTCGGAATATGGATTTTAAATTAAGTTTCGAATTTCTAGATGCTACCAAAGGGAGTGGCGATACCATACGTAAAAAGGAAGATGCTCATAGAATGGCAGAGGAAAATAAAGCTTTTGCATATTTTCGTTAATCCCTGACCAGGCCAAAAAGCGCTACTTTCACCCCCTACCTTCTGTTCAAAGACCCTGGTTATAAAAGGAAGTTTGTGACTGTCGATCTATATCTCGTTACGACGAACACGGTCCCAGTAAGGTCACTTATTAAAGAGGACAGGTGCACATCTGACTAAATCAATTCCCTAAAAGGATCGCCACCCTATTAGATTTTTTATTCAACATCTTTTTGTGTCATGGTTAGGAAAAAGGAGGAAGCTTATGATGAAAGACCTTTTTATCACTCTACGGGACTAAAACTCTTTCTTATCTTTTGTCCCATGGAATATATACGGTAAAAAGAGAGAAAAGAAAACTAAGTAAGTTGGTCCCTATGTTCTATTTTCCCCTGTTTTATCTTATGTTGTAAAAGCTTGTTTGATATGAGATCATGCGATAGAAATTCATCTCCGAAGAAGAGAAGATCTCAATGGAAGAAAGAAACTTTCAAAAAATAATAGAAAGAACAAACTTTCATCGTATAAAGAAGAAATCTTCTTTTGTACGCCTGGTTCTACCAGATTATACCGAAGTCAAGTCAAGAATCAAAGTAAAAAGCATAGTTTGATCCTGGCTCAAGCAGTGTGCAAACAATATGTTAATGTTAACACTAGTATGTTGAACAAAGTTTCGGGATCGGGTACTGAAAGAGGCGAAGGAGATGCATATCTGGTACTGTGGTGGTACTGGATACGCTCTAGGGGAATAATATCTTTCTTTTGTCTGCCTTTCTTTCCCATGACGACTAAAAACAGGCAAATCAAAAATTTCACTTCGAATTTCGGACCTCAATATCCTGCTGCTCATGGTGTTTCACGATCAATATTGGAAATGAACAGAGAAGTAGTAGAACGTGCGGAACCATATATTGGATCACTATATAGAGGGAATGAGAAATTAATAGAGTACAAAACTTATCTTCAAGATTTAGCTTATTTTGATCGTTCAGATGGCGATCATGGAGTCACTGAATGAAGTCTTCCGTTTATTTCGGTGGTGCTGACCCGCAACGAGGCAGAGATGATAAGTGACATATTAGATATGGCAACGAAAACAGAATGTCTTAGAAGGACCTAAGAGGTGGAGCCAAGGACCCACTAAGAAGACACTAACGTATCTACAACTACTTCCTCGAACGGCAGTGAAACGGGGGCGTGAATGCAAGATGCTAGCAGAATGATCGGCCGGAAAGATGCTAGGGCTGCTTCCTTCCTCTCCTCTTACGTCGAGTCCCTCACCCTAACAGGTTAGTGCCTTCATCCCTCTCCTCGCACCTACGTACGAGTATCTAAAGTTCCTTAACTGTCTTCGGGTTGGGTGTTGCCGACCTAACGGTCGAGTGATGAGGTCTCACCCCCTATGGGTCCCTCTCTCTCTGTTCAAGTCACTAAAGTTCCTCAGAAAGAGGGGTATTCTATTTGGTGTGTTAAAGGCTAAGCCTTTCTATAGATTGGATTCATTTTCGCTATAAATTTGAAGGGCTTCATTCATTGAGATAGGTTGAAAGAGAGGGTATGATCCAAAAGCTTAGTCTCGTGGCCCTAGTGTGTAATCCTTTTACTAAGAAGGAAATCATACATATGAATGGTCGTGAGTGTGTGCGTATCATAAAGAAGAAATAGAAAAATCCCATACATAAGGGGGCACCTTTATTACGATAAATGTCTACTTCTTTGTTTAATGATTCTATTACATCAGATGGGGTTTCAGGTACTCTTATTATAGACTTGGAAGGGCGAAGAGACTCATATGTCCTACATGTAAGGGCCTTGTAAGACAAGAAAGCGAGTAAACTTCCCACCACGTCTTTCCTCTCCCAAAGGTCAAGCCCTAAAGTTCCTTGTGTGTTGGAAAAGGGAGTGATTCAGAGGGAATTGGGTCGATCTGAAATGGCGAAGCATAAATGCACACTCACACGATCTTTGCCAAGAGAGAGGAGAATTCTGTGGAAACGGTGAACTACACTTGCTTCTGAATAGATATGTGGGACATAGGGCTCGTGGTACCTTCTTCCCTCCCTATCTCCTCCTCTTTGAGAACCGTGTGAAAGGGGAGTGGAAGAAGGGAAGGAGGTCCTCATACAGCGTAGCACACTGTGACTTGAGCAAGATACTGGAGAATGGTTTACGACTGAAGGAAGTAGGTATCGGCCTCCCGTACCAGCTTTAAAAAAACACTAGTTGTTGCGCTACCTTCCAATATCATTAAATAGCATGCATGGACCGGGGAAGGTCACTTAAGTGGGAGAGTCGTTTTATGGGTAACCTTCTTGCACGGTTCAGAGAGCACTTGTGTATTTCATCCAAGTGAACATGTACAAAAAAGTTGTCGTCATTTTCGTTCTTCGTTCTGTCGTCGACCCTATCTATGTTTCTACGATGGCCCAAGAACACGTTTATTCTTCAGCTGTAGGGAGACTTTTGAATTGTGAGGTACCATTACGAGCTCAATATATACGAATGTTATTCCGTGAAATAACTCGAATTTCAAATCATTCACTTGCTTCAACTACTCATGCTATGGATGTGGGAGCATCAACTCTGTTCCTGTGGGCTTCTCAGGAGTGGGAGAAATTGTTGGAATTCCATGAAAGAATCCAGGGAGCGAGGATGCATGCCAGTTTCATACGACCAGGTGGAGTGGCACAAGATCTGACTCTTGGCTCATGTCGAGATATTGATTCCTTCGCTCAACAATTTGCTTCTCGTATCAACGAATCAGAAGAGATGTTAACTGGCAACCATATCTGGAAACAACGGTTAGTGGATATTGGTACTGTCACTACACATCAAGGAAAGGATTGGGGATTCAGTAGTGTAATGTTAAGAGGTTCAGGGGAATGCTGGGATTCGAGAAGAGCAACACCTTACGATGTTCATGACCAATCGGATCCTGACGTACCAGTAGGTACCATATGAGATCACTATGATCGTTATTGTATCTATATCGAAGAGATACGCCAAAGTTTTTGGTTCATTGTGCAATGTCCTAATCAAATGCCTAGTGGGATGATCAAAGCTGATGATCGTAATCTATGTCCTCCATCACGAATTCGAACGAACTATCCATGGAATCCTTAATTCACCTTTTCGAGTCTTATACAAAAGGTTTTTCGGTACCAGCTCCTCCTATACCGCAGTTGAAGCACCTAAAGGAGAATTTGGTATCATTATGGTCAGTAATGGAAGCAATCGTCCCTATCGTTGTAAAATAAGAGCACCTGGTTCTTCCCATTCACAAGGACTTGATTCTATGTCCAAACATCACATGCCAGCAGATGTGGTCACCATCATAGGTACTCAAGATATTGTGTCTGAAGAGGTAGATAGATAGAAAGAGGTAGACTAGTGTAGCAAGCTCGATCAGGACCATAGCTTTATTGCGAGCCAAAAACCAAAGAGTAACTGGCCAAAAGAATATAGGCCTCCTTCACCACTCCACTAGTGTCTCTTCTTGGTCTTGATCCCGTTTTTTATTATAAGTTAATTAAAATGATGATACTGGAGGCGTGAATCTAGTTCATGTTCCATATGTCGCAGGTTTCTTATTGGTTACACCAGGTGATGATCTACGATCCCTGCCAGCCTATAAGCTGAAAACCTTTTTCAGTGAAGACCACTCAGTGATCTCTGAGATCTTTGAAGAAAAGTCAGAGAAGATGCTCTATACATTTTTATACGATTTTGAATCTGCGGTTTTATAGCTCCTATGATTCGAATACACATCAATTTTCGAGATTATCCTATCGAGGATGCCCTAACTCAAGCTTTTATGAATAAAATATATCTTTTAAAGACGTTTTGCTAATGGAATTTCGGTGACTGTCTAAATATTCCTGATTAAGAGGTCTAAGCCTTCAACCAATAACAAAGGGAACTCGCTTCTCTTAGCTTAGAGACCAACTCTTGTAACCACTAACTAATGGATCTCATGAATTACGATATAGCAAGATTAAAATCTAATATTTGCAAAGGTATCGCCTCTATCTTGAAGCTGGTTTCCTCCTCTTGGACTAGATTGAAATATAGAGTAAGCTCTTATTTTTTTTCGTTCTCAAGGCCTGGCTATCATTGGCGACTTCCAGATGCCGATTTGAGGAGTGGCTTCTTGGTGAGAGTAGAATAAGAAGAAGCGGTGGAACATCTTGTTTGGTGTCTCAAGTGAAGTATAAGTAATGCCTAGAATACTACCCTCTATTCTGCAATATCTGTCGCGCGTATGAACCGATTACTTCCAATAGGATCTTCTTACTTCTTAATAAAAGACTGGTCCTAACCGTGTGTTTCTTCAGTGAGCAAGGGAATCCAAAACAGCTATATACATAAGGGGAGAGCAAAGTCATGGGCAGCTAAACAAGCCTCTTTATACTCGTAGTTAACAACAACCTTTAGAGATGCGGAGTGCAAAGTCCTTTTTTGAGCCTTGGGAGTGAGCCCAGATAAATCCAGCAATAAGGTCTCTTTAGGCCACATGAGCGCCCCTTCTAAGTAAGTTGAGACCCTTCGATTTAAATGACGTGGGAGCTTCACAACTTAAAGAATGGAATTGGTGATGGCCCTTAAACACAAGGAGGATTTGAGGCGCAAGTCATAAAAAGAAAATGTGTTAAAAGGGATGTATAATAGGTTCGAGTACTGGTAGGCACCTTTTTATTATGTAGTATACCCCTTAAAGCATAGGTGTCGAAGTCAGTAAAGAAGTTAGTTTCCAAGAAAGAGTATAAGAATAAAAAGCTCTGTTAGATGAATATTGGTGAAAATCTCATTCCTTTAGTAGCACAAGGGAAATTCAATCTCAATATAAAGTTGGCCTCCTGACGAAGCATCCCTGAATGAACGTTTTTTTACTATCAAAAGACGAGAATTTGACTCTTGGCTTTAGCCACTCCATAATCATAAAAAGTAGCTACGGTTTATAAGTAAGCCTCCTCCCCGAAGGCCCTCAAAATTGAAGCAATTAACATCTACTCAAAAGGGATCGAAAATGTTCTATAACTTGCTAGCCTCCCTATCATTAAGAGCAGATGCTTTAGTTTGTCTATCTCTCCTTGGTAATAAAAGGAGTGCCTTGGGCGAAACAAAGGGCGCATATAGTCCAGAAAGCCTAGAAATAAAGTAAATCCTCTAAGTACGGTAGACCTTAGTTATAGAGGGATTATAAGCTATCAAATTTACTCAATCAAGCAATCTAACTAAGTGAAGTCAAAAAATTGGGCTCCTTATAGAGGTTAAGAATTATAAAGCTCTTCAGTATAGTGCAGTGTATACTTGTCCACACATAGAAAGCATAATCAAGAGAATCTTCCTTAAGCTGAAGCCTTCCATATTAAATATCATACTAAAACACTTTAGCTTGCTTTGGCTTTAGTCAACACTCTCACGAAAGTAAGCTTCACGCTTACTCTCTCTCTAAAATATATTTTCCTCTTTTAAGAGTAAGAGGGCCTCCTGTCAATAGAATGAGCTACTCTACCAACAAAGGATGCTACTCGCTTTGGCGTTTACCTAGAATCTCGATAGATTGAGCTAAAAAATAGTCTAAAAGCTACTGAAAATTATGGTGCAAGAGGGTATGAACTAAGAGCTCTCTCAAGTGACGCTATTAAGAACAAGAAAAAGATTCTCATTAGCTTTGATTTTTTTTTCTATGGGTGCAATTAGCACCCCATGATGTTGTGACTAAATGACGCCCATGAAGTACAAAATACATTCAAGCAGGTTCTACTACGCTCTAAAGAGGAGCAAGAAAACAAATCAAAGACGGAACATAATAGTTGTCTGACTCGAACTCAGCAAAGCATAGTCCGGATTCAGCCAAATAAGGAGTCAAGTATGCTAGCAAAATACAAAGATATATATCTTAATCTAAGGCAAGTCAATGGCTAATGCCTTTCCCTTGATCATCTTTGAGTATTCAGGATTCTGCTTTGAAAGGGTTCATTTTCCTTACCACTCGACGAATTCAAGCTAGAATACAGTCATCCCAGAGCTAAAAAGGATTCACTAGCGTCAAAGTTCCAACATGGACAAGGAATACTCAATCTACCAAGTCAATCAAGTATACAAATAAGAAAATTCCCAAAAAAGAATAAGTCCCCCGAGCCCAGGCAAGATCAATTCCGGAACAAGCATAAGTGGAATGCTTGTTGGAAAGAAATCTCTCGATTGATGACTCGAACGACTACCTGCCCACCCTGACTTAATTGAGAAGCAGCCGACTTGGCGGGAAAAAAGAAATGTTTTTTATTTTATATATTAATTCCATTCTCGATCCCCCATACAAAGTAAAGTTGAGGGGTTTACTGCTGAAGCTTCTACCATCCTGAAAGCTGAAGCCATTTCAATCTTAGAACCCAGAAAATTACTAAAAGAAATAGCAACCTAAATTTAAGAACATCGCCTCTATCCCAACTTTTTTGAGCTTAATCTAAAAAGTTCATATATGATCAAATTGACCCGGCAAGTGACATTACTATGCCCTCTTTATTAATCGAATTTGATCGCGCTAGCTTTATTTAATCTTGCAACAACCAAATCACCTCTTTGCAGAAAAGAGAAGGGATTGATCCACTCGACCAACGGGAGAGGACTCGGTAGGGTACTCGACTGAAATGAGAGGCTTTGGATTTTGAGAATCTACATTTCGATTGCGATTAGTTCATCTTAGAATTGGACAACAAACGATTTGCTTCATATTCTAACTGTTGACTTTAGAACTCGTCCTGCACTTGCTTGCAAACCTAAGAAAAAGTCATTTTTCACACTAGCTACTCATTATAATCTTCAGTCGATTAACGGACTCCGTATCATATCATTGATTATTGCACTTTATTTGGATCCAATGGAAAAAAAAGGACAAGTTTGCGTTTCGAGAGGTCATCACATGGAGTAAGAGGATGGGTTTTCATGAACCGTAGACAAAAGTCAGTTGTTAATCCGTTGATCAATTATTCTATAGATAGGAGAAAGAAGGAGAAGGAAAAGGTTAAGTCAAGTCTACTCCTATATCAGTATATATCCTAGCTACCGCCACAACATCAGCCCTGGTTTCGTTCGAAAGGAAAGTTCAGTACAGTTGATCTATTTTGGGATACTAACCAGTTGCAGAAGCGGAGAGCTTACTTACACTGTATGGCTGACAAGGATATTTCTCGCTCATGAATGGATGCCTTTGAAAGTGGCACAATTTTCTTTCAGGCACTCGGCCTTCTGGAAGTAGATTCCCTAGATGCAAATGGCAGACCAATGTATCCAATATAAGATGCCCGGTTACGGCATAAGTGTCATTCTTTTCTTAATTTTTGAATTGTTATTTAGTAACCACTCTTACTAAAAGGGGAAGTGCATAATGAAAGAGACACCAAAGATCGCCGTCAGAGGAAGTTAATTTTTTATATAAGATAATCTGTTTCTCGGCCGGAAGCTTTAACAATTAATGGACTGCTGGTCGTGCGTGGCAATAATTAGTGCTTTTATTTGCGAAGTTATAGTCATTGGTATACTAAATCTTTTTTTTTACATTAAACGGGGTGCGGTAACACGGACTCCACAGAATAAAGGAAAGTATGGTTTTGATCGAGTGGCAGCCCTGCCGTTTCGCGGTTCTGTTGTTGCTTTAGTCGCATTAGTATCCGTCAGGTAGCCTGCTCAGGTCTAGCCTAGTAGATAGTATCCGCATTATATCACGTCTGGGGTAGTGTCAGTAGCCGTGCCAGAGGCTTAGTTAGTTTAGCAGTCCAACAAAGGACATTTTTTTTTCACGGGGTAAGTACGAGACCGGAAAAAAGCAGTGAAACTGCATATGGATACTGGCCAAGGTAAATTCCTTTCCAGAGGTGTCGCTTTGAAGTTTGATTCAAGGTAAGGCGTTAGTCAAAAGTTTGGTTTCTTGACTTTGTCAGTAGGAGAGCCAACGAGCAGGCACTTCCTTTAGCTATCCGTATTAGATGTTGAAGCTAGCGTCATAGTCATAAAAAATGAAGAGTTTAAAACTTATAAAATATGGGTGGTCCAGTTGCGGGGAATAAATCCTATTTGATCCCTTGTGGTCAGTTATTGGGTATAGGATTTGAACCATAGAATGGGGTGGATGCCCGAAGAGGGAATCGCGGAGAAGTCAAAGCCAACTGGTCGGGTAGGAAGAAGGGCTCTTCTTAGCTACCTAAGACATTTTGGTTCCAACTCACAAGTAATGAGATAATTCCTAGCTAGTATCAACAATAGACTTAAATGTTACTTTACTTGTCCAACAAGGTTTGTTTACTAGCTTAGGAAGAGGATTGATTCTTGGCTTTGCCGGATCAACAAAGAATTCATATTGCCGCGCCTTGGAAGCAGTAGTAGTCAAGCGTAGTCCGTATCTACAAGGAAAAAGGCTACATTACATTTTTATGTGGCACGAAGACCAAAAATTGTGTCTCCCTTTTTGAAGGCTTTAAAGAAGGGAACCAGCCTTTCTTCTTCTTTTGTATCCATCGTATCACTTAGTACTGAAACTACACAAACAAAATGAAATGCGAGTCCGATCGCTCTTTCACCATGCCGATTCCATAATTGACAAGGCACTGTCACTTTGTTGGGAACTTCAGTAAAGGATAAATCCAAGAATTTTTGTCTCTCACTTTAACGAGGGCCTCCCACTTCAGCTTTTTATCTAAGAGCTACGATTCCTACTCTGACAAGTTTGCAGTCCCAACTTGGTTAGACTTTTCCAGTACATCAACAAAAAAAGATAGGATTGATACACCAACTTATCTACGACTTTAGTTCTTAAAGGTTCTATTGGAAAATGGGTGTACTAGACTGCTTCAACCTTCTTCTTTTCCCTATCTTATGATAGTAAAAAGATTGATTAAGCTCTTTTCACAATTGAAACCTTTTGCCTTTATCAGTATGAAAGAAAGAATGAAAAAGAAGTCATTCCTTCTTTTCCCAAGGTACTCGCTAGCGGTGATTTTACCTGTGCTATCGGTTCACAAAAAGAAATATATTAGAAAACGAACCAAAGGTAATAGCTTGAAGTTAAGGCTGAGCCAAGCTATTCCTATACCTAATAGCTGGCCTTTCCTTCCGCCTCTCAATAGGACAAATATTCTCTGTCCCAGTTCAACCTACCAGGCTTACTCTCATCTGTTCAGCTGGGTACAATCCAAACAAGGGCCAGACCGGAAACCAACGGAATGCTCAGCAGGCTTTTATGCCTCCAACTTATCTGCCCACGTGAGGAAGCTCCGCCCCGGGCTATAAAATAACCAACTATGAGGTCCTACTATCCTAAAACCATATCTAGTGGTATCTTCTCAATGGGCACTGCTGTCCAACAATTCCCACGTCTAGACATTCAAGGTATTCCTCCGTATTATATGGTATCCTTACCAATATATTATTCGTTTTCTCCCTCCGAGATTTGTTCTATTAAGCCCGGTTTACTTCCAGTAATTGCCGACATGACTCAAGGATTAATTCATGTTGAACTAAAAGAATAGGGAAAGAAAAAGTAAGAGTTTAAGGCAGCAGCCTTATGGCCAAAACTCTCTCAATTGATTCAATTCATCCCAGGTTACGATGTATTCATGCATATCAAGTCAAGGGGAAGGATTCTAAGAAATACATTGACAAAGATGACTGATCAATAAAATTGTGAAAGCTATCTGGGTAGGGCTATAGTTCTTCCTTTCACTCGAAAGATTCCCTTTCGCTTAACTAATTTCTTATTGGAGAAAGCCCTTCCACTGATTCACAACAATGGGGAGTGACTATCTGAGGTTGGCAGGCTCACTTCTTGCATTCGAGTTTACCTTAGTTCCTCTTCTTTTTCAGATCTCAAGTTCGGAATTGACGCTCACTGATAGATATTGAAAAAAGAAAGCTGACCTCTTGTTTGGAAAGGCACATCCAGATGGATACAGATGCGGATAATGCTCCCTGATGATGCCAGAAATACTATGCGGATGACCTTCAGTTTATATTCCCCAAAGCCTATTTAGGTTAGTGTTAGTCCGCCATCCAATAGATAATTCACTAATCGATCAGGACCCCCCTTTTCCAGGCTTTAAAGTAAACGAAAGAGTCCCCATTCATATTCAAAAGGTAACCGGTAATCAAATGTCGCCGGATCCATCTGACCAGGTCATTAGAAGGGAGTGGGGATTAGAATTCATGCTTTTGCGTTTACAAACATTGGTATCTTCAACTAAGAAAGAAACTCACGAAAGCGACTCAAGAGAGGAAGATGAAGGCACTCGAACAATTAAGGCGGCTAGTATATATTCCCATCTATAGGATCTCTTGTTGACTCCTGCTTTGTAAGATTAAAAAGCACATATCAGTTGGTTTACGCGTTGAATCTCAGACCTCAGTTGAATCAAATGGAGGATCCTGAGCTTTCTTCCCAAAGGTAAAGGTTCAGTCGTTATCAAAATAAGAGACAGACTTAGATAGGATATGAGGCATTGGTGTAACCCCCTAATAGGGGTATTCCACTTGTATACTACAGTAGTACTGTAGTGGTGCCTCTAACTAGAGTATGTTTTGTCTCTTGTCTAGACGACGCGGTAAGAGACTTCGTAGATAATGATAGATAAGACTCATAAATGCGGTGTAATCTTTCCATTTGTCCATCTGATTTGTTATATGATGGTAAATGCGGGCTGTCCGAGACTGGTACATATACTAGAATGGGATAGTAAGGTATCTCAGAATCGGTATTGGTGTCAAGCTATCTCGTAATCTAGGTGTTGAGTCAAAAACCCTGTATTAATTATGTTATAAGGTTTGGGGTATATATATAACGTGGAATGCCTTTCGTTGGGAGAGACAACGGTTGGAATAGAGTGAACCAAAATAAAGTATTCAATCCTACGCGCCGAAACATATTCAATTATGTAGTTGTTGCTTTATTTTAATAATATAAAATTTAATTAATCATGAAAAGGAAGGAACCGAATTAGGTAAACTGTCTATAAAACGATTCCCTCAAAAGACAGGGAAAGTGTAAGTCCCTAAATACGACAACTGATAGTGCCACCTCATATTTATTAGTTAAAAATATGAGTTAATGGGAGTCGTTCATCTTATCAATTTTATTAGCAAATTCATTGAGGCATATTGATTTAGATTATTCCAAGACTTGTTTATTTGTTTCTTGCACAAAATAACTTTTTGAATTCCCGTTTGAAAGAGATTTTGCTAAGGAAAAAGCTTTTAGCGCATCCAAATATCCTTTTCTTTTCCAAATGTTCTTAAGAATACGTTTTTTTGATATAGAAATACGTTTCTTTTGAATGACCATTTTTAAATAAAGAAGTTACTCATTGTTTTAATTGGATGTGAAAGACATGTACTGTTCAAAATGCGTCATTGGATCCCTCAAAAGGAAGTAGTTGAAATTCCATAAGGAAGGGTTCTCGACGAAAGAGCATGCAACCGGTATGCCCTTGACTCTTCTTTCCCATGAAAGGGATGTCTCCTACCGAATGTAAAAACGAAGGTCAAAGACAAATACCCTTTTAATCAATGGACACTAGAAGCACGTGTAACTAGAAGAAACCTTCCTCTGTTATAAAATCGAGTGAACCAAGACAAAAGTGAATCTAACCGACCGGTTGAAAGGAAGAGTACCTCCAAACCAACGAAAGCAAAGACAAGGCATGTATGGACAAAAGAAACTCGCTAAAAAGAAGATGAGATGCAATACTGGGACTAACCCACCTAATAGGGAGCCTGTCTTTTGCAAACCATGTACTGTATATTTTCTAACTCGAGTTGACCATCTCAAACTACCGCCAAAATTCACGTTCTAAGGGACGGTCTTTGGTTAATCAAACCCTCTTTGATTGGAATTCTGGAGTGGGGGACACATCCTTTTAGTTATGCAAGTTGGATTACCCTTTTATGAAAGGTCCTTTCTTAAATACTAGAGACTGACGCTCTTTCTTGTGATTGGAAGGAGCAACTGGCAATTCCATTCAAGTTCCAGCTTTTAAAATTGCTAAATTTGAGGCTAGTCGCTCTTTTAACTTCGTCTTCTACCGTAGTTTCACATTAAGGATTAGGACCTTACATGTAGGAAATATGAGTCTTGAAAGAGCCTTTATGTCCAAAGGTACGCAACGACTCGATTGGAAAGAGAGGAACTCTACTTTTAGGAGGCCACACCCAACCCAGGACTTAAGAGTCCTAAGGGATAGACAGACGACATGCATTCACAGAGGCCCTTTATAGAAATGAAGAGACTCACTTGGTAGAGAAAATGTAATTTTCTATAATTTACTTGGCTTGGGTAGTTAAGATCTGATCTAACCTTTCAGCCCAATAGGGACAATTACGAGGGTTGACAGGTTATTTTTAAGTCCTGGTAGCTGAGTGGCAAGGTCTTTTCCCAGGTTTAGATCGGTGGCAAAGTGAGCAGCTGCTGTTCAAAAGTCTGAATTTCCAAGTCCTGGAAGTTCCTGATGTTCGAAATCGTACAGTTCTAAGCATGCGGGGCTAATTAGGCAAGTAACATGCTTAGCAACAAGCTATTTATTCTCAAATACTGGCCTTTATAGAAAAGTTTTCTCGTCTTAAGTTTCAAGTCAAATAAGATAAATTAGATCAATAAAAAGCCTGACTCCATTAGGGGGCATGCATGAATCTCAAGCTTGATTTACTAAATGACGAAATTAACGGATTCTGGAAATTCCAATTGATCTCAAGAAGGACTTTATTAACTGTGTAGTTGGGCTGAATGCGAGGTTCTCGTTAGTAAACTCAATACCTTAAGACGTCGTTTCTTGTGGAAAGATTATTATAAGATACCAATTCCCAAGAAAAGGTATAGTGAACAAAAAGAGTAGATCCATTGAGCTATCCGGTCTAGTTCTTGGGTAGTATGAGCCGAATGATCAATTATACAATATTCGGGGCCATCGGCATTATATGCCGCCTTTCATGCATAACCCGATCGAAGGGGACTACCATCGAGAGTGAAGCAACCTAAGGACGGACCACGTAAAAAACTAACAAATGGAAGTTTTGGCGTCAACCACTCCATTAATGTGAAGCGTCAGGAAGAGGGAGAAAGAGTCCGTGCAATAGTGTACCATCCATTGCTTCCCGCCCGTTCTCTCCTGTCTAAATAGTTCCAATTTTTTCGCCAGGATCAAACCCTTCTGGAGCTGATATTGGATGTTGAAGTGAATCCTGCTCAATTTACTCGAAGCGGAATCAAAGGTGGTGTTCTGAAGAGTAGCCCTCTCACTCGCTTAATTAGCTTACTTTTCAAGAAAGACATTTAGAGTTGAATATGGAAATGAATACGTTGGGGCACTCTCGCCTTAATTCCTGGAACTAGAAATCTACGCGATTTCATAGGAAGATACAAAGCTTAGCCCTACGGCCCTCCATTCAATGCGAGAAGCCAAGCGCCTTGCGAGTAATCAATGAAAGGTTGTTACAGAAACTGCGGTGCCTAAGCTTAGGCCTGCCTTCACAAAACGGGGCGCTTGATCATTTATTTTCTTGTTTCCGCAGCCCAATAGATTAGAAAAGTAGTGAAAGTTGGCTCCTCGCGTTATTTTTCTTGAGAGAAGGAAGTTTGAAATGAAAGAACACATGCGGCTCTTGCGAAGTGCACAAAAAAAATTCCCCCTGATCTATCACGATTGGAATGATTCACACTATCTAGGGACCCGTAATATACAAGATAAGCTCTTTCTTATACCTTGTAACCAATCTTGTTCTTTTCGATGCCTCATAAGGTGGATAAACACACTAAGTAAACTCATAATTAAAGAAAATTAGCAACACTAGAACCAACTACACTCGAACAAATATCAAACCCTTTCTTTGAACTTTGTCTCAATGATCGAACTTAAAGATATGAAATGAGTGCCATTTGATGAGTCACAGAGAACAAAGGAGAGGGATATGGAAAAGATGAATTAATGAAATAAGAAGTCATTGCTAGTAGTAAGGACTTGTTATGATCCACCGGTTCATATAGAATCCATGTCCTAGGTGTATCAAAAAACATTCTTTTAACTAAGCGCATATAATAAAAACAACCTATAACGCTAGTCACTATTCCCACTGAGGCTAGGAAGTAAGCCCCACAACCCAAAGCGGCGAAGAACAAATAGAATTTGCTACAAAATCTGGTTAAAGGGGGTATTCCTGCGTATGAGAACATAGTA
Organism: Papaver californicum; assembly: GCA_023531435.1. NCBI lineage: Eukaryota > Viridiplantae > Streptophyta > Magnoliopsida > Ranunculales > Papaveraceae > Papaver > Papaver californicum. Next base: position 1,237,263 of record JAJJMC010014301.1, on the reverse strand, counting down.
ATGGAAAAAGTAATAGCCAAAATAGGATTCGTTTTGGCTAGAGTGCCCAAATTCGCTATATATTTGGCATGGGTTTTCCGTAATGCTGGAACTATGGCGAATGTATTTATGGTCATTAATGCATAAATAAAGAGACCAATTAGTAGTGATTGAATTCCTTCTATGGTTCCACATCGGAAACCAGTACAAATATAACCTACATGTCCAATCGAACTATGAGCTAGAAATCTTTTGACTTTCATTTGGGCCATGGCGGCCAGTACTCCTAAGATCATAGAAGCAATGTTGCAGAAAAAAAAGATTTGTTGCAATGCAGCTACATAGGAACCATAAATAGAAAGACGTGACATATTTGCAGAAATAGAGATTTTAGACGTAATAGAAAGGAATGATGTCACCGGGGTGGGTGAACCCTCATAGATATTGGGTGCCCACATATGAAAAGGAACTGCAGTGATCTTGAATAGGAAACCTACAGCGATAAAGAGAATACCCATAAAAAGACCACTAGATAGAGCACCAGTCATTTCGTATCCGGTAAAAATCTTGGCTAATTGATCGAAGTGGGTAGCTCCAGTCAACCCATAAATCATGGAACAAATAGGGTGGATAGGCCATCACATGTAGGACATATGAGTCTCTAAAGAGCCTTTCGGTCCAAAGACGCGAACCCCCTCGTTACCGTACATGCGACTCTCACCGCATACGACTTGCACAAAGACTCCTAAATCCATCCCGATCCTTTTCTTCCACCTCTCCCCGATCAAAATTCCCGTGGGACCCTCTCCCGATGGTTGAGTCCATAAATGGCATATCCTTTAAGTCGATTCTCTAAAGAGGCTCACCTTAAATTCGTACTTACATATGATAAAAGATGATGGAAATTGAGGATGGGTAATTTAAGGATCTCGCTTTCAGTTTCATCAATCTTGACAAAGAGAACGTGAAGAAATCAACTCAATGGTTCATCTTCCACCAATAGTCTCAGAGATAGCACAAGGACTCAGATTCAATACAGTGCCGTCTAATTTTTGATTGACAGAGGGAGGGAACGCTGTCTAACACAACTTTCTCTATTGAATTTTATTGAATTTGTAAACCTCATAAAAAGAAGCTTTCAGATCGGTCATTTTTCCTACTAAACCAACTGTTGAGCTGGTGATGCCGGTATATTCTGCAGATGGTGTTTTTTAGCTCTTGTTGATCCCAGTTGCTTTTATTTTTTCCTACGTAAGTAGTTCTTCCTTACTTGCGCGAGTAGACAACAACAGATGGCACTTGACCAAACCTTAGTGAGGGTCTCAGGTAACTTAGTTTATTTTCTTTTCCTGTAGTTTGTTGTTACTGAGTTCACGAGCAAAGCAAGTCTCGACTAATAACATACTTACTTACTTCTCGTTCTTGACTTTGATTTTGAATATCTTTTTAAAACTTCCTCTGAAACTTCGGTTCGTCAATCATTTGGCAACCTGAACCACTGGTACCACCTATATCAAGCACCCGCAGGATGTGCGCTAACGCTCTCATCCACAACAAAGGAACTACCGCTACCACCTGGAGGATGTGACCCAGCGGTCCTACCTACATGAAAGGGACCAACGGTTCCATCTGAGCATGTGTATTAGCGCAGCTAAGGCCTGTAGATTGGCTGCTATCCTTCTTTCCAGTATCTGGTCTTTGATCCAGCAACTTCCCCTTTTGTTTGTAGCTAACTTCCTTAGTTAGCAAGGCACTGTACTAGGGCCCCTCTTATCTATGTAGTGATTTGTGCCTTTGGTTTTTTTTTCACTTCCTGAAGCCAACATGCTGAAGGGAGAGAAATAGAGTGGATTGAAATGTTATTTCCCTCTCCCACTGGTCGAGTCTATAAATGGCCTCTCCTTTCAGTCGAGTGAATTCATCCCTCTTGCATACGCTTGAGCCTCTCCCTTTCCTATGGTCGAGTGAGTCCCTACCTATGGTCGAGCTACTTTGTTACTGAAAAGGTAGTTCTCGTACAGAAGGCCACTAAAAGGCTCTAAGATCTTAAGATTACCTCCATTCTAATCTCCCGAATAAAAATCTCATGCTTGCTGTATTCTTTTCCTCTTAGTGAAATCCAATATCCCGTAGGGCTCAAAGAAAGGGGATTGCACTCTCTGCTATCCTAGTTCCCTTTCCCATGGTAGCATAACGAGTAAGGAAGTTTAATATGATGATGGAATTTCCTACGGTAACATCTTAATCTTCTGAACAATTTAAATATCTAAATAGATCCCCTATCTAAATAATGATGGTGGTTTCATGACCAAGTGAAGAATAATAATCTTGAGAATCGGCATCTGTCGTTGAGGTTTTTTAGCCTTTTCAAGGGGGTAGCAGAAACAACACTGCGAAGCTGCACCAATTGCATGATTGGAAGACTTTCCCCGGAGCAGCAAAGTGGTGAAAGGTCCTAATGTCTCAATATCATATAACTTTTGTAGCTTACTAAGTCGTTGAGTTGCTTGCACCTTCTTTGAAGGCCGATTCATAAGTGGGAATAACGGAATAGCCAATTACATCAGCGTTGGTCTAGATTTAGATGGTCCCTTTACTCACTTGTTCCTTTTTTTTAGTGGACTGCTATCTCAGTTCAGTTACTGATGAACCCCAAAAAGTAAGATTAAGATAAGTAAACTCATTCTTAATTTCGCTAATTTATTAAATTGCTTAGACGCCCTCATATTCGGTAGCAGCTGTTTTGGCTTGATCTTTGTGCTTTGTGAACCTCTATTCAATATAAGTAATTTTTTTGTTTGATCTGTGCCATTCGGAAATGGATTTAAGCCCATCACTTAGGGACCTTCATCCTGGTGCTCTGCCATTGAACTACCCTAGATAAAAGTCTTCGGTTTCATTATGTTATGCTGTTATGAGACACACGGGTGCATGACCAGCCTAATATATAATATAACATTTCTTACTGATCCTTATGGTATAGGCCTAACATTGAAGTAGCACTCGTCCAATCTTCTCGGATAGATTTGGATAAATTATTGTTATTATCTCAAGATGAGTGTGCAAAAGAACTGTAGACCAATAGCGTTAGTAAACAACTGGTTGATTCCACTCCCAATGTGGCAGCCTCGTAAGATCATCTCAACCGGGAAAATGATGGTTCCGAAAAAGGTTATTCTGGTTCTCGTCCCTGCTGTGGGCACTCCGCCGATGCGATATCAGCAGGTTAATTCCGGACTTGGATGTGCTCATTCGTCGTGCTGCGATTCTTAAATTGGTATAGATCTTTGTGCGTCTCACTTCTGAAAGATAGATGGTGCATCAAGGGGCGATCGATATGATATAACAAAGAAAAATAGGTTAAAGGTGAATGAAGAAGCAGACAAAGGTCCCATATCTATTGTAAAGTTATCTAATCCAGTTACTGAATCTTATTCCTTTAAGTAGTTAGACGCAAAAAGAAAGGCGGAAGAAGACGAGCATAATAGATAACCCCTTTTTCCATTTCTTAGGTATTACCATGACCTTGAGGTACCCAAACTCAGGTTTTCGACAAAGAAGCTTTTGGGGTTTCATCAGCCAAGCGCAAAGAAAGCATCCAAGTAAGAGTGGAACCCACGAGCATCAGGTATTCAGTGGGATCCCATTCAATGTCCAAGGTTCGGGCATAGGCAGCAAGTGAAAGCTTGAGATGATATTGCTCACCAAGCCTAGTATTAGTCTTAGTATTTAATTGGAAACCCCATAGGCAAAGAAGTCTCGTAGTTCTAAAAATCGGTAGGTACTTAACCAACTGTGAAAAAGAGAGGCTAGCGGGGAACCCTCAAAAATTCTGGATAGAGAAAGTAATTTTTGAACATCCCAATTCCCTAGGTGATTTAGTGTATCTCACGATATCCAAACCAATGTTTTTCTGTAAAATATTAAAGTAAAGTTTTTGACCCTTCATATAGATACCGAAAACCTGGCAATTCAAGGGTCAGCTAGACTCGCACACCGCACAAAGATGTAGGAGATGCGGCAGCTCTGTTCCAGTCTATGACAACAACAACAACGGAGTAAGCTCCCATATTCGTGAAGGACTGCTTTCTAGCAGAGGAAAACTTCTATTTGTTGAGCTTGCCGTTAAAGAGTAAGGTGCTGATTATATATCAGCTCCGATTTCTTCACCGAGAACGATAAGGAAGTCTTATATTACGAACAAGCACTAAATAAGGGGGTGGGATCTCTCCTAAAAGACAGAATTGACCTCGATCCTGTCCTACTTATTCTTTTTTCCCGTTTGTTCCTGACCCTCGGATCAGTTGGCAAATCGAATCCCACGGGTACTTTACTAAAAAAAGGATCCCTAAAATAATACTTTATAAGGAAAGCTAGCTTATCGAACCAGACCATAATCAAAGCTCTATGGGCAGACTCTAGGTACACAGAAAGACCAAGATAAGCCGTCAAAACGTAGAAATTATAGCCGTAGAAAGCATCCCACTTCGGAGTATCTCACAGGAGAAGGACTGATCTTTTCTCTCATTTCTATCGATAATACTAAGTAAGGGCGGGTTCTTACTTAGAGAAGGTTAGTTGGGTAGGGTCCTTCTAAGAGAAAGAAATCCTGAGTTACGAGAGAGATTCTCCACATGAAAGACCCGTCAGGTTATAACTTACATTGGTGAATCGGACCAACACCTATCTTACACCAACAAGGAGTCGCTTTTGTTACGCAGTTTGAAATCCTAAGCCTTCCTACATATGCGGGCCCACCAGTTTAAAGAGTCCTCTATCCGTACTTCCCCTAGACCTCTGTCTGGCCTAGGCAAATTCTCTAATCTCGACCAGTATTCTCATTTGTTGGAAGAAAAGGGGCCTCAAAAAGGGCCAACGACCATCTTACAGATCCTGGGACTCCATCTCCTTTACCAACCTACTTTCTTATCCATGGCCTTGACCGAGGCTGACGCTTGTGGTGTACCATTTTAATAGTATATTTCGGTGTGAGAGACTTTGTCGGCTAGGGGTATTGAATCAGTCCTTTGAAACTTCTTCTATTATGAATTTATTGAATTAACTTCGTTAGATCAAACTTTCGTCTCTCAGTGTCAGTGTCAGCCCAGCCTTGTTCTCCGAGCTTTAGCGAGGAGGCCTTGTTAACACCCCCTTCTTTATCTCTCTTTTGCGGTTTCAACTAATTAGCTAACTGAACCAACTGCATCATGGGAACCAAAGGTCCCACCCGCAGCACAGCATGGGATCTACCGTCCTTAAGCACCTCAACTGTAGCTCCGCTGCTAGTGTTGCTTTCATTTCGTTGTAGCTTGTTTTTCCTTGCATACAAAGATTGGCTAACGGGCGGGCCTTGTTTTCTTCCTCTTTTAGAAGGTAGGAAGGAGATATTTAAACTAATGACTTTGGTCAACTGCCATGTTTGTTCGTTCAATTTTTTGTTTTGTTGGGATCTGAACTCCATTGTTTGTTCTTTGGGCGCAGCTGATCTAAAATCCAGGTTCAGGAAGATCAGAACTTGCGGAACTGTCTAGTGACCATGAGTTGGGAGTTGATTGCCTTAGCTGAAATGAGTCAACAGGAAAATCCCTTGAACTGGATTCTGATCAAAGGAATTTTATTAATTTAACCCCTAGTAAAAGTAAAATACATTTTTGGAGTAACAAGTCAATACCCAACACCAGACTTAGTGCTTTATTCTTTGAACTCCCAGATCTTCGAATATTTTCTTATCCCTCTTTGACCCTACTCATTTGTATAATTATATTTGAAGTTCCAAATCAAGCTTTTCAGGGCGGCATGAAGTAATGAATCATGCTCAAAGATGAGTCGATCCTTCGTTATGGACGGTTTATAGATCATCAAATTCCCATAAATTCCACAAAAATTGGGTCCATGTAAATGATCGATACCTAGCAAAAAACAACGTTCCTTGCCCATATTGAGTTCGGAACCCAAAGGCAATCGTTGAGTGAACTGTATCTTCTTTGTGTTAGACAGAAGAACACCCAACATAAAGATGCACACTCCTCCATGTGAAAGATGAATCTTCATTCTCCGCGCCCGCTTACGCTTCACTGACCTATCGAGTGGTAAAGAGAAGAGAGTACGAAAAATAGTAAACAGAGCACATCGCATAAAGATTCTAAATATGACAAGTTACCCTTGGATTCGAGAAGAAGGAAATGAAGAAGAGGATGAAAGGATATGAAGCGTTTCTATCTCTATTTTTGGATGAGCTTCTCCCAATTATGTATGGTAATAGAATAGGACGGCTTGCTCTGACCAAGACTCCACTTTTGGATCCGTCGATGGAGCGTATGAATTTCCTAGAATGTAGATAGACCAAAAGAGGGAATACATAGATAGAAATAGGAATTATAGTACCATTGAAAGAAGGGGCACCTGTGGAAACATCTCTATTGACAAACCATTTCAATAAGACGGGTGATGCCATGCCACAAAGAATGACTATGGAAGTAATGAAAAAGAAAAAGTTTTACAGTTGGACCATCTACTCTATCTGAGAAAAAAGCTTCTCTAAAGAAGACGCTCAAAGTCAATAGTTCACTGAACTTTTTTACCCATCTTGCAAGGTGCACCTGAGATCAACCACGACCAAGATCCTCTCCTTTCAGTCGAGTGACTTTGTCCCTCTCGCTTGAAGTGTTTAAGGTTTTATTCTTTCATACCTTAGTCACTTTTTGACTAAGATTCTGTCAAGACCTTTACCTTTAGATATTTCATTTCTATTGTATATGTCATTTCTAGATTGAATCAATTATAGCAACACAATTTCAGTTTAAGAACATTAGAGCATGCTTTGCTTCAAGATATCCAGCGGAGGACCCTGTGAAATGCACACTTTTCATGAACGTTTGATCATGAATCAAGTGCCTACTATTTATTAACCTCAAGTCAGCGCCTTCCCTCCAATTTGTTGACCAGATTGGACTATAATCTACCTGCTCTCTCAGTTTAGTACTCTTTAGATCAAACGACCAGTACTCGAGCAGGGACCAAGTCCGCCTTTGAACTGGATTCGAAAGAATACTCGAGTGGGAGACCCATCCCACCTTGAAACAGTACTCAAACTGAAGGATGATTCCCCCCTTGAACTGGATTCCTTTCAACCTACCTTTCTCTCTCATTCTCTCAGTTCTCCCCCTTTTATCTGAGATCTTTGGAGAATATGACGTTAGAGAGCTCTGCCAATGGATAATTTTTGTAATCTTAATGAATGAATCTTCCGTTAACGAATGTCGCGGTTGACTTATGATTCTACTGATATAGAAAATGAACTCTTTCGTTTTACCACTGTCCTCCGTGCTTGGCTAGTTTGCTGTGAATCCCTTCCACTTAGTTCTCTTATAGATTCCAAGTGTTAGGCGCTAGCAGATCACTTATGTGCAGCTTCGAAGGCAAATTATCCAAAAAACACTAGCAGGGGCGAAGAGACTCATATGTTCTACATGTAAGAGGCGCCTTTCAATCCTTCCCTACTTACGCTTTCCTACTCCACTATAATAAAAATAATACTTCTTGAAGTAGGCATTTACAGTTCTTCATTACACCTACCTTTATTATCTAACTTGACAAGGAAATTGATTTCTCTTTGCTTATGACATTAGTTCATCAATACTGGAATCCTACGAAATACGTCTTACACGCCTTCGCCTTTGATATACTTTAGGACTTGACCCATGAATATTGGCACTGAAATGGACTATGCCTAAGCTAGACTTTTGTGCCTTTACCCATTATTAGGAATTCGCTATACTTCACCCATTGGTTCAACAACTCCACCTTTATGACTTTACCTGAAAAACTCTGTAAGATAACTAAGAGACTTAGACATGATGGAACCATCGGTCGATACATGAAAATCGTCTATTCCACCTCGTATAATGAAGGATATGCTCCATTCCACTTTTTAAAGTTTGTCTCCTTAGCACAGAAAAATAGAGCATCCTCAACCTACTTACCAGGAAAAAAGGGTCACTTCTTTGAAATATTAATTAGAGCTAATATTATGATATGTATGAACCTTTGGCGGAGAACCTAGAAAAAAGGGTTTTTCGTACTCTCCAAATCAATCATCTGTATCACTTTTACAAGTTTGACTTTTTAACAATGCAAAAGGAGAATACTCAACCTAGTTCCCAAGGGAAGCACTTCTTAACTACATTATAATTAGTATCATTTGAAATGAGAAATTAGCGGCGCACGTCCTCTATTGACGTGCGGAATGCTAATATTTGCTTTTGCTCCCCAGCATATGGTTGCTTATATTTTGCAACATCTGGTTCCTTATATGATAGGCTTCTGTTCCTTACAATTGGAATCAGAAAGAGACATATGCGATCAGGAATCGGCCCACTACCTAACGCGAAGTCACGTCTTCTGGAATTTATCCTAACATCCGGAGCAACCAATTCATTTGAAGTAGATTCTTCTGAAGGGCTTATCATCCGTCAACTATATCTTCAAAAGAAGGAGTGACGTCATTCCCTTTAAATGACTTACTTACTAACGGGTTATCGGCCACCTAACTAATCGGATTAGAGTGGCCTTGCTGCCTCTAGTTATTATGGTACATCCGCAGCATATCGGTCACACTTCCTAAGGGTTATTCTCACCTTCCTTGATTGAATTTTTGTAGTCCCACTAATGGAGGATCGGTAAACCTTTCTCTACTAAGAACAGTCGACCTTGCTTTTCATCTCGCCTCCAACACCGAAGAAAGTTGCCCATCACCAAAGGTTCTGGCACAAGGTCTCCTATTGATCTGAGAACATGGGAGATGCTTTGACTACTCTAATCAACAACATCTCTAGATAATAGAATTTAACTAGAGAGTCCTGTAAACAACGAGACACTAGTATTAGTTAGAAGTTAAAGTAACAACGATTTCCTATAATGTAATATCGTATAATAGAATAGTCAGTCTTCTTTCTAGTGAATAAATTTCGGAATTTTGTTTCAAAGAAAGGTTCTTAAGTTTTCAGGTGAATCAGTTGTGAAATAGGAGCAGAAAGATAGAAAAAGGATTGTTGGCAGATAAAGATGGACAGTCAGGATTCCGTAATCAAAATTTCTCGGCCTCGTCGGCTTCCAAGTGCTCGAAATTTATAAGCTATACAGGAGGCTTGGATGGTGAGCAAAAAAAATTTATAAAGAAGTTGGTCTACTTTAGAATGAAAAAAAGGGCAAAGAAAAAAAGCTCATGCTTTTTTTATCAAACTTTGCATCGCCCAACTCGAACGGAACGCGATGTAATCAAACTAATGGTTGACGCCGTAGAGAATATCAAGCCCATATGGGAAGTAAAAAAAGTAGGGGTAGCAGGTAGTATTTATGATGTCCCAGGGATTGTAGCTAGGGATCGTCAACAAACTTTAGTGATTCGTTGGATTATTGGAGAAGCAGTTTCATCGCTAAGTGCTACTAGATAAACTGGTGGAGATCTTTCAGAGATTAGGTTCGTGTCTTCCTATACATTGATTGGTAATCTAGAAAGAGCGGGTGAGACTATCTAAAAGCCGTTCCTTAAACGATTCCCCTTGAAGTTTGACGAGGGATATCGGTAGTATATATAGGTTGCGATTTCTTCACTCATGCGATATTGTTAGGGAAGAAAATCGAGAACTCGAATACTTTTCCTATTGGGTGTATCCGCTTTGTTTCTCCAATGTCTCTTAGTGCCTTTGTTAGAAGGGCTTCAATGCTCATTTATTGTCTGATTTTTAGTCATAGATTATACTCTATCTGATGTATCTACTTATCTGATCCTTTCTTGTCAGATTTCTACTAATATTTATTTTCGGTGCTGTTTACGGGCTTCTTTTCCTCGTTCTTAGTAAGTTGGGCTTCTCGGATTTCTTTGACTCCTTTTCTTCTAATATGGGAATTGCTTTCGCAAAATGAACGCTCTTTTTCCTTTTTGTCACGTTGGGTTTATTTGGAGCTGTAAGTTCGACTATAATTTTTGGTTTAATTACTTTTTTATAATAGACGGTCTAGAATTGAACGTTGGATCGGGATAAGTACGTTCGAATTCGGTACATGCTTCAAGTCAAGGTTCAACAAGTGCAGAAAACCAAGCACCAGTCCAACAACCTGCAGCCGAAGATGTTTACATTCCACTAATGCCAGATGACGTCATGCGGCAAGAATTAGAGGATAGGTTGATGATAACTTCTTTCGGGATAAGGCACTGGGATGATGAGATGCATGAGGACAAAGTGGATACCCACCTCAAAATAGACAAGAAAATAAAGGAAGCGCTCCTATCTGATGGTTATTCAAGAGAGTCCCTCTTGGCCAAACGACATCAAGTCAGAGCCTTTGTTTTTTATCCACAAGGTAGAGCGCTTTCTACAGATAAGTATGACGACTACTTGGATAAAATGATGCTAGGGACTCACAGAATGGTGTTGTATCTAAGGGTAACCGAGTCTATATACCAGATGGACCTCTTTTTGTAGTCTAAGTAATGATCCTTTAACTGATGGAGCTAGCCAGGATGTCTTGGTCAGCAAGCAAGCGTAGCACTAACTCCCAGTGAACTCTCTTTCTCTTCTTTCTTTTTGATTGAATATACATGAATGTCTTTCCACTAGCTATATCAAAGTTAGAACATGTCCCTTTCGTTATTACAACCTTTCTTCTTTATGTCAAAGACCAGAAGCTATGCATACATTCTCATGGGATTTTCAATTGTTCTTAACTGCAATGGTCTTCGGGTTGCACCTCCGTATCTTCAACAAGGTGGAAATTCTTGTATTATATATGTACATGTTCCTGCGGCTTGGATGAGTATACTCGTTTATCTCGTGACGGCTATAAGCATTTCCTTCTTTCTATTAACAAAGCATCCCTTCTTTCTTCGATCTCCTGGAAACGATACAAAAATATGTGCTTTTTCTACGTTCTTTACCTTAGTGACTGGAGCTTTCAAGGGAAGACCCATGTGGGGCACATTTTGGGTCTGGGATGCTTGTTTAACTTCTGTATTCATCTTGTTCCTTATTTACCTAGGTGCATTGTGATACAGGCATAATTTATACATATTTACCTCCTAATTAATATTTGCTAGTACTTAATTTTGTGTTAATATTATTGTTTTACTTCTTTTATCAGGTAGTTCACATCAAACTCAAAGTTACGGAAAATAGTGTTAAACATGACTAAGCCTGCCACGCCTCCAAATAGTAAGCACGATGTGGCTTGGTTTGTTTTACCTTCTCTGAATGATTACGTGAAAGTGTGATGGATGGTAAGAAGGGATAGTGTACATTTGAGAAAAGAAGAAGTAGCTCGGTGAATAAGGGAATTGAGAAAGACTATTAGGTTTCTTTTAGGAAACCGTTTTTATAAAGTGAATGAGAAGTGGGTGTTGGTGATGATTGAAATAAGCTTGTGGACACGGTAATTTGACTTGAGTTTCAACTGGAGACATCACATGAATTGAAGGGGAAAAGGCGTCAGGTGGTAGAAGACAAAGTATGTGGAAAAGTGGGAGTAGGCTATAGTGACGTGATGGTTGAAAGGAAGGAAAAGAAAAGAGAGTCTTCTTTTGAGTTTGTTGGCTGATAATTTCCTGGTAAATCATGTGCCTATAGGAGTAGGTCTTCTTTACGGAGTAGGGATGTCTTATAGGTCTTCTTTTTGATGTAAGTTAGGGGGACATACTTGAGTAGGTTAGAGAGGAGTAGCATAGGGTCTGCTAGAAAAGAAAAGAAAGGAAGTGAAAGAAGGAGGACTCTTCTTAAAGAAAAGAAAGACACGTAAAGAGGGGAAGGAATACTAGCTAGACCTAGTGTACGGCTAGAAAAGAAAGTAGGTAGAGGAGATGACGTGGCCAGGGGAAACCGAGTGAAAAA
>JAJJMC010014301.1:1160522-1225392 GCA_023531435.1 Papaver californicum | reverse complement strand
TTATTTATTTTAATGGATTTTAAGAAATCCATCTCCATGTCTCACTATTTTTGTAGCTAGGGTTTAATGTTGAAACCACTTAAAGTTTAAATCAATTAAATTGAATTATTTGATACAGACTATTTTGATTTGAATAGATTAATTCCATGATTTTATTTATTGATTTAATGATAAAATTAGTTGTAGCTTTACCAGTTCTGTACAATACAGTAACCTATGCGCAGAATTAATATGATAGCAAATATGTTTGTCTACTTATTTGATATTTCATGCTTGGGTTAAATCCTTAGATGGGGTATACTTAGAAGAGACATATATTATTTGTGAACCTATAATTAGTTTTATATTATTTTCTCGCTAACGCAATTAGATGGTGTATGCATGAGACTTAGGGCTTTTGATGCGCCATGCTTAGGGCGTCCCAGTGATATTTGCGACTCTAATACATATAATAGGTGATGTCGATAGAACGAACAATAGATGAATATTCAGGAGCTATGTTTCACTTCAGTAATTAAATAGAAATAGTGGTGGATACTGAAAACCCTGGTTGTTTCTCCCATTTGATTTATTTTATCAGTTTAGTTTATTTTTCTATTATTATTCTTTTAAAAATCCCAAAAATATTATTCTTGATTAGTTGATTAGAGATATTGATTGCAGTATTTTCCCGCTCCCTGTGGGTTTGACCCGTACTTGTCGTTTTCTACTAGTTAGACGTCGTGTGATTGCGGTTATTTATTTAGGGTATTCTAAAATCCTATCACATTACGTTTTCAAAAGCTTTCTGTTGAACTGGCTTCCATTTCATCTGTGTTGGACCGATCAATATACCAATAATCAAGTTTTCAGTCAACTGGTGGAATACATTGCATCAACCTGGTAGCATTAGCCGATCTGGTACATCGATCCATGTATGTATGCTCATTCCAATCTTGTCCAACTTTGCTAACTCCCGCTTCTTCACTCTATTCTTCTTCGTCCTGGAAACATGTCTTCTGATTCTCTCTTTTTCGGAATCCTCTTTAAATGAAAAAATCCAAGCTCGAGAATGCATGCATAAATAAAAGTTTTAAGAAGCTTCATCTAGTTCACTATCCAAGTCTCTTTGCATCGATGGATGAAACAGGGCAACATAGATTCGATTCCTGCATGATGTAAGTTCAATCGCTTGTTATAAAGGCTCGCCCTTATAGATTATGGGGCACTTCACTCGAGGAAGCGTAAAAAAGCGCTAAACAGCCCCGTCCAATCTGGCTAACCTTTCGACTTGGGACAGTTCAATACATATTGGGGCTTCGTTTTCTTCAATGAAAGCTGAGAAGCCTAACTCGCATTAACTTAGCCATCTCCTGTCCTGCCTATTAATGTGGGTTGGGTTTCATAGAGTGAAAGGTTGGGCGTAAATAGCGCCTCTAGACCAAGTATAACATCGAGCTTTTACCCTTTAAATGAAAGTCTTACCATTGGCGGACGCTTATTTTGCTTGAAAGTCTGAAGCTGATTCAATATTGTAGCAGCTGTTGATTTTGATTGTCTTGTAGATGATGAAGCTTTAATTTAAATCCTAGAGTTGTGGAGTTGTGTAGTGGTGTGTAGGACTCGTGTAGTAGTAGCTATACTCCGCGTGCCGGCAAAGCTCCTCTCCCATGTGTAAACCAATATCCCGTAGTAGACTTAAGCTCTTCTAGATCTCCTACTTTCATTTTTTTTAAGTTTGGTAGGGGCTTCCAATCTTGACTAAAATAGTAGGGGTATCCGCCTGTCCTGTGCCACCTTAGTAGCATAAAAAAAGGTCATGTGTACCAGCTATGTACGAATAACAGTCAATAAATTTACTAATTTTCTTAGTTGCAAGGGTACTTTGCTTTAAAGTTTTTTTCTTACAGTATATTAGAAAGTCAAAGTCTTCTTAGTATTACAATAGTTTACTATGAAGATTCCTACCCTTGCAGTGCTAATAACTTAATTTGTCTGAGTCTTAGTCTACTAAAAGTATAGGAACAGTCAACTCTTATGTTGCAAGGTTCCACCCCAACCAGTAATAAGCACTAAACTGAACTCTATAAGGATAGACTGGGTGATTACTCACTCACTAACATAATCGATATGTATTTAAAATATGAAAACATCCTTCCCTTTGTGCCCGACCCGTTGAGTAAATATAACGAGAATTGTAAAAAAATATATTAGGACATGGGGCGGTATATTTTAGTGCACCCATTAACTCCTTGTTAAGACACGACTAAAAAAATAGAATTTAATCTACTTCTTCTAGGAAACCGGGTCTGAGTCCCTGTTCCTAGTCTGAGTGTTAGTAGTTTCATTAGAGCAAGCTCATCAGTGTTAGGGTTTTTATTTGCTTGATTACCTTGTTGTTAGGTGGGAAAGGACAGAGTTTTATAGTCTAATTCCCAACCTAGTGAGTTGGTCCTGCCAACCCTGCCAACCAGTAGTCCGCAGCCAGTTCCAAAGCATATGAATAGTTAGAGTAGATTACTCAATTTTATTTAAACACAAACAAGCAAGCCAGGGAAAGAAAAGAAAGAAAGAAATTTTGGAGCAGTCTTAAAATAATAGTGGTTAGAGTATTCGAAAACAAGCATAAGAACTGGTTCTTACGAGTAATAAGGAAGAAACCTCACTTAAAAAGAAGGACACGGGGCGATTAACCAATACAAAGAAAACAAACAAAGGATTTAAAATAGATAGAAACGAGTCCAATCTAAGCAAGCATAGTGGAAGGAGAAACAATCCTACAAGTAGCAAATAGTTGCAAGCGAGGAATTAGTGCCTGCTCTGCTAGTATTGGTTGGTGTAAATTTATATATAAAGGATTGTGGCAAGCAAGAGAAACTAAAGTGAGTTTTAGGGTGCAATATGAAAGCCCCCTCGAATGTACCTTGAGTTGATGTCACTGGGACATCTACCGTGAGGATCTGATTAAGCAAGTCTTCTCCCAAAGGAAGTTGTTCATTAACTCCTTTCAATTCTCTTTTGTCTGTGGTTCCTCTTGTTATCGTAGGCTCAGGTGAACTTCTGTTTTTTCATGAACCAACGATTTTTTTTAATCTTTTGATCTAGATCCTTTCAGGAATACCTCTACAGCGAAGTTTGTATCAAGGCTTCTCATAGCTGAGAATTCAAAGAAGTTTAGTATAAATAGATTAGAAGTGTCTAATGCCAGATAGGACGCGTATACAGTTCTTACAGAATAGTTTTCTTTCAAGGAAGGGGATTTCATCACAAGTCAGTTGACCAAGCTTGCATGCGATATATTCTGAACAAGCCCGGGGCACAAGCCATCTGGACTAAGCAAGCTTTTTAATTTCCTTCATTGAAAGGATGACACCTAAAAAGAGAAGTAAGGCTCTTGCAACTGCTTCTTTGGGAATTCCTTTGACAATTTAATAAAGTAGTTCTTTTGAACAAACCATGAAGGGCCACTCTAAGTGGGTTTTGATTTTCGGGCTGCGATAGAAGATAAAGAAGTGTGACTCAATCAATGCCTAAAAAAAGAAAAAAGATGATCCGGTTGTTGGATTGGTCCTTACTTGACACACTCTCTTCTGAGGAGCACCCTATTCATTTATATAAGTTTTTATCCACTGGAAAATGAAGTATCTAGAAAAAAAACATCTCTAGCTTTCTGATCAAACTTAGCAGAAAGCCTACATAATCATGGGATAGCTATCAGAGCGCTCTTCTCTATTAGGGCGAAATCCTTCTCTGAAGCACCAACAGTTGCCTTTAATTCATATCAGCGCTTCCCCATCTCTTGTATTTTTGTTGATCCATCCCAGGGGCTAATAACCAAAGGGGCGAAGTGAGTGGATTTTCTAAAGATAGGGGCTCTGGTCACGGGCAGTAAGAACACACTAGTGTAGATGGGTTTTCCTCTAAATAAGTGGGGCAAGCGCAGGATGCCTTAAGCCAGAAAACTATGAGGACTAGCGAGGTAGCATCAAAGAAGAAGTCAACTCGACCAATGTAAGCTTTCTAGGTTCCATGCCTTTTATAACCGGCCGGTAGATTATAGAACTCAAATAGGTCGGTAGCCCATTAAACTGGAGGAAATTCAGACTTTGGAATTGTTGCTGCTTATCTAGACCTGGGAAATTTAACATCTTAGCTTGGCTTCAAGTAGTAATTAAAGAAGCCGACTTTATAGTGAGTCAGATTAACTTTGATAGCCGCCCCATTTTATTAAGCCTTTTCTAGCGAAACTAGATTATCTTTTTTTGTTGACAAATCTTTCTTCCTTATAAGCCTTCATCTCGTCATAGATCTCAGCAACCAAAGAGATTGATTCTAAGATACTATTCTGTAGTCAGACCCTATCTATTCAATATAAATGGCTATTGATCGCTCGTTTTCCACATCCAATCGATTGATTTTACTTCAAAGACATTGAAGATTAGAACCACAAATGAAAGCTATAAAGCCCCGTTAGTTCAGCATCTGGTGGAAGAGCCCTCTTTTTCAGAAAATAATTCTTGTCCCCAAAGCCCTTCTTACCGGCAAGGGGATATGAATAAGGGCTAAGCATCCACCTTTCAAACAAAGGCGAAAACCAGATCTGAAAAACAAGTAGGACCCGAATGAAGGGGAAGGGGTAGAGTTACCGAAGCCGAGAGCATGAAGCAGCTAGACGTAATAAATATTGATGGACAGAGCAAACAAATGAGGGGTTTCTTCTCGCTAGCTTGAATCACTGGACTAGTTTTCGGTCGACTAGCATACGAAAGAGGGGCTTACAAACTAGCCTTAATTTCCATAGTCATATAATATCATTCCGCACGCAATCGATCAAAGGCTTTCTCGTTTGATTGTTCACGTGATTCCGTTAATCAGTTCTCGGAGCATCGGTTGCCCCAAAGTGAAGGACGCATAAAATGAGAGATCTAGAAAGGGGAAGCGCTCGTTCTTCGCCACTTCCTTGTCTTGTTCCGTACGTACCGTACGTTCGTTACAATCGTCCGGTCAATACAGACGGATTTCTTCGCCGTTCTTTGAATTTCTTCTTGCAAGAGACGTCTACCTCTGGTTGACTTTCCACTACAGACAGAAACCCAAGAGCAGGAAATGGGACTACCGGCGAGGTGACCGCTTAGAGAAAGTAGGAAGATCCCACAGCTACAGTAGGGTCGAGCTAGTCCCCAAGATAAGAATGCCCCAGCGAAGGAATAAAATACCTGCTATTACTCTCCTCGGATCTCAGCTGTGAATATGGGTCTTGTTCCTTGTGTTGATCAAAAAACTGATAATGAAAGGAAGTTTCCAGCTAGCTTCTCATCCTCGGTCCTCTAAGAATTATTCCCTGCTTTGTCCAAGCATTCGATAGCTTATTCATCTTCTTTAGTCGAAGCAGCACCAAGCTCATTCCCTGGTTAGGACAATAAGGACGATTAATTGACCGGGGTGATTAAGGAACCTTATGAAGGGGTTCACCTATTCATTCCCCCAACATCTCTTTCTTATTGTATGTACATGATAGGCACATATGCTAATGAAGCCTGGGAAGCAAATCCAAAGAGTCCTCTATTGACCAGCGAAGAAGGGGCAAGCTATTGATGATAGCCATTCTCAGGAAGCTTAGCTTAGAGCCTTTCCCATGCATGTCTGTCCCGGCAAGCCGAAAAGAGCTCTATTATGCGTTTTTTTTCTTCCATATGGTATTGCAAAAGCAAAGAAAGGAAAATCTCGGAATTAGACTTTTATGTGCCGTGTATTACGCGCAAAATGATTACAACCACATTTAATGGCCTCATCGATACTCCTCGCCTTCTAATACATTTTTCTTTTAGAATCTGGTCACTAAAGTTATTGGTTACAGGCATGGGGCCTCTAAAGACCCGATATTATCTGTAGACTAGACTCCTCCCTTTTCCTTACCATGGATTTCCTTTCCTTTATGCTTTTCCGCCCGATAGATGGATGAAAGAACTATGCTACTAGGTATACTTATTCAACGGATGAGACTTCCCAATGGAAGAAGCCGATTTCGTAGACAAGTGTCTGTATGCCCAAAGGAACTCTGCCCTCTCGTCACACTTGCACCCGCACCCCCTGAACACTCAGTGGAAGAAAATGAAGAAAGAAAGAGGATCCAGTATCCCGGTCAATCGAGACTTACCCCACTTATCTTTTTCTCGTGTTTGCCTTATATTATTGATATATCTTCCCTGAAGGAAATGCATAATGGAAGAAGTAATAGAGAGCGCATCGCTATTTTCGAGACATTATTCTTTCCTCCTTTATTTTTTTTCTTATCCTATGCAAGCAAGAAAGATATGAATATCTTGATGTCAGCCTTCGACTCCAGTGGGCGTTAACCCTAGGTCCTACACCATCTCTAGGCGAAGAAGGAACTAATGACCCGACGCTGGCACCTTTAGCCCTTTCCCATGCTTCCCTTCACCTGCAAGGCCCCTTCTTTACCTGCGTGAACTACTCTTTATCGATCTCTCTGAAACATATGGAAACAAGAAATTGGAGTCATTATCCCGGAGTCTTGTATATGAGGATACTGGAGATGGGAAGGAGCAAGCACTAACTACCGGAACCGGCGCTCTTTCGGGGCATGATTTCTTTCTTAGGTAGGCTTTCATTGCACGGTTGACACTCCTACCCGAGACCAGTATTAATATAGTGAGGCTCAAAATTCTTTTGGCATAGGTATATCTCAGTAACTACAAGAATATCGCATTCGAAGCTCAACTTCCTTACCTTTTAGTGGGTGGTTTCTTGTGTTGCTTAGTCACAAGTGGTGGGTAGGCAATAGTAGGTAAGGTCACTAATGACTTGCTTTGGAAGAGAAAGAAACTTCCAATTCGAGGACTTTCATCGTAGTGTAATTATAATACAAGCTTCCATTTCCCAGAGCATAAGAAAGCCGAATCTAAAGAGAAAGAATCTTTCCTATATCTTTCTTGGTTGGATAAATCAACCGGTCATTTCTTATAAGTCTCTCTTAAAATAGCAAGAAGCGGAAGATAAAATGAAAAGTTTGGTACACATCCCACTTGAACAATTTTCCATTATTCCTCTCATTCCTATGAAGATAGGGAACTTGTACTTCTCATTCACAAATCCATTTTTGTATATGTTGCTCACTCTCAGTTTGGTCCTAGTTTTAGTTCATTTTGTAACCAAAAACGGGGGAGGCAACTTAGTGCCAAATGCCTGGCAATCCTTGGTCGAGCAAATCTATAATTTCATACTGAACCTGGTAAACGAGAAGATTGGAGGTCTGCCTGGCAATGTGAAACAAAAGTTTTTCCCTCGTATCTTGGTCACTTTTACTTTTTCGTTATTTCATAATCTACAAGGTATGATACCTTATAGCTTCACAATGACAAGTTACTTCCTCGTCACTTTGGGTATCTCATTTTCGATCTTCATCAGGATCACAATCGTGGGATTTCAGAGGAACGAGCTTCATTTCTTAAGCTTCTTGCTACCTGCAGGAGTCCTTATCGTATTATCCCCCTTATTAGTACTCCTTGAGATAATCTTTTATTGTTTTCGAGCATTAAAATTGGGAATCCGATTATTTGCTAATATGATGGCCGGTCATAGCCTTGTTAAGATCTTAAGTGGCTTTGATTGGAAAATGCTATGTATGAACGATCTATTGTTCTTCATAGGTGATCTAGGCCTATGATTCATAGTTCTCGCATTGAAAGGTCTGGAATTAGGAGTAGCTATTTCACAAGCTTATGTTTTTACAATCTTGATCTATATCTACTTGAATGATGTTATACATCTACATCAAGTATCTAATTTCATAATCGTCCAAGCACATTGATTTGTCTCTTTCCAAGTCGGTAAACTCCCAACCTTTCATTGGTCAACAACCAGCAAAAAATAGAGTTTTCTTCTTCGAAACACCTACATATATCGGTAGCGGATCAATTCCAACGAGCATTTCAAACAACTCCTACATCTATCTGTCTAGGGGGATCATTCAATATTTACCCATCATGCCTCAATTGGATCAATTTACCTATTTCACACAATTCTTATGGT
The DNA here is from genome assembly GCA_023531435.1 of Papaver californicum. Taxonomy (NCBI): domain Eukaryota; kingdom Viridiplantae; phylum Streptophyta; class Magnoliopsida; order Ranunculales; family Papaveraceae; genus Papaver; species Papaver californicum. Next base: position 1,217,361 of record JAJJMC010014301.1, on the reverse strand, counting down.
CATGCCTTCTCCTCTTTACTTTTTATATTGTCATAACTAATGATTCCAATGGGTTTATAGGGATCAAAATGATTCTCAAACTACGGAGCGAACTGCTTTCACAGTGGGGGACCAAGATCCATAGCAAGGCATACAATGGAGAATCGATCTCTAGCAAAGGTTTTAGCACCGGTCTATCCTACATGTACTCAAGCTTATCGGAAGTCTCCCAATGGTGTAACTCTGTGGACTTAATGGGAAAAGGGAGTAAAATGACGTTGATTTCTTGTTTCGGAGAGATCAGCGGCTCACGAGGAATGGAAAGAAACATCTTATATTTTATCTCGAAGTCTTTATCTAGCACTTCTTTCAATCCTATATAGGGAATGCCTTGTAAGAAGGACATAATGCTAATCCACGTTCTCCACGGTCAAGGAAACATCGTTCTTTAAATAATAAATCTTTCACATCGTTCGTCGGAGCTTCTAAAAGGAGGGGCCCTAAAGGTACCTTAGACACTCGAATGTAGAGAGACGGACCCACTGAATCAATCAATCTAACGATCAGCCACGCCCAACCCTCGACCTATGGGAATTTACTTACTGTCTTGTTCCACAAGGCAGGGAGAGGCTCTTTAGAGACTCGACTGAAAGGAGTCTAGAAATACTTCTACCAACATAATTAAAGAACCTTCTCACCTTGTACTGTTAGAAAAAGTTTTGATCCCTTTGAGCCCTTCTCAGTTTAGAAGGTGTTCTGAAGAGGGGAGTGGGAAGGTTTACTACAATGAGTCAAAGTTGTTATGATTGAATCTCAGAGGCATTATTTTCATTTGGTAAATCCAAGTCCTTGGCCTATTTCAGGTTCACTCGAGGCTTTAACAACTACCGTAAGAGGTGTGATGTACATGCATTCATATCAAGGGGGTGCAAGACTTCTCATTTTAGGTATCATTTTTATCTATACCATATTTGTATGATGACGCGATGTTCTACGTGAATCCACCTTGGAAGGACATCATACCAAAGTCGTACAAGATGAACTTCGACACGGTTTTATTCCCTTCATAGTGTCAGAGGTTCTCTTCTTTTTCGCTTTCTTTTAGGCGTCCTTACATTCGTCTTTGTCACCTCCAATAGAGATCGGATCCTGCTGGCCGTCGAAGGGATTCTTGTTTTAGATCCTTGGGAAACCTCTTTTCTTAACCCCTTTTCATCTGGAGCTGTTGTAACTTGGTATCATCATGCTATACTCGCAGGGAAGGAAAGACGCGCAGTTTATGCTTTAGTAGCTACCGTTTTAATGGCTCTTGTATCCACTGGCTTTCAAGTAATGGAATATTACCAAGCACCCTTCACGATCTCGGACAGTGTATATGGTTCTACCTTTTCCTTGGAAACCGAATTCCACAGTTTTCATGTGATTATAGGAACTCTTTTCTCGATTGTATGCGGTTTCCGCCAATATCTTGGTCATCTAACCAATGTGCATCATGTTGGCTTTGAAGCAGCTACAAGGTACTGGCATTTTGTACACGTGGTTTGGTTATTCCCATATGTCTCTATCTATTGGCGGGGAGTTATATGAAGATAAAGGAAGCTTGAGCAATTCAAGCTCGAAGAGTGGATGAATCTATACGTATAACAAATAAGTAAACAACCTAGGTGGGTTAAGTAGATTTATCTTACTCGACTAAAAGGAAAGGCCTCTACAGTCGAGTTCTTTCGAATCTCCGGACCTACTTGTAGGAAAATAAACTGAGTTCCTTCCTCACTTTAATAAGTAAGTGGGAGTTTATAAAGTATGACATCATCCAATTCCGTACCATCACTTCGTAGTCACGAGCGAGTCCTCAAACCCACCCTTGAAGTCGACTAACCCCTGCTTCCGCTGATTCTCGTCTCTTTAATTTCTCTACTGAACCTCTCTTTATTCTGACACATAAATACAGGAATCGAATAAATGATGGCATATTTTGTTCACCAAGAACCGTAGTTAGACCTCAGTCTATTTGATAGTCTTTCTTTTCATCGTAATAAAAGATATTTTATTGTCAATCCTTCTTTTCCAATTAACCGAATAACCTAATGGTCTATCCTTGGACTGTTATCGCCAAGACCTATCTTAAGCACCTTCAACATATCTTGCTACCCTTTCCAACTTCCCCCATCAACTTTGAAGCAGAAGCTATTATAAGAGACAATACAACTATGACTAAGTAGGGAAGAAACTTTTTTTACTGTCTTACGAGTATCTTCAGTTATAACTGATAGCTCCGCACTTTTTAATCCATTTTGTTCCAGTTCAAACCAGACTGAAAGAAGGATTTTATGCATTAAAAAAGAGGAGATCATACCGAAATACATAATTTTGGAGAGGTCCCCAATCTATTACAAAAAAAATTAATGGCTTAAAAGACCTTTTAAATTATAAGATTTTTCTGGAGATTCACTGATCGCTTATCTTTTCTGCCTTATAGCCATCAGAGGGACAATCGACAACTCTTTCCAGACCTTGAATTGGGAGCAAAGGTTTACATTAAATTATGAGATCTCTGGTCAATTGAGTAAACTTTGAGCTATCATCTTCATATAATACCTTTTAGTAGAGACCTTGCTAAGATATTCACTAACGACACTTTTGCTAGTGCTAGCGGTACAGGTATAGCTAAACGCAATCTTTTCTTCAAAGAAAGATAAGCTACACCAAGTATGCTGCTCGAGATAGCAAGTTTACCGAGATTGTTATCGCTTATCACATACAAACAGCTTCATCGCTAACACTTCTTTCCCTATTTAATGTAACATAGGATTCCCACCTATGAAAACAATTTGACTACATCTCCAACAAAAAATGAGCGGGTGTGAGCACCTAGACGTAATACCTTCTTCAAGAAGCAAAGCAGCAAAACAACGAGCACCACTAATCTAGTCTTTCCGAGATATTTGCTAACGCTCGTAAACTCCAAACTAACATCGGTCGTAGAACTTCTTTTATGTAAGAAGAGGTCAGCTACTTAGTTCTTCGTTACTATGCTCCTACACTATAGTCAATCTGATTACTCTCTAAGGCTCATGTAGACACGTTTATCGGCCTTTCTTTAAGCAATAGTCACTTATATTTTTATAAAATATTGTAAAGGAGTCACGCAGATAGACGATTTTAGCTTCTCTATTCGATTCATAAAAGGAACTTTTCCCCACTTCGATCTGTTTGCTGCCCTGCTTGTTTACAAATTTTAATGAAAGGCATGTCTTCTCGGCTATTACTTGTAAAGAAATTGTGTAGACGTCAGTACCAGCCTTTAAGAGAAATTTATTTCCCTCTCGTTACCTAACTAGTAGAATTTTCACGAAAAATGGATGACTGAGCTTTCCGTCTCACTCATCTTACCAACGATCTTTCTTAATCAAAGACCGGGATTCCCGACTTGTGGTTAAATTTCTTCGTCGTCAACCGGGATCCCTAGTCTTGTATCTAGGATCTCTTCCATTGCTTGTTTATTTCCTACCGATCTAAATATCCTTATTTTTCACTCGCTCTCTTTAAAGGATAGTATCTAATTGGTAGTTCAAATAATTAAGTTGATGGACCTGGAAGCCACAAAGATTATAGATTCTAGACCCCTTTTTTCTAGTTTCATCTTCTGCCAAAAAGTTTTTTAGTACCAAAGAGTCTTTTAGTAACGAGTTTCAACGACTGGAAGCGCTAAGTAAACAGGTCACGTCAAAGCCTTCTAAAGTCAGGGTGTGTTGTGTGACATGTGTGTTGCTTGAGATTCTTCCTTTAGCTGTGTAAGCTTGGAGGGATAGAGAGAGCCTGTATTCGTGAAGCATCCCTAGTGATGACTAACCACACAAGCTTTGTTTTCCAGAAGCTAATGGAACCGAGGTCATTTTAGACCGCTAAGATATAGTGGTGGTTAACAACCTTAATTTTTGTATTTAGTACCTCTTTTTTGTATAACAATTTCTGTATATAGAGACTCTGCTGAGCTGTATCGATCCCGATCTTTCTCGAGTACGTAAGAACTAAATAGGATATTATAGAAGGATGAGAATAAAAGTCAATGATAGTAACATAACTTGTCATCAGAACTCGGATCGAGCTATTTCTAAGGAGCCATTCCTCGGCGATAACCTACCATCACTCGGGTAAAGGAGATTCATACTCCACGAACAAAACCATTTATTGTAAACCTTCTCGCCGCTATGCTACAAAAAAAGTAATCAACACTTCAGTCCCGGGTCGTGCCAATTATTTTAACAGGTCCCTTTTTCTTTTCGCTTACTAGCAGACGACTACGAATAAAACTCGTTTTTTAAAGTCCTATTCTCGATATCCTCCTTGAAAGGTTCCTAAGACAGAGGATGGAAGAATGACTTCAGAAGCAAGGTATTCTGATTGTTCCTTCTCATCACCTGGAAGAGTCCTAGGCAAGTACGGACCTTCTATAAAAGTGTAAGGTCCCTTATATATAGCAGGATGTCCTTCTTCAATATGTTGTGAAAACAACAACGGGTCGAGCACTAAATCGGCTAATCCACCTTCTCGAATAAATGACATTCTACTCATTAACATTCTTGTTTCCACGAGCAGCATCGCACACTCTGTTTTTCAAATGAACATCTTGCCCTTCTTACTTTAAATGTCGATAATGACTGGATCGGTATAACATTTTATAGCTTATAAATAAAACAGAGGTATCACTGCCTTACAACCTATCCTATCGGCTCTGCTTGTACTAACCTCGCGTTATAGAAACCAATTCCAAATCCTTAGATTCACGGAAAAGGTAACCCGGTTACGAAGGAACTCCCGTCTTCCTCCTCGTTTTGATTCTGGGCACGAGAAAGAAGGTACTCTCGGCTGCCTCTTTGTTTCGAAAAGGAAGCCTAGAAAGAGGACAGGATTGACGCTACATCTGATTTTACGCTAAGCTACGAGAGGAGGAGAGTCAAAGGTATAAAGCACGTGAAGTATTGGTCTAGCTCTCGACTATTACTATTACCTAAATGGACTTCTGGCGCCGATACCAGGTAATGTACAAATCTAACCATGTTCCCTCTTTGACATGGGGAATTACATTCAAAAGAGGATCCTCACTAAAGGCAGAACCAGGAAGAATCAAACTAAGAATGCAGGTGTCGAACCCGTGTCTTTTTATCTTGAGACATGTGATTTTTTCCAATTGAGAAAAGGCAGGAAACGAAATTTCATACGAAGACACGAGAAATGGAAATGTCTTGCTAATTAAATTGTTTTTTAGATAAATGCGTCTAGAAAGGAACATGCAATTGAACAGAAAAAGCCTTTTCTACTATAGAGTTGTCAAAGTATCCCATTTCCAATAAGTTGCTCATGAATCGATGCCTCGTTCTGGACCTAGCAATTCATCGGGATGGGGCTAGGCATGAAGGCTTAAGCATAGTGTACAGGAATTATGATACATTTGAATAGCTTGATTCCCAAGGGGTGGTATGCCTCTCTAAAGGAATCAGATAATCCTAAATAAGAAATCTTATTCATGCTTTTCACTACACTACATGCAACCCCTTGATTTCATGCCGGAAGAAATTGTCCTTTACGTAAGATCGTTGTTTAAGAATATTTACCTTTCTAGAGTCGTTCATATCTCGATCACGTGACCATACAAGACGTTTTTATGGTCATTTAGGAGTCTTATCTCTAGATCTGATAAGACTAGTTTGTCTAGGTAAAATGGCTTACTCATTTATATCAAAGATTGGGCTTTATTCTTTATTATACTATTAAAGTTGAGGAATTTCTGGCTTAACTTTACTTAGCTTTGCTTATGAACTCGGTCAACTCATTCCGTCAGGTTGGTCAAGCTGATCCCCAGTACTCGCGGATTATATGAGGGGCTTAGGCAATGCAGACCCACCTTTAATGTTTAACATATCTGCTAAGCTTCCTTACAACAAAATATATATTCTTACCCTTTTTTTTTCCTATTTTTGGAACATCTCCAACAAATCTTCCTCTAAACCTTTCTTTCGATTAGCCAGACGTCTCAACTATACCCCTTTCCCACCAAGAGCAAGTGCACCTAGTGTAGCAGGAGGATCACCCGAAGGATATTGATGAACAGTCTCGCCTCCCGTATTTGATCCATTTAATATGTTTAGCTACCCATGTTGAATATAAGGCCTCTCTAGAAGCATCCTGGGTCTAAAAGGATCAATCGCGCAAAAAACACACGAAAAAATGACATCTCACTCCGGGTCCCGACTGAGGATTGTCAACGCCCATAAGGAGGAGGTAAGAAAAGGCGAGGAAAGGGCTTCGCTGCGGAAAAGACACATTCACTTTCTTCATCAAGTCTCCTTTTACAATGCTTTTATTTTAAGTAAGTACGATCTACTCTCTCTGATATAACCTGGTTACGGAACCGTGGATGACCGGGTGAAGAAGTCTAGATCAGGCAAGCGAAGTTCCAGACTCTCGGAGGAAGAAGTTTATTTATTGCGGAAGTGAATCGCTCATGCAATTAAAGGGTAATAGGGGTTGACTTGGGCAGTTTGCTGGTATTGGAGCCTTATGCTTCAGATTGAACAACTTTTCGCTATGAGGGCACTTCAAGCAAGAGGCAAAAAAGTATTGACGCAGACAGAGTATTTTGAGATTCTGCATTCGCCGAAGATACAAGGAGTTATTATTCCAAAACCCTTTAGTTTGACGGATCCTTATCTTGCTCAAGTAGCTGAGTCATCCTTTTTGGTTTCAAGGGCGGGATAGTTGGTAGAAAGAATAGATAGATCTAGTTATGGCACTGGATAAGAAGTATTTAACTATACTGCTCCCCTAATGCATAAAAGGAAACGGTACTCATAATCCCTAATTGATTTTAGCATGCCATTCTTTCTTTGATTCCAGGCAATGACCGTAGTGTCGCAATAAAGAAATCCTTGCATTTCTTTCTCTCCTGATTCGGCAATTGGCTTGCCACGATGTTGAGCCATCCAAACCTTTAAAGAAACTTGGTCATTTTCAACGTTTCTATTTTGTTGTTCTGTTACAATGTCTTCTGTTCATTTCAACAAGCAATCCTTGCACTTATGAGCTTAAGATTCATAGCAGCTGATTTTCTTTAAAAGATTATGGTTTTAGTTATTGGACGAGATTCAGTTTACATATTCCCTTTATTTTTCAATGTATTGTTTTTTCTTTTCAATATTGAGAGCCTAAATAATCCATCTTTGATAAGATAACCTTTTACATTTGTAATTTTATTTTTCACCAATCACCTTTTTTGATTGGTCATTTCCTCGTTTACCTCGTCTCTGTGAGCTTCACAATGATGTTTTCCCACGTCTTTATAAAGAGCCATGAGGATCTCTTCTTCATTATCACTGAGTAAAGGGAGTATAGCCTTCAATTGAGACCTCTTCCTGTTTACACATTTTGTCTTCCCACTTATAAATGTTTCTCTCAACTCTTCCTCTTCCCTCTCCATATTTTCTCCAACAACAACACTCTCCTCCATGCTCTCGATCTAGCTAGCCTAGAATTTAAGTCGTATGTCTCGTATTTATTTGTTAATTACAACAGTAGATTTCAAACCATGTGTATATCATAATTAATAACAAATGATATTTTTATTGAATACCATTAAACGACAGAGATATGAATATATAAATCTCCAAGTGGTACAAATAGGAATCACATCATATTTTGAACAAACAAATACCAAACAAACATATATTATTTAATTTTTAATATTAGTTAAATTAATTCAACAATACAAAATTATTAGTTGTATTGGAAATCGATATATATTAGGTATATAGTAATTTGATGTGTATTGAATTTTAACAAATAATCATAAATATGTTACTATATCAATTTACTACAAGGTGTCATATTGTAGGACACTGAAAATATACCGTCCATATTGGTGGTTATATTAATGAACACATTACACATTAGAACGCTTTGAAATAGCCTGTACCGTTTCGGCTGGATTTGGACCTTATTCCAGCCGAACCAGTATTAGTTTATGGTTCATGTGTTGCAGTTAATAGTCACACAGAACAATCGCAAGCCATAGAGTTTAAGCTGCAGTAAAAGAGATCAAATTCACTACTGTTGAATTCAAAAAAACAACTACAGTTGACTTTAAGCTATATCACTAGACTAATACTCCCTCCGTTTCTGGAAAAGTGTTACTATCACTTTTTCATTTTAGCCTAAAAATAGGTCAATTTGAAAAAGTGATAGTAACTCTTTTCTTGAAACGGAGGTAGTATATAAGCACATCAGGTCTCATATAGATTTTAAGAAGTTCAAATATCAGAAGAAAATATTTGAGTCACGATTCTTGTGTTCATAAATTACACAGTTGTGTTGTTTTACAACAATAGAAGAAACCAACATGAAATTGTTGTTTAAACAGTTAATACGAACTGCTATAATTCCTTTTTTGGAGGAAAAATAATAGCCTGGAAATTGTACAACAGTAAGTATAAGGTAGTAATAGTAGTACATATTATATTGAAAGATCTAATGAGAAATTAGACGAATATGGAACCAGAACTCTTCTATGGGTAAGGACTAAGGCGTACAACAATATGAATTGAGCAAAATATGGGCCACCGGGATATAGTTAACCAACTATACATGATACACCAAGATAGTTGGTCGTCTTGCTCAGCAATCAGGAAGAATTGGCGGGGCTACTGTACGGGTATTATAAGATCTGCAGTGAGCGCATTTCTGGCCAATTATGTGAAAAGGGACTTCTGTAGTGTCATTGCAGTCATTACACAAGATCCAGACCTACACAAGCCAAAATACAGATAGACAAAATCAGTGAAGAGGTTTTGCCAATTAGCTTGAGGCGCAAGACCCAACCAAAGAGGCTGAGAAACTCAGACTCCTGCCAAATATTTCCCTGGGTTACTCAAAGAGAAGTGACTGAAAAATACGCGTTTTCCAAAAGGCAGACATGAAGAATCAAATGTGGAAGACTTTGAAAGAGAAAAGAAAAGAAAAAGGGATATGATTATTTAAACCCACATGTTACTGATTTATTTGTGCTAACTTGAGACTGATTTTGTCACTTTTCCTAGGAAAGAAGGTTATATTAGGTCATTAGGTCCACTACTGTATGGGTGTTTACACCTCACCACCTAGGAGGTGAAAAATTATTACCTTCTTATCTCGATAATCCTCGGGCATTACGGTCGCTTCAACCTGAAGAAATATATCTTACAACTTAATTTGGTATAACCAATCAAAAGAAAGAAAACCACGAATTTTAGATGTACAATATGAAAAATTCGAATGAAGACGGAGAAGATAAGAAAAATCATGAAAGGGATCACTTTTAAAACATGACGTTCTATACTACAAGGAAAAGGCCACACTGGAATTCAGATCGGCAACAATGCGTATGGAACCTATAGGCTTTCTTTGTTCAATTTTTCAGTGTCGGTCTTTCTCCTTGGTTAATTGACTTCGGGTGCTTCAAGAACCTTTGAAGATTTTATGACTAATTACATGCCAAGTGGGAATATTTATGGCACATGGTTGAGGCTACTGTCACGACAACTGAGTTCTATGATTACAACCTTCACGATGTGGAGCTAAAACTTGTCTTGGAGAGCAACATTAGCAAGCATATATGAGCAAAACGTATCCATTAAGGCAATTTTAATTGGTGTATATTCGTAAATTAAGGGTAACTATCATACCTCTTCATCTATTCTTTTCCAGGCTTTGGACATGTCAAAGACTGATTTGGAGCATATTGGACAGCAATATCTGAAAAAAGAAATGACTCGTCTTGGTATATTATGAGACAGAAACAAGCCTAGGTAAGATGGGAAACTTACTGACTATGCCTTTTCATCTCATTGAGGCAATCTAAATGCAGCGTGTGCCCGCATTTCAGAACAGTTGTATCTTTTAGAGAGTCAAACAGATACTGCAATACAGATTTTATATTGTGAAATGAGACTTTGGATTACCAATTTTCGTAGGAAAATATCGCAGAAAGTATAGAATGTCAAACCTCATAACAGATGGGACAGTGGTGGCGCATTGAGTTCTCCACACACAAGTGATTATCACGCAGACCAACTGAATAGCAAGATCCTGTGTGCTTTAAAAATCATTACCGTAGGGAAGATATAATCCCTCCATTTAATAGAAGTTGAGCTATTCATTTTCATATTTTGTTTCACAAAAGTTGCTATGTATCATTAAACAAGGCGAAATTTCTAAAATTACCCTTTTGATTGATTATTCTTATTAAATTTTAGTTTAAAAAATATGTATAATTTCATAGACATGTTTATATTCGTTTTGTAAATGTTTTAAAATGCTTTCCAACGATATAAAGTTTACAGATATCCGTGTCATGGTTTGAGAGGTTTGTTATTTCTAAATTTTACTATTTGTTATCCATAAGGATATAATTGGAAGAAAAAACCCCAAAAATATCCCTCTCTCCTTATTTCCTTAAAAATTGTGTAAACTTGAAATAGCTCAACTTTTATGAAACGGAGGGAGTACATATTTAGATTAGATAATCGAGTATTATATGAATGTGCATGTATAATTTGTTTAGGAGCAGATGCATAATTCATGAGAAGTAATACATACCACATGCTTGTGATTTTCGAGCATAGTTTAGCTATATATATGTACATCAACAAGAAACCAAAACCTAAAGGAAAAAGTAACGGCAAAAGTAAGAGGATAACTTACGGCACCAAAAGCATTTGTATGATATCGCACACCATCATTAAATCTTTGATGCACTCTCCTTAGGGAAGGAGGTGTCATTGATTACTGACCAACAAAGGGGTTGGACAGGCAATGAATCTAGCATCCAAACTTGTGGGGTTTTTTAAGGTTAAGTGAATAGCATGAGAGTACTCTATAAGTTATGAGAGATTAGTACACAGGATATGATAAATGACTAAAGTAGTTTGAACTGTTGTCAAGAAGAAAATAGTTCTCTGCTTTTGTATGTTTGTTAACATAATCTAAGTAGCGATAACATTCACAGGCTCAGAGTAAGAGTGCGTACCACACTTGAGACAATGAAAGAAATTCTCACGGCCGCCTACTCTGTATGAGATCACAAGATTAAGATTAGTTAACAAACATACACAGACGATCGACAGCTAAACTATTGATAAACTACTGCTTACTACCTGCAGATTCCACAATCATTGCAATGGAATTGTCCTTTATCTGTCTACAAACAATCAAAAACAACATTATTAAGCATAAAATTCGTGCCATAATCGTATTCCACTCCAAAAAGAAGGATTTTTTTTATTGAAGCATAAAAAGAGCAATTTAAACAAGTCAACTGAATTTGTCAGTAGTTATTACATCATCATCGTAGAATTTGCAGATTTCACAGAAGTACTCTCCCATATTAACCCCACAATTCGTACATACTCGAGCAACCTAAAACAGAAAAACTTAACTTTCGCATTAACCGTAAACTAAACAAAGAAACAGACTGAATAGTACGGATCCAAATTCTCCAATAACCAACCTGTTGTTCCGTGTCACAAACTGTACATATAACCTGTAAAGACAACATCAAATTATTATCAAATTTTCACTGATTCAAGGAAAAAGAATTGAGGTAAAAGAGGAATCAGAATGGAGACTCAACTCACTTTCTGAACCTCATGTCGAACTAATTCATGTCTGTCACTGTGCTTTTTCAAATTACTCTGTTCCCATCAAAATTAAACAACCCAGAAAACAAAGAAAACCTAAATCAAAAAGCCCCATATCCATAACAAGCTAATAACAAAGAAAAGTCTAAAAGTTCTAACTTTAAATAGAAAAAATTGAAAACCCAGTACAGAACAGATAGATTTTACTCACAGTTGACTCATTGTGACAGTGACGACAATCAAAGATCTCATTACAACAAGGAGCTCTAATCTTACATCTTCTTCTGTAATGCTGACATCTGATTCAAAAAACCCACAAAATCAAAATCAGAACCCAAATCAGGAAGTGATGTATAAGAAGACCCAAAATAAAGCGATAAAGGAAAATGGATACCCAAATCCCATCTTTCCAAAATCCAACCGTTGATTGGGAAAATTTTCCATTGATAATGATAAGAAGAAGAATACCAGACTCCCGGGATTTCTGAAAGATGAATAGAGAGGGCTTGATTTTTGACTCGGTGTTTTCGTTATATAGCAAAAGAAGAAGCGCCGTTTTCCGAATGAATAGAAACAGTGAATAACTACACCCAGAAAAGGAAAGAATAACTAGACTAGACTATCTAAAATGAAACTGCTAAATTAAGTAAAGTCCATCAGGCTAAAGTCATTGACTCATTGATGATTGACGGTGTTTTTAAGGAAATCCCAAGAGTTTGCTACAGTGTTTTTTTAATTTTGACATACAAGCCGTCGGATGGATAGAGTTAAAAAATAGGACCGTTGGATCGATTATAAGAAAATATTCGGCCGTCCGATAAGTTTCCATGTGTACATTAAATTTGAACTTTCCAAAATCAGTAACGGTTAAATCTGGACCATCCGTGTGTACACATATAAACGTTACTAATTTTAGGTGGTCCAGATTTAATATACACACGAAACTTATCCGACGGCCGAATTTTCTCTTACAATCGATCCAACAGCCCTGTTTTTTAAGTCTACCAATCCAACGACTGGCATTCTCCAAAGTCAAAATTAAAAAAAAAAAACTATAGCAATCCCTTGGGCATTTTAAAGGATAGATAAGGAGAAATCATGATGATTAGTTACTAATTACTCCATCAATTTCATAAAAGTTGAACTATTTTAACTTTGCAGAATTTTTAAGGAAATAAGTATAAAAAATATTTTTAGTTTTTTTTTCAATTATATCCTTATGGATGACAAAATAATAAAATTTAAAAATAACGTACCTTCTAAAAAAATTATAACACGAATATTAGTAAAATTTATATCCGTAGAAAGCATTTTAAAACACATAAGTAAAAAATAGAAACATGACTATCAAATCATATAGATTTCTTATACTAAAATTTAGTAATAATAATCAATTAAATGAGTAATTTTAAAAATATTATCTTATTTAATGATAAATATCAACTTTTGTGAAACAAAATTTTAAAATGAATTGCTCAACTTTTGTGAAACGGAGAGAATATTACTGAAGGTTTTGCAAGAAGATTTTACTTCATGACGAAAAGAATTTTTGGTTAGTCAAAGTGTCAAATGGACCGTAATAAATAAATAGTAAAGTGGTCCGTTATATTTTTTTTTTTCGATGAATCAAGATTGTCTCAGGGAGGTAAGCGGAGAGAACGAGAGAGATCAGAGTAGATCTTGGTTGCAGAAAAATGCTTTGTGAGATGTATTTAGTAGGGTCGATTAGTGACTTAATTATAACTGAACACTCTGACCTCAAATAGGTGAGATAAAGATGAAATATATACGATAATCTTCTCATCCATGATCACATGAATAACTATGGATGAGTCGAGTTCATCCCTTGATTCTCGTAACCTCCACCGTCGACTGTTCTCTTTAGCGATGAAAAATACAATTGGGTAGTGTCGTAGACTGCCAGACCGAGATCCTAATTGATATCATCATTTGTGTGACTGAGTCATCCTTCATAACGATATGTTGGAAGGGTAGCAATACTCTATGTAGTCGATATTGACTGAGATTGAGGAATATTCTCTGATTTGTACGTCATGACTAGGCTGAGTCATCTGGAGAGCATGGGAAAGCATGAGGATCGAGTGCGAGACACAAAGGAGCTGAGGTTGAGCATCAACCTTGTGTGACTGTCCATGTGTGGCTTTTGCGACGCTCCAACTAAGGCACCTACTTAGTTAATAGGATTACAACCTAAACCTAAAGCATCAAAATCTAGATCATTGATTTTAAGAATCATGATTGCAAAAAAATAAACCAAAACAAACCCAAGCTTTCTGATTAGAATGAAAATCTCTCAAGTAATATGAATACATTATTAATGTGTTGTTTTACAAATAAATAAAGAATACATATATAAAAACAAATATACATACCTTTAATTCATTAAGATTTAAGCTACGAAACGAATATCTTCACGTACATCATTTCTTCTGATAACTAAAATTGAAGTGGAAACGAGTGAGCACATCATCCCAAAAGGGATGCTCAGTGGAAACGTACAACTTTCAAGTAATCACTAAAATGCTTCACAATTCAAAAGAACAATAATTTAAAGAGACAATAATAAATTAAAGCATCAACAATTTAGGCATTAAGAAACAAAGTGTACCCTAACCTCGCCCTACTCAATGGAGAAAATGATGTTAGAATAACCCCAATCAATTATCGTAACGCCATCCACATGAAGTGCCCATTTAAATCATGGTTCTGGAAGCTACTATCAAGATCAAATAGTTAGACAATCAAGCATAATTTGCACGCGAGTGATTCCCCCATAATAAATACTCCATTCGTCCTTTTTAGATGAATGTGAAGGTATTTTCACACAGATTAAGGAAGAAGAGAGATACTAAATTTTTTCTAGAAATACCCCTAATTATACTTCCAACTGATCCTAAGGTTTAGTTCCTAGTCTTTAATATGGATTTATAATCTTGTTAATTTTAAGAAAATCTTTATTCGTCTAGGGATAAACCAATTATTCCCTCCTAAAATATGGCTATTTGAATTCTCTACACGTTTTTAGATTTAGTTAAATATGGCTATCAAGATTCTCTCTATATACTGCATATACACATTAAGCCATGTACACTGATTTCAATCTTTTGTTGTCCATGGTTTTTTTGTTTTTTCTTTCAATGTGATTTATGTTAGAGAAAATAAACTATACTGATTTCAATCTTAAAATTCGTCAAAAAATTCCCTCCAAATATGATGGCCATATTTTCAGTTCAAATACTTGTACAAAACCAAAATTTGAATCTTTTTAATCTCAAATTATTTCACTCCTATACTTTTACATTCATTAAAAACGCTCTGGTATCCCTTTTAATTCTCAATTCATTTTCCCTTCTCCATATTAGCATGGATTCTGCAGGAGAAGAAATTACTGAATCTTACACTAATCTTTCATACCATGATTCTGATGGAGAACAAAACATTCAACCTTACTCTATTCTTTCAAATCATGATGATGAAGACATGATTTCTAGTGATGATGAAGACATGATTTCTTGTGATGAAGACATAGTTTCTAGTGATGGACAGATTTCTAAAGATGGAGAGATGATGATTTCTATCACAATAGAAAGAAAACCCAGAGAACTAAAAAATGAGAAACTTTTAGATATGTACCATTTTTTGTTGAAAGAGATGCATAATGGAAAAGTAAAAAGAGGGTACATAAAAAAACTGCTAGAATTTTCAAGACGTCAATTTCAACTGCCGAACGTATTTGGAGACAATCCAAAGAAAATCCGAGTTTAAATATGGTTGCTGATGTATCTTCTAGAAAATCAACGAGAGTTGGTCGTAAATGTATCGAAATTTATGAAAACATGGTACTAGCAATTCCATACCGTTGTCGTACTAATATTCGATCATTAGGGGCAACTATAGAGATGGCAAGATTAATATTGCATAGGAGGATCAAAGAAGGAAATATTAAGCCACACACAAATACAGTAAGGCCAGGTTTAAAAGACGACGACAAACTAAAAAGGATAGATTACTGTATAAGAATGCTTGATACAAGTACTTTTGATTTTGAACCAATGTCTAAGGATATGTTCGATTATGTACATATCGAAAAAAAGTGGTTTTACATGACAAAAACCTCTCATAAATATTATCTTCTTCCCATGAACCCAAAACTCACCGTGCGTGTCAAAGCAAGAGATACATTCCTAAGATTATGTTTATAGCTGCAGTTGCACGTCCTCGGTTTGATTCGTTGGGGAACAAAAAATTTGATGGGAAATCGGTATTTGGCCAATGGTATATCATAAGACGGCATAACAGAACAACAAAAAAAGAAAAGCAGGTACACTTAAAACTAAACCGATTAATCCTGTGAACAAAGATGTTTCGAAGTGGTATATGATCAATAAAACTCTACCAACAATTCGAGTTAAATGGCCTACTTCAGATACACGTAACGTTTATATTTAACAAGATATTGCAAAGCTTCATACTTCAAAGGATGATCCTGAATTTAAGCAAGCAGCATCGATGGATGGGTTCGATATACAACTCGTATGTCAGCCTCCAAATAGTCCAGATATGAATACTTTGTACCTTGTCTTCTTTGTTTCAATCCAAGGTTTACAACATCATATGGCTCCTGAAAATATTGATGAGTATATTTCACAGTAGAAAATGCTTTCAATGATATGTCATCATGCACTCTAAATAGGGTATTTTTGTCGCACCAATTATGCATGAGGCAGGTGTTAAAATGTCGCGGGGGAATCGATTATGATTTGTATCACATAGGGAAGGTGGGTTTAGAGCGCAAAGGTAAGTATTTGCAAATCGGAGTATAAAAAGATCTAGCTCATGCCGTATTGGTGGAGCGCAACATGTTTTCTGAGTTCTGGTAAAGTCTGGGTTAAGGTTTTCTATCTAGAAGTGAAAATCCCATATAGTTCATGGCTATATTTTTTAGTTTGTTTTTAGTCTTTTCTTTTCTCTTGGAAACAATTTTTATTCTTAGTTATTGTTGTTGCATCGAATATGAGTAATTGTGATTCATATCCATCTTTTGTTATTTCGAGTTGACAGTTCTGACTATGAATTGAACTAGAAGGAAAAAATTTAGTGTTTTCAGTTTAGTGAATGTGGAGTCACCAATTTTAAAAGATGATTGAAGTAGGGCTCTTTGTGAAAAAAAATCTCAATCATTCCGCCAAAAGATACAACTATAATTCAAAAACAAACTTGATTTATGTACAGACACCCATCACCTTAATAGGATTTCTGCGCAAACATAAATTTATCAAAAGGAAGATAAACAATATCACACTACATTCAATTTTTCTTTCAGAAATAAAATTCAAACAAAAACTTGATTCCTTCAAGATAGTACAAAACTGGAATAACTCTTTTTATTGATTAACAAGCACGGCATAAGATAAAACACCAATGATGCCAAAGGCATGGAAACAACAAGACACTAATTTAAACTCAGAGAAATCTTCTGAAATAATTTTTTAGCATTTCAAAAATAATCTGTTGACGTGCTTGGGTAAAGGATATGAAACCCTCATCCATCAGTGGTTCATTGACATCTATGTTGAACCTTCTACAAATAGGAAGTGGAGTAAAGAAATTGTACTCTTGATCGTCGTCGAATTTTGATGTTCTATCTTCCATTGACGAAGTCTTTTCTTCAAGTTGGATACATGATTCAGCTGTTGGTATCACCAACACATTTTTTCCATCTGATGTTGTATCTTCCATTAATGAAGTCTAATCTTCAAGTTGAATATATGATTCAGTTGTTGTTATCACCAACAAATTTTTGCCATCTGATGTTGTATCTTCCACTTGCAACAGATTTTTTCCATATGATGTTGTATCTTCCATCGATGAAGTCTCTTCTTTCAGTCCATACCATGTTTCAGTTGTTGGTATCACCAACATATTTTTGCCATCTTCCATGGTGATTAGTTTGAAGGATGAAAAAGAAGTTGTAGAGTTTCTAAATGGTTTTAGCTGGGAAGAATACGTGTACTACAAATATATAGTGGAGTACATATTTAAGACTTTTTTGTAAGTTGAGCCTACACTATTTTCTAAGATTAGTATATGATATTGAGGCATGGATAAATTAGGAAGGTTTAAGGGTAAAATATGAAAACCTTCATCTAATATGGGACTTGAAAAAATCCCTTCCCCTTCATATAAAAAGGTAAGGAGGGAGTAGTATATATAATATTAAGACGGTGAAGCATGTATCCCTACTAAATAATATTGCAACGATGAAGAATGCCGCCCTACTATTAATATTGTACTTAATATCGAAATAGTGAAGAATGCCTCTGTACTAATAATATTGAGACAGTGAATGTCGCCCTACTGATAAAATTCAAATGGTGAAGAATACCTGCCTACTCAACTTAGCAAGAAGATGTGGGGAACCACAGACACTCTTTGCGGGTAAAACATACAACACATATCACATTCATAGCAATTATCGTACATACATACACAACATACACATTATACTCAAAGATACAAGAACAATATACTACTTAATGATTACAAAAAGGTTACAAGAGTTCCCACATTATTTGATGACAATCCATGCCTAGCTCGAAATCCTCTATCCACTAGTTCATCCTTTGAATCGAACGTTGTTAATATAGTTTAACTATAATCACACAAGCCTCTAAGAAGATAGCCAATGGGATCACAATATATATATATTTATATCACAATATCTTACAATTTCATAGTTAATAGCTAAGTGATATAACTAATACTTTTAATTCTAATAAAGATTCTATAACTTGGTGTTTTCTAATTTTATCATAAATAAATATATACTCATCCAAAACAGATGAATTAGGTATTAGTCATGTGGAGAATAACCAATTACTTCAAGGTTATAAGGTTACTCGTGAGGCTCCTAGTATTATTCATTCTCTCTTTTTGTGGATGACTGTCTAATCTTTGTTAAAGCCTCATATTCTGATGTTGATAGAAACATTTTTATGTCTGATTTGATCTCATTTCTCTATTTTGTGAGTGCTCATTTTTGTACTTATATTATCATTTTATTGTGTTGTAGGTATTTTTGGAAGAATAAATTACCATGGAAAATTTGCTAAAAAGTGTTAGAAGCACCCTCAAAATTGATAAAGGCACCCATGACATGTTATAAAGGCACCCACCTTTTGAATTCAAATAAGAGTTTGGGCGGGAAAATCTTTCTCTCGGTCTATAAAGTTTCTACACGTAGTTTTGGGATATTTTTGAAGAGATTAAAGGCTCGAATATACTCTTGCCTTAATAGGAAGAGTTTTACAATTTGTGGACACATAAAGTATCAACATAATCGAATCAGATAAGTCTTGGAAAGAAAATTAGCAAGAAATATTCTTCCACGTGAAGCAAAGTTATAAGTCCCTATTTTATTTGATTTAGTTTCGATACTATTCAAATACTACTCAAGATAACTCAAGCAGCGAGAAGGAAACAAAATCATCAAGATTTTGTCTTAAAAGAAAAATCAGATCGAGAAAAGAAAGAATGGCCGAGAAAATTTTTTTGGTTTAAGAAAAATATTCAAGAAGATAATTGGGGATTTAGTGATTTCTTGTTGTTCTATTTATAAATAGAGAGTCGAAGAGAACATTCAGGGAGATTGGGGGGAGAAAATAGATCGAAAAAAATAAGAAGGAAAGGCTCGAGGAAGAAGATGATGAACAAACTACATTAAAGAAGAGTCGCAGAAACCGTGTTTTTTTCCCTCTTTGTTACAGCTCCAAAGAACTGTCATTATTTGGCAGTTTTTTCTTTTGGTTGGCAACAGAAAACCGTGACAAGTCCTTGCTTTCAACATATATAAATGTATCAAAGTTCTGTGTTAATTTGTTTTCTTTTCATCTTATAACACTTTTGAACTATTTATTCATATTTTGAGAGTGTTTTGAGTATGAGGAGATAAATCACATCTCTGGGACAATGGAGGAAGCTATTATTTCAATAATAAAGTGGTAAATTTCTATTTAATTATATTTTGTAATTCTTTTTATGATTATTTGCATTGAATAAAAATTGAATATATGATTTTGATTAAATAGTTATGATTTCTTTTGATGGATCATGCTTAGTTTAGTTCCATGCTTTCGATTTACAACTATTATTTTGAAAATTTACTTGTCTAGGCAATAATTAGAATCAATTTGAATGTAAAATAATTTCATAATTATCAATATAGAATCACTTAAAAATTATTTAATGGTGGAATCCTTTGTCTCAGTCTCTTCTATAAACTTGCAACAATCTTTTGTTTAATTTTTCTATTTTAGTATTAGAATTTATGTCTAAAATCAATCTTAATAAATCCGAGTGAACGAATCTTTTTACCACTTGTTTATAATCACATCAATTTTTGGCTCCACTGACGCGGACTTGTTTTTAGGTTTAGTTTTAGTTTTAGTTTTTAGTAGTTTTATTTTAGATTTTTATTCTTTCGTTCTATTTTACGTTTTCTTGGGTGTTTGTCTTTTTGTTGCAGGTTTTGGATCAAAAATAAATTGGAGCCAAATAAAGGTTCATATTTGCGATTGATTAAAAGACTCGGGGGATTAAAGCTAAAGACAAAGCGAAAAGAACGAAAAAAAGACAAAAAAAATTATATTTATATTTTATTTATTTTTGTTAGGTTTTCTTTTCAATATTTCCTTTTGGACTTTTATATCTTGTTTGCTTGCTTGTTTATTTTTAGTATTTTATTTTATTCATTATAAAAAAAAAAACACTTGCATACACCAATTGCATCTTCCGGCACCGAATTTTAGGAAAAAATGTGGGATAGTAAGCTGAACTTTTTGGGCGTTATCAGCCGAACCACCACGAGCTTTAGCCCTGTACCTTTGAACAGTCATTGAATGTAGGTATATTTTTCTAAGGTACCCTGAGCTTACCTAAAATAGTGAACCCCAACATTTTCATGTGCACAAATTCTTTCTAAACACTAGTAGTTCTTCTTGTATATGCGTCATTGGATACGTGTAGGAGATAGACTTGAAGAAATCGACTTTTTTTTTTGTGTCCAACCCGTTACACGGATTTAGGTGGTGCATTTTTTTTACAGATATGGGTGGTAATAATGAGGATGAGGTCCGGGAAAACAAAACCCTTAGAGATCATATGAACCCTTCTAGAGTAGTAGTGACCCAAGAGTAATTTTACCATCCACTACTATCAAATTTGATATTAAACCTAGGACAGTTGGAATGCTTCGTACATTTAGGGAGTTAGAGAATGAGAATCTGTATATCCACATAAGAGACTTTAAAATGATTTGTGGAAGAATGAGTTATCCGGATGTCTCCAAAGATGTTCTTAGGTTGCGTTTGTTTCCATTCTTTCTAGACGATAAAGCCAAAAAGCGGTATCATTTTATTCCCTCTAAAACAATCACCACTTGGAATGGTTTTGTAGAGGTTTTTGTTAAGCAGTTCTACCCACACCATAAGACTGATTTGTATGTCAGTCTATTCAAACCTATAAGCAAAAATTAGGTGAAACCTACACGATTATGTAGAAAGGTTTAATGAATTGTTATACCAGTGTCCACATCACGGCTTTGAAAAATCCCACATGGCCCAAATTTTATATGAGGGCCTAGATAGTGAAACCCGTATGCAGGTAGAAACAATGACTGGTAGGAAATTCACCCATCAAGAGCCAATACTTCTTTTGACTCGTTTATGGAGTTACCTGAGAAAACTACACAATGAGCATCAATGAGAGAACCATAAATATCTAGGAATCCTATCCATAGAGTTGATAATAGTTCAGATATCCTTAGCCGTCTATAGGCCTTAGAGATGAATCAAGGGTCAAACCATGCTAGATATGAATAGCAATCCCATGCTTTTTATAATAATTCTATATTTGAAAACCGTCAGAAATTTGACCCATATTCAGTAACCTATAACCCTGGTTGGAGAAACTACCATAATTTTCCTGGTCTAAAGGCCAAAATCAAGGTCATTCTAGTAATTCTCATGCTCCCCCCATGTTTTGGCTACACTAAGAATCCTTCAGATCCAACCCAGTTTCAGAACCCGTCAGATAAGAAAATCGTGAGTTTAGAAGAGTCTATCACCATGTTAGCTCTGAACACTATAAAGTTTCAGCAATCAGTTGAATAAATTTTACAAGCTAGTAATAAGATGATTCAGTCTAACTCTCGGGTTATTTCCGATTTAAAAATCCAGGTTGGTCAGATAAATGAGTCTTTGAGAGAAAAAGATAAGTTTCCTAGTCATACACAACCCAATCCTAGAGGAGTTCATGAAGTATCTTCTGGAGAAAAACCGATCAATCATGTAAACTCTGTTACAACCCTTAAGAGTGGTAAGGTAGTTAACAACACGGTAAACATGCCTGATAGTGGATATATTGTAGCTCCACCTTCCAATTCCCAAGAGGATCCAATAGTTGAAGAGAATAAAAAAATCTCTAAAGAGTCCAATACAGTTCCTGGTAGAACTACCTTTGTTCCTAGAGCCCCATACCACATTTGTTAGTTCCAACAAAGAATGAACCGACTTTCAAAAAAATAATTAAAATATTTAAGCAGGTGAACATTAACATTCTATTATTAGAAGCAATTAGGCAAATGCCTGCTTATGCCAAGTTCCTTAAGGATCTTTGTACATGAAATAGTAAGCTTAATCTCCATAAGAAATCCTTTTTAGCTGGTCAAGTAAGTTCAATCCTTCTGAACCAAACACCCCCTAAGTATAAAAACCCTGGATATCCCACCGTATCTTGTGTGATCGGTATCACGTGGTTGATAAGGCATTGCTTGACTTAAGAGCTAGTTTTAACTTACTCCTGTATCATGTGTACACCCAGATAGGTCTTGTTAAGTTGAAACCGAACAAAATGACACTGCAGTTAGCATATAGGTTCTGTCAAAGTCCCTCGTGATGTCATAGAGGATGTTCTTATTGAGGTTGATAGGTTCATTTATCCAGTGAATTTTTTTGTTCTAGATACCCAACATGTACAGGACCAAAATGCACAAATACCGGTGATTTTAGGTCACCTTTTTTTAGCCACATCCAATGTTGTCATCAACTGTATAACAGGACTTATGAACATATCTTTTGGTAATATGACCACTGAGATGAATGTCTTTAATGTTAGTAGACAGTCTTCTGAGATGGATGATTTAGAAGAGGTAAACATGATCAACACTTTAGTTCGTAATCCATTAGCCTACACTGTGTTTGACAATCCATTATTTTGATGAACCTTTCAGTGAATTGGAGGAAGTTACTATGATTAACACCTTAGCTGATGATCCTCTATTAGAGACCTTCTTTAATAATCCATTATATGATTCTAATGATGGTGTTCGTTTAGATAACCAGTTCATAAAAGAAATCAAGTATTGTGCTGACCTTACAGACCCTAGAATCTATCCAATAGGTTTTGGTCCAGTTGAGAGAATTATTTATCCTGAGTTTCGGGGTAATGATGATTCTTGTGATCGTTAAGTATCCCTACTTGAAGTTCCTAACTTGGAACTCGAGTTTTATGCGTCTAAGGTGTTACTTGAGTTTCTTCAGACTCCATAATCTGATTCTCCTGATACTGTCCAAGAGGAAATCCAGCTATTAGAAACCCGTCGTTCTGCTAAACCTGTTTATCTAGACACTCATATGGAACCTAAATGGACCCCAGATAAATCTAATTATCTTGAACGAAACCTTAGATAAGATTGTGTTCAGTTTGTTTATTTTTCTGATCCAGTACAGGTATCTTATATTTGTGTAGCTCTATTTGATATTGTTGGCCCACAATTGTTTCGGCTATTGGTATATGATTTTGAAAGGTGACTAGCCATTTTATGGTATTTGATGTCTGGCTGAAGACTTTAAACTTAGTACTTGCTGGGAGGTAACCCATACTCATGCTAATATCCTTCCTTATTTCCTTTCCTTCAAGTGGTGTAAGGATCCACAAGCAGATAAATGCCATTAGACTAGTCAAATGATGATTAAGCCTCAAAATGACTCAATTAATTAATTATAATAATTAATAAAATAAGATAATAATAATTTAAAAAAAAAAGTATCATTAAATAGATCTCGAAAAGTTATACGAAATGGAATAATTGAACGCATCATTCGGATAGCGGACGAGGGAGATATGACACTTGAAAGTTTGAATGCAAGGTTTGATTTTAGTCAATCATAGTTGACTTAGGGAATTGACTAATCATAACGTAAATAAGGCTTAATTTAAGTAGTTAATTGCCGTCTTAATCTTTAATTAAGTTTGTAATTAAACAAAGTGTTAATGGAGTGTAACTATAAACTTATGAAATAATTTAAATAAAAACATTAAAATTATATCCCATGGGAAGAGTTATCTCTTCATATTTCTTCACCTGTTTCACCTAGTTGGAAACTTGAAAGGATTAGAAGAAAGAAATATGTGGTGTTGTTGCCTAGAAAGAAAAACAGAGAGCTAGTGAGTGAGAGATTTAGAGTTTGGAAGAGATATGTATTGAATAAAGATAGAGAAAAAGAAAGGAAAACAGAGAGCTAGTGAGTGAGAGATTTAGAGTTTGGGAGAGATATGTATTGAATAAAAATAGAGAAAAAGAAAGGGTAATGATGAAGAGATTTATAATGGTGATGAATAAGTAAAATTGATGATGATGATTATGTGATTGTATTAGTGAAGTGTTTAAGCGAGTGAAATTAGAGAGATTTAAATTGAGAGTAATAGAAGTATTAACTAAAATAAAGAGAATAAAGATAAGGATGAAGATGTTAATAACCATGATGGAGTTATGATGAGTTCGATGATAGCCCGGCGGACTTGTGTGGGGTCAAGCGGAGTCTGATGACCCCACTTAATGTTGTTATGTTAGAGTATTTGGAGGTATTTATTATAGGTGTTGACCCCATTTAACTTCTTTAGAAACCAATTGATCCCTTATATTTTTTTGAAATCAATTTTTACTTTATTTTATTAAAAATTTTGTAAAATTAATTTTTACTCTATTTTATTAAGAAAAATATTTACAAAATTCCATACTAGGATTCTGTACTAGATTTTGTTATTTCATATAGTTTTTATATCTAGAATTAGTAAAAAATTATAATACGATCCAAAAATTTCGACAGCCTACGACTGCGGTTCTATTAGTGCTTTGACCCCAGTGAGATATATCTCTAGGTCCGCTACTGATGGATATGATGAAATATATGTGTGTATAGCTAAGATAACTTTTATAACTGATTTATACTAGTTAGTAATTAATTGGGTAGTTGTTAGATGTTGATAATTGCTTGGAATAAATAATAAATATCTTGATAATCATGATTTTATGTGATTATTGTCTTCACTTGTTTCTGAATTTTTAGACACCATATAGATTGATTTACTCTTTATTTCTTATTATGATTTATATCACAATGATTTACAAAGCTATAGAAACTGAGTTTGCTCAATTCAGAGCTGAAATGAGTGAGTTATGATCATTTCGACAATTATCATTAAATCTGAATTTTATTAAAATCAGCGGTGAGTTAGTGATTAAATCTAATTTTTTAGGTATGTTGGAGATGGAATTAGCCCCGTCTCAAAAAATGAAAAGTATAGATGAGACTGTCATTTTTCCATAGAGTCATCAAGTGTCTGATTTGGATCAAAATTGAGAGTTCTAAAGACCTCGAAACTTTGACCCTTGTGCTGTTTTTATGTGAAAAGTTAGGGTTCTTGAGGAAGAAGGTGACCGAGTCAGATGGTTTAACTCAACTGACTCGAACCGAGCCAGACTAATATGGGTCGTCGACCGGGTTAACTGGTCGGGTTATGGTTCGACCCAAATGGGTCAGTCCATGGGTTAGTGGATTGGTCTGTTGGGATGGTCTGGGTCAGGCTCGCGGGTTAATGGGCTTGGGATTAGAGACATTTTGCTTAATTTGATGTTTTGGACTACTTAGAGTCCGAATTAGCTTTTGGTTCCTTCTGCAAAGTTGTAGAGTTTTTTGAGAGATTTCCAATAACACCAAATCATATCATTTAGATAACTAGATATTTATTTATGATAAAATTAGTTAATAATGGGTCGTAGAACTATTAATAGAATTAGAATTATTAATAATTTCACTTAACCAATAACTAGGAACTTGTATGAATGTTATAAATGTTGAGTGAGCCAATCGGCTAAATTCTTAAAGTAATTATGTGATTAACATTTAGTCTATATTAACAACGCTCGATTCAAATGATGAACCAATGGATTGTGGATCTCGAGGTAGGCATGGCTTGTCATCAAAATAGGTGGGAACTCTTATAACCTTCTTGTAATCATTAAGTTTCCTTTTATCTGTAAGCATGTTGTGTGAAATTGTATGAGCATGTTGTGTGATATGCGTTGTCCAGTTTCCACGCAAGGAGTGTATGTGGTTCCTCCACAGCTCCTTGCTAAGTTAAGTAGCACGGGGAGTGTAGTATTATTACTTTTATTTTATGTCTTATAATGTAGCACGAGACGTGCAGTATTATAGTAAGGTATTTGGGGTAATCAGACGTATGCATATTATGCTTGATTGTAAATCTTCTAGACTTTGATGGTAGTTTCTTGAATTATGGTTTGTATGGGAACTTCATGTGGATGGCGTTATTGTTTGAGATTGGAGTTGTTCTAACGTCGCTTTCTCTATTGAGTATGACGAGGTTAGGGTAACATATTTTTAGTTTGTTCTAGCGTCACTTCTGTGGATCATCTGGTGGTGGTATTTCACGGATATTGTTATTATGGTACTCAATATCCAAGGAGGTGGGGTTAGGATAACTTTTCTTTCATGAGTGTCATATTTACGATGTTGTGCTGAGTGTTGTGTGTAAAAGGTGTTACATTGCTTTCTTTACTTTAAGTATCCTTTGGTAGAGCTGCTAAGCATGTTAGTGATTACGTGGATGTTGTAACTGTTTCCAATGGGCACTCTTCAGGATGATGTGCTCACTCAATTTCCACTTTCAATTTCAGTTATCAGAAGAGATGCCGCGAAGATATACGTCTCTGTAGTTTAGCTCTTTAGTAAATTAAGACGTTTATGTATCTTTTATGTATATGTATTCTTTGTTATCTGTAAAACAATACACTTTCATATTCATAATACTCAAGAGAATTTCAATTAAAAAGTATCAGAGTGTTTGGGTTTTGTTGTTTGGGTTATTTTATGTAATTAGGTAACTAAACAGATGATCCAGTATCCTTAATGCCTCTAGCTTTGTTTTTGGACTACTTTATGTAAATATGATTCCAAAAATTTTCAATCTAGAATTATTGCTTCATATTTAGGCTATAATCCTATTAGCTAAGCAGGTTTAGAAAAAGGGGCGTCACAAGTGGTAACAGTTTCTTCTTGTTCATGCTTTTAATTTCATCTTTAGAACATTAAGGACAATGTTAGATTTAAGTTTGGGGGTATGAGAGAAACTTTTAGTTGCAATATGAAACTCCAAAGTCTAGAAACTTATGAACAATTCAGGATGACACTAACCATTCTAAGTAGATGGAAACAAACCTCTTGGTTGTAGGAGTTGAGGGACCCAACTAAATGGTCTATTCATAAAAGGACAAAGCTCAGGTGTTAGAAATAACATGATAGTCGTCACCATATCTCGGAGTCGTTACGTTCTGTTTTTAGTTTTTGCAACTTTATGTGTTTCTCTAAGTGATTTAGTGGGGCACTAGTACCACCTTGTTATCGCCAGGATGAAGTAGAGTGAGTGATTGAGATCAAGCATCATTATTTAATTGAACTTTACCATTGATTTTTTTCTTTCGAGTATTGACACTTGGATAGCAATATGTGTGTGTTCTTCCTGTCTTCGTCTCCCAAGCAAGAGTGGAATGCAGGATCCATGAGAACTATCATGTAATATGTAAAAAATAAGCATGTGGTTGGATTCAAATGATCCAATCATGTTTTCGATACATTCAATAATTAAAAATATATATATATTCAATAAATCGACTGTTGGGGACCTTGTATATACCAGCTGAGTTGATACACGAATTATGATTCAGACCAGTGAGTGCGTATCTTAATCCATTAGGTTTCACCTTGGCACGATGTTCATATAGATATTTTGGGAAACACTGTTTACTTTAGTCAACATATGCACACTTCAATCTCCATATTCATCTTCATAATTTATTCATATGATTATAGTTTGTTAGATTCCAAGTATTGTGGTTCATTGTACGACTATCTGAATAGAGTTTTATCTTCTTATATATGAATTTTAATACGCTTGAGTGCAAACTCGTGTACATCAATTGGACTCATATAGGGTAATATCCAACTAAATAGCATGTTTAGTGTCTACCCTCAATCGTTAACAAGTACCTAGGGTTTGGAGTAAAAGATTTTGTGGGTATATCTCTTGTAAACCCTAACGAGATAACACTCGTCTTCTAGGGTCACCTAGGAGTTTAACGGCTAGCTGCACGTGCTAAGTGTAGTCGTGATTCCTACGAAAGTGAATTATATTTTCTTTTTGTTTTCTAAATTATATTTACTCGAGGACTAGCAAATAATAAGTTTGGGGGTGTTTGATAGACACATTTATGTATCTGATTTGATCTCAATTCTTTATTTTGTTAGTGCTCTTTGTACTTATATTTCCATTTTATTGTGTTTGTAGGTATTTTTGGAAGAAAAACAGCCGTAGAGAATTGGCTAAAAAGTGTTAAAAGCACCATCAAAATTGAAAAAGGCACCCACCCCAATTAATAAAGGCAGCCATGACATGTTATAAAGGCACCCACCTTTTGAATTCAAATAAGAGTTTGGGCGGGAAAATCTTTCTCTCGGTCTGTGAAGTTTCTACACGTAGTTTTGGGAGATTTTTAAAGACATTAAGGCTCGAATATACTCTTGCCTTAATAGGAAGAGTTTTACAATTTATGGACACACAAAGTATCAACAAAATGGAATCAGATAATTCTTGGAAAGAAAATCAGCAAGAAATATTCTTCCACGTGAAACAAAGATTTACGTCCCTATTTTATTTGATTTAGTTTCTATACTATTCAAATACTACTCGAGATAACTCAAGCAGTAAGAAGGAAACAAAATCATCAAGATTTTGTCTTAAATAAAAAATCAGATCGAAGAAAGAAAGAATGGCCGAGAATATTTTTTTGGTTTAAGAAAAAGATTCGAGAAGATAATTGGGGATTTGGTGAGTTGTTGTTGTTCTATTATAAATAGAGAGGAAGAGAACATCGAGGGATATTTGGGGGAGAAAATAGATCGAAAAAAATAAGAAAGAGAGGCTTGGGAAAAAAATTTGCTCGAGGAAGAAGATGGTGAACAGACTATATTAAAGAAGAGTCGCAGAAACCGTGTTCTTTTCCTTATTTGTTGCAGCTCCAAAGAACTGTTGATATTTGACAATTCTTTTCTCTTTTGGTTAGAAACAGAAAACGCTTCAGAAAACCGTGACAAGTCCTTGCTTACAACATATATAAGCGTATCAAATTTCTGTGTTAATCTGTTTTCTTTTCTTTTCATCTTATAACACTTTTGAGTTATGTATTCATCTTTTGATAGTGTTCTGACTATGAGGAGATAAATCACATCTCTGGGACAATGGAGGATGCCATTATTTCAATAATAAAGTAGTAATTTCTATTTAATTAATTTTTGTAATTTTTTTATGATTATTTGTATTGAGTAAAAATTGAATATATGATTTTGATTAAATAGTGATTTCTTTTGATGGATCAATTTTAGTTTAAGACTTTTGATATTCTATGCTTTCGGTTTGCAACTATTATTTTGAAAATCTACTTGTCTAGGAAATAATTAGAATCAATCTGAATGTAAAATAGTTTCATAATTATCAATATAGAATCACTTAAAAATTATTTAATGGTGGAATCCTTTGTCTCACTCTCTTCTATAATCTTGCTACAATCTTTTGCTTAAGTTTTCTATTTTAATATTAGAATTTATGTCTAAAATCAATCTTAATAAGTCCGAGTAAACGAATCTTTTTACCACTTGTCTATAATCACATCATATGCGAACACCCTCATGAGTTTGATTAACGATTTCAGTCTTGTTTCGGGTCAAGTTATCAACTGTGAAAAATCAGGTTGTTTATTTAGTAACAATATTCTAAATCATGTTGTTTCTCTAATTAGATCCCTAAATGTTAAGAAGATTGCGTTGAATGAAAAATCTTTAAGCATTCCTATTTTTATTTCTAGATCCAAGGTGGATACATTTCATCATCTTAATGATCGGTTTGATAAACGAGTTGCTAAATGGAAAAGAAAACATTTGAACCAAGCAGGTAGATTTATCTTCGTTTAATATGTGTTAAAGGCTTCTCCCATTTATCATATTAATACTTTTTCTATTCCAGATAAAATCATTCATAAGATGGAACAATCTCAAAGATATTTTTGGTGGGGAAATCCAAGCCAAGAGGCTTGTACTTGAAGCAGTGGGATAAAATTTGTTCTCATAAACTTCAAGGTATAGGTTTTAAAAATCTAAATTATGTCAATCTCTCTCTTCTTTCTAAAACTACTTGGATTTTGACTCATTCCCCTCAAGAGTTGTGGGTCAAGATTCTTAAGTATAAGTATTTTAAGAATGGAAATCCTATCCATTACAGCAAGAGCATCGTCTGTTCGTATGTCTGGAAGAGTTTATGTTATGTTGACTTCATAATAGAAAATTCCATTTGGGAGGTAAGAAATAGAAATTGTATTTCAGCTTTCGAGGATAATTGGGTACCAAATTTTTCTCTCCCTATTTTTGTTTATTATCCTAACCCTAATTGGTTTGTAGATGAATTTATCAATAAGCAGGAAACCAATAACTGGAAAATCTGATTTAGTTAATTCCTACTTCACTCCTTAAAATGCTCACCACATTCTGTCATCCAAAATACCCATTAGAGGACAATATATATAGTTTGGTCATTCAATACGAATGTAAAATTCACGGTAAAGTCAGCCTATAAATTAATTTTAGGTCAGTTTACTCATATACCTAATCCGCGGACAGCTAATCCTACTTACAAAGCTTTATGGAAACTTTCAATCCTTCCTAAGATTCAACTTTTTATTTGGAAATGTCATGAAAGAATCATTTCTGCTAAGTTCAGAAATAGATTTATTAACAGCTAAGACACTTATTGTAGTATGTGTGATCAACCATCAATATAAACTCCTGAATATATTTTATTACAGTGTTATTTTACTAAGGCGGTCTGGTCTATTACTCCTTATAATGATCTTATAAATAAAACTAATTGTATGAATTTTGATCTGTAAAGCTGGATTATCCATTGGTTAAATACTTCTCATTTGAAAGAGTATCTTTATGCAATCTTTACTATTGCTTAGAGTATTTTGAGAGATAAGTGCTTTTATATTTTTCAGGAAAAGGTTTTAAATCACAATGTCACTGCTCGAGAAGCTCTTAAGCTTGTTAAAGATATTGATACTTATTTGAATCATGGTTTTCCACATAATACTATAATTTTTCCACCAAATCATGATAGGAACATAAGTGATGTGACTAGTTCTCTTTCTCAAGATTGTGTGATAATTTATTGTGATACCTCTCTAGATAAAAATTATAATATTTTGGGGATTGTTCTAATTATGAATGATATTGTAGGTACCTTCCTTGGATGCAAAATTGTTCCAGGAATAACAAGAAATGTTGAAGAGGCAGAGAGTACCGCTCTAATGGAAGCTGGATTTTGGGAAAAGGAAGGAGGATTGCGTAAGGTCTGCTTAATAAGTGATGCTAAACTAGTTTTCGAAGCATTGAGTTTGAATAATAACCAGTTGTTCTGGTACAATAACTCTATTATAGAAGATTGTTAGGTTATTTTCAAAGATTTTAGCTTTCTCAAAGTAGATTTTTTAAAAAGAAATCGTAATTCATTAGTTTATTGATGCTACTCACTTTTAGCAACTTACCCTTTAAACTATTGGATAAAGGTTTCTGATTATAGTAAGTCCAACAATATTGACAGAGATAAAATTCTTCAAAGTCTTTTGTAAAAAATTTATTATCAGCATCTTTAAGGGGTCTAACTAATTTTAATAAATAATTAATCTCATTATTATCAGCAGCTTTTAGGTCTTTTGTTAGATGACATTTCATTTATCTCTTCCAAGGTTTCAACAGCTAAGGATTCGGCTGAGAAAACAATTGAGTGATCTCATCAACTGTATATACAATCTTAATCTCAATATAACTGATTTGTGCAGATTTTTATACTCCCTCCGTTTCAGGAAAAAAGTTACTTTCTCTTCAAATTTTTGTTCCAACAAAAGAGTTACTTTCATTTTCAATAGGACAAACTTCTAAAAATACCCTTTTTATAAAGTTTCCTTGTTTTAATAAGAAGATATATATATGTGGTATTAAACTTTTTATTGAGGGGTAAATTTGAAAATAAATTTAAAAAACTACTCTCTCTCATCTTGTCTTAATAATTGTGCAAATAGAAAAAGTAACTTTTTTCCTGAAACGGAGGGAATATATGATTAGCATCAAATTCTGATATTAATTATGTGTTATCGTCGTATATTGCAGCAGAAGAAGAGACAACCAAGAAAAATGGTCTACAAAATGGCAAATACGAAGGATCTAATGATGGAGGTGGATACCAAGGTGGCAGTGAAGGTGGATACCAAGGTCACAATGAGATAGCAACAGGCGTGAAGGTAGTGGACGAGGTGGGGTGGTGGAGGTAGAGGAGGCGGTGGGTACCAACATGGTTATTGTGACCGTGGTGGATACTACAAAGGTGGTTCATAATTGTTGCTAATCTACTGCTCAAGCCAAAGCCTTCGCTTGCTGAAAGTACGACTATAACAAGTTCTACTACCAAGAATCTTAGCTCACCATATGTATCTGGATGAATATGCCGTATTATTCATGTGAGATATCTTCGAGGAAGTTACTTAGAAAATAATTGATCGGTTCGAATTTTTTCTAATATTATTCACATAAATGAAATAAGATATTTTATATACCTACAACTATCAAATTCTATTCTTGACGAAAAACTAAATTATATTAGCACGTAGTGTAAATATATTTTCTTCTAATATTACTGAAAGCAAGAAAACATTAGCCAGGCTTTGAAAGTTTGTAGAAAAACTCGGTGTTAAATTAATGTACGAGCTTCCATTCTGCTAAAGACTGCCAATGACGCATTATCAAATGGTCGTATTTGTAAATCTATGTGTCCGGTGTAGCGATTGCATGAGCAGTTAAGAAGCGCGTTGTCCAGTTGTTTGGTCTCGATCGTCTGGATTTATGCAATGTTAATACTGGCTTTGCACCACATTTAAAATTGCACTATAACCTTTATTTGATATATTGTCTGTAGTAGAAAAGTTAATTTCCGAAAACTGGCATGGTTGGAATTAGGCATGTGCATGGTTCTGTTGGAAGTTATATCAGTATGCAGTCTTTGGCTATTTTGGGGATCAATTACAAAGCTTGCAGTTAAGAATATCAACAAAATTTATATATCTGGTGCATTAATGCAGAGGTCAATGAATTCTTTATTACTTGCTGCCAGATGCAGTTTGTAAAATAGACCCACATCTCAATAAATCAATCGGCAACAAAAAAAATTCTTCTTTAAACAAACTATTGATGTAGCAGCTATAAATATGCCTTACATGTTATACGAAATAATGGTCATCTAATGCGCATCGAGTATGTGGAGGGATACCATTAAATTTTGCCAACATCATCATCATCCATATTATCCCTCTCTTATTCTCTACCTGCAAAAATATGTGCATCCAAACCCAAAGTCAATTATAAAGCGAATGTGCGGAAAATCGACCAAGTATACGGATTTACTAGCCGCGTTTACATACATGAGAAAAAATTCTAAGAAACGGTTGGGAAATATTATCGTGTATGCCATCAAGGCTACCTACCTTTCTTGAAAAGTTATTATCCAGGTTTTACTTTAATAATCCCAGTTTTACGGGATTTATGTTTAAATATTTTTGCCACTTGCTATTAGTTAATTGATCCTACTTACTTTTATCAACTTACCCTTTAAACTATTAGATCAAGGTTTTTGATCATGGAAAGTCCAACAATATTGATAGGGATAGAGTTCTTTAAAATCTTTTATAAAAAACTTATTATCAGCAGCTTAAGGGGCCTAACTACAATGAGGATCATGAGAGTTTTAGTCAAAAGTTAGATTTTCATATCTGCCTCAAACATTAACCCGCCAACAAATGTTGTCTTAAATCTTAATTTCAATGAGAAAATGAGAAAATTCAATCATACGATAAAATCTGTTCTGGTGCAAATTAATATGGTTCCTTCCTCCCTTTTCCTTCTCCTTCCTCCCTTTTCCTTCTCCTTTTTTTTTTTGGGTTTTTCCTGCTGACTGATATGAATTGGATTGTTACTCGTCTCCCAAAACTTATCTTCATTAGATTAAGAAACAGTCGAACGCTATGGTATCACATTCAGTATTGATGTTAGATATGCTGACAAGTATCATATTATTTGTTAGACCAGTTGGTCAGTTTGATTGTTAATGGTGGGTTAGCACTTTAAATTATTATTCTCTTTCATATTTATTGCATAACTTAGGAGTACCGGACACTAAAATTGTATATTCTAATAACTATGTTTTCTTAATTCATAAATACAGGAATTTTGTTGAAGTTAAGAAATGTTGGGAGAGAAATGTTACAACACTGCATGTTTTAGGACATCTTAATGTACACACTTTAACTGCAAAATGGAGTTAACAACAGGATTAAATGTTTTTATTTTTAAAGTTTTAAAATTAATTTTACTTTTCAATTCACATCTCAATTTAATTTTACCACTTATGTTGGGAGTGTTTGATCTTAATTTAATTGTTACTGCCTTTAGTAAACGGAGTATCCGATGATCTTCAGTTGTTACTGCTCTAGTATCTGCTGAAATGTTTTAATTTACACAAGGAACAAGAGATATATTTTCGTATATATCCATTCCCATGCTGTTATAGCACGGGTTAAATTCTAATAACTTTATAAAGTTTCTAATAAATAATAAAAGTATAAATATAAAAAGAAAAATCAAAAAAATAAATAGATAGGATTTTAGTCAATAAAATCTATGCATTAGAATAGGAAAAAAACAACTATAATAATAATTTCTATGTATGGACATTTAGTTTAACACTTTAATTTTTTACATGATAGAATAAATTAGCATGATATTAATGTTTTTGTTAATTAAATATGACCTCGTATTTAAAGGATACGATATTAAATTAGAAGGATGGTAGTATTCATATTAATTAAACTAGTATGTAACCTGTGCTACGTACCGTGGCTGATGGGAACAACTAATTAAGCGTGGAGGTGCTTCGCCAGACATCCCTGGTTAAATACATAAGAATTTTTTTGTAATAATCTTTGATTATTTTAATTTTTAAAAGGTATAGGAAACTCTGATACGCTATAGGTATCTAATGATTCGAAGAAAGAAGTTGATTTCCTAAATTTGGGATTTAAAATAATTAAACCTATATATACAAC
Source organism: Papaver californicum (assembly GCA_023531435.1). Classification (NCBI taxonomy): domain Eukaryota; kingdom Viridiplantae; phylum Streptophyta; class Magnoliopsida; order Ranunculales; family Papaveraceae; genus Papaver; species Papaver californicum. The sequence goes on along the minus strand of JAJJMC010014301.1, from coordinate 1,182,075 downwards.
TACTATTTCGTTAATATCTGAATATCTCACTGAATTATATATAAGAGTTGTGATATGATATGTAACCTCATTATGTTTTCGACTTGATAAGTTCATTAACTCAGTAGTCGTTAGCTAATTAAGTTTGAACTCTATTTTATAATTCAAATACGTGTTTTTCGCAACGTACATTTTCTTGTATTCTTCTATATTTGGTACATAAAGATTTATGTATATTTGTATAACTTTGGTGGACAGTAGAAACATCTTTCGATGATAATTTTTCATTTGGTGTGGCGGGGCTTCGCCCGCACCCGTTTCCCAAATATATTAGAGCATATTCATAAAATCTTGATTAGTATGATTATTTTTAATTGATATACCCATGCTACACATCGGGTCCGATGAGAATTTTCCATTTGGCGTGGCGGGGCTTCACCCCTCACCCGTTGCTCAGATACATTAGAGCATCTTCATAAAATCTTGATTAGTAAGATTATTTTTAATGGATATAAAAGTTTGATACTCTTTGGTAATCAAACTACGGTATATGATGAGTTTAAAGTTAAAGGCTTACATGTTACAAAAGAATGAATGAAATTTTAAGTTATCTACCAAAGAATTTTGTGTTAGAAATCCTTATACCATAATGGAATACCAATTATATATATGTGTGGTACTCCATACGCATTTAATAATCGTAACTAAAAGCATCAACCAGGTCTCTGTATAATGTTATAGCCAAAATTTTGTTCGAACTGTAGTCAAGTTGTCTGATCAATTACCAGCCTATTCATCAAGGCACCATTCATGCTGAACCACCAAGGCATGAGAATTCCAAAGCACCTAATTTTTTGTAAATTGTTTGGATCTTATCCAAATCAACATGAGAAACAAAAACCAAGCTAAAATAATACACATAGTGTGTAGGTTTTTACCTTAGGTCCCTGATAGACATGTTTTCGTGTCTTATTTGATCTCAATTTGTATATTATTAGACCTCATTTCTGTACTTATATTGTGATTTTATTGTGTTTGTAGGTATTTTTTGAAGAATAAACAGTTGTGGGAAATTGGGCTTAAAAAGTTATAAAGGCACCTGGAAATATGATAAAGGCACCCACCTCAATGGGTAAAGGCACCCATGAAGTTGATAATAACACCACCTCTTTCAAATTCAAAGAGTCTTTTAGGAGGGAATTTTTAAACCTCAAACTGTCCGAGTATTTTTCGATTTTGAGAAGAATTTCAAGGGATTAAAACACATATATTTTATTACCTTGTTTAGAGGGATTCGTACACAATTGGAAGAGTTGAAAACCAAAAAAAAAATCTCGTTGAATATCTCATTCTCGCTGTTCACAGGAAAAGAACTCAATCACGTAAAAATATGAGATTTGCTTTCCTGATTAACTTGATTTTGTTCCTATAATAATCAATATGTTTTGGATTAACAATTATGAGAAAGTTCTAGGGTTTCGGATTCCACTATTTCTGGTTGTTGAAAATTAATTAATCACTAACTTAACTATTAGTCTCAAATACTCAAAACAATTTTCGAACCCAATCTCATGTTTTGGAAGATTTTTCATTTTAAACTCTAATATTACAACTTTAGTTGTTTTGTCAAAAGTCTAAATCCCCTTCGCTTATAAAATATCAATATCCTAAAGACTATCCCGAACAATTATTTTGAAGCTTTTTTAGAAGAGAAAATTATTAATCGTTGAAAAGCACAAAAATAGATTAAGAAATCAAAGAGATTAAAAACTAATAAATACCCATCAAAAATTACTTCCTCCCACACCCTCGAGAAAAAGTTTAGCTACTCATTGCAAAAAAAAAAAAAAAATTGATTAACCATGAATTTTTATTAATGAAAAGAAGCTTACAATTTTTTTATTGTTTTTAGTCAATTTAACGACCGCTTTGACATGCAGTGAGTAAAGAATGGACTTGAAATGCTGCTGGATAAGACTGCCCAGGAAGGTTGTAAAAGAACGACTCCTTCAGTGTGTTTTAAGCTCCAGAACTGTTGTTGTTACTATAGCAATTTCTGTTGCAAAAGGTTATGATTTTAAATGATTTGGTGACAGTAATAAACAACAGATTGAACCTACAACAACGGTTCCTTCTTCTTCTTCTTCCTCGGTCTGATTTGCAGCGAGAAGTGGTTTTTTTTCTTATCGATTTTATGGCTCTTTGTGGCTCATTGTGGCTCATTGTGGCTCTTGTGTTCGTCTCATATTTATATTGCCACGTTATCCTGCTCCAAAATCTTCTCTTTAATTCCAAATATTCTTGTTAGATTGAATCTTGGATGAAAATAATTCTCAAAAATATCTTCTCATCATAACTGTTGTGAACTCGATATCTTTTTTCCCTTTTCTTTCTCGATCAGTTAACTCTGATTCTTTATCTCGGAAGTATTCTTATTGAAAGAATATATTTTGTTGCCAAAAATTCTCTTCGAACCAACTTCACGGATATGGTTTATTTATTGAGATATTTTTTTCCTATTTTGAGACTCCAAATCGTGTGAAACTCTTGCAAATTAAGACAAGAGAATATCCGTGTGTCAATTCCCTCCAAAATATTATTGAATTTGAAGAAGAAGTGGGTGCCTTTATCAAATACTCGAGTACCTTTTTCAACTCTGGGTGCCTTTATCAATTTTTACCAACTTTTCCATAATTTCCAATTCTTCACTACTAAAATTGAGAATAAACAATGTAAATATGAGATCAAATCAGACACAAAAATTGTGTCTATCTACTACTGTTAAATATGAACTCTTCAGGAATGGAGTTCCTACAGATGTTGAAAATACGAAGAAGGATTTTAAGAATAAAAGTGTTGGTGGTGGAGAAATAACCAAGGGAATAGAAAAGTAGAGATGGTTTATTTTTTCTCTCTTAGAAAGAACCAGCAGAGGAGCGGCGAAAGAAAATGACGAAGAGAAAACGAAAACTGAAAACATAATAAAGATAGGGTTATACAAAGAAGTGGACCCATGCTTCAAAGAAAATGAAAAAGAAAAGAAGTGGGCCCGTGGAAATAAAGAAGACCATATATAACCGGTCTTCAGAATAATCTACCATGGAAACAATATTACGCTATTGTCGTTGTCCAAACGAACGACACTATAAAGTTATCGGTATATCACGATAATTAATTATGTCGTTTCAATGTGTCTTATATAGCCCATTCTCCACTAGTGATCGAGGACTATGTTCAATTTAAGTTTGGGGGTAAGGGAGTTTAAATTTTTTAGATGTATCAAAAAATCCAAAATCAAGAAACTTGTGAACAATTCAGGATGACATTAACCATTCTAAGTAGATGGAAACAAATTTCTTGGATATAGGAGTTGAGGGACCTAGCTAAAAGGTATATTCATAAAAAGACAAAGCTCAGGTGTTAGAAATAATATGATAGTCGTCACCATATCTCGGAGTCTACCTCGACCATATCACCTTATATTTTTATTTTTGTAATTTTTTTGTTTCTCTAAGTGATTGGTGGAGCTCTAGCATCGACTTGTTATCTTCGTTAGGATGAAGTAGAGTGATTGAGATCAAACCCCATTATCTTATTTAGACCAAAAAAAAAAAAAGTAAACAGTTTTTATTTTTAATAGATCGATCGCTGGGGCCCTTGTATATACCAGCTGTGTTGATACTAGAATTAGGATTCAGACCAGTGGGTGCGTATCTCAATCCATTAGAATTCATCCTGGCAGTGACCTTCAGACAGATATGGGAAACACCGTTCACCTTAGTCAACATGTTCACCATTCATTACTTCTATATCCATCTTCTAATCTATCCATGCGTTCGAATTTGATTGATTCCGAGTATCGTGGTCCATTGTACGACTTTCTGAATAGTGCTTTGTTTTCTTACATATGAATTTTAGTACGCTTGAGTGAAAACTTGTGTACAACAATTGGAATCAAAACAAGGAAATTCCTCCCATATCCAAAGAATTTAGTAGCCAACTAAATATCATGTTTAGTGTCTACCCTCGATCGTTCACATGTAGCTAGGCTTTGGAGTAAAATATTTTGTGAGTATATCTCTTGTAAACCCTCACGAGACTACAACTCGTCCACTAGGGACACCTAGGGGTTTAAAGACTTGTTGCACACGCTAAGTGCAATCGCGATGCCTACGACAGTGAGTTAAGATTTTTATTTTCTAGATTATATTTGCTCGAGGACTAGCAAATAATAAGTTTGGGGGTATTTGATAGACATATTTTGGTGTCTTATTTGATCTCAGTTTGTGTATTGTTAGAACTCATTTGTGTACTTATATTGTGATTTTATTGTGTTTGTAGGTATTTTTGAAGAATAAAAAATTATAGAAAATTTGTCTTAAAAGTTATATAGGCATTCAAAAGAAGGATTCAATTCTTACATAAAACCCAAATAATAAAACTGAAATTCAAAAAAAGGATTCAAGCTTCAAAAAAAAGTACAGGATGATTACTTTACTTATACTCCATCTGGTCCACCATTTGGATCAGCACCTGCATACACAGATGGAAAAGGAGGTAAGAGATAAAACTCACCTAATTTTAAAAAGGTAAACAAGAAAGCATATAAAGTCAAAACTAGCCGAGCGTGGGATAAAATGCAACAGATATAAAATGTCAATGTAATGACATTTAGTGGATGCAAACCATCATAAATTTTCTTATGTGCTTTAGATTTTACAAAATCAGAATATTCCCTGAAGTATTTGAACAAACACTTCCGAAGGAATTGGTAATGATATCTTTTTTCAAGATTCTAATGCTACAGCTCCACTAAGTAGAATGAAGATAGGGAAGGAAAAATGGAACATGTAAAAATTTATAATTACCTTATTCTCAAGAAACAAATATTGAGAAAATTTAAAAGGAGGTACCAACTATGTATTAGACCCGTCAAATATGTTAGAACACTCGGGGTATGCCCATCCAATAACGATAGCAGCTGCAAAAGATATCACGGGTTACCTACATCAAAAAACCAATGTACCTATAATTTACTCAGAAAAATAAGGAGAAACTAATATGTAATAAAAACTTTTATGAGCGAAAAGCTATAATATATGCAAAGTGAATCATTGGCCAAGTTCAGTAGTGAGTGAAAATAATATAAAGACTAAAAGGAATACCTAGTAGAAATTACATAATCAAATAGCATAGTGCAACAGCTCATGAGATTAGTAAACAACTCAAAAGTATTTCAGGCAATTTAAGATATACTACATCTAATCAGACTACCACGGCAACAAGTATTGAATAATCTTCATTTATGAGCAATAACTCTAACAGGATCTTCTTTTTCCTTTCGTGTAGTTTTTGTGTCTCTTTCGATAAGTGGCCACTTAATTGTTGACATAAGTTATACCTAAGCATATTATAGTACCCACAAAATCATTGACATAATAAATTACCGCTAAATGCATTCTTTAAGATATTATCTTGACCAGAGTTATTTTGAATCCCGACGGAGCTTGCCAGCCCTTAATATAAACTCTAAATCCCGACAATTGAACTTAATACTCGTTTAAATTACATTGACTATGAAAATAAACAACTATCGTACAAAAAACTCATCAAAATAATATCATACCTTCATTTGAGGAATTTATTCCATTGCTGGCGTTTCTACTTGATTTGTTCATAGCTACCACTAGGTAGCCATGATATCAGTTGATTCGACAGCTTGTGTAATTCAAAAAGGTACAAATAGTTTAGTACTCACATAGACAAAGATAAAATGTCTACATATGATAATCACATTTAATTACCTGAATCTGATCCCAGTTCCAGGCTGTCATATTTGAAAAATTTAAATAGTCCAGAATGCCTCTTTCTTCTTGATGCTATTCTTGCAAGTGTTTTTAAGCAAGTTCTGAAGATATGGAAGTGATTGATGGTTGACAATAATCTGGATAAAGAAGCAACAACATATTAGACAAGAACAGAACATTATAAATATGCATCTTCTTCATAATCTCATAACCAACAAAAATGAAGAAACATTATAAGGGTTCGGGCCTAAACTAATTCCAAATGCAACACTGATGTGATTGTAGTAGTGGTAAATAAAGTGTTCGTTACTCAAACTCGTTGCGTTTTGATTTTAGACCTATTTTTAATTTAAACTAGCAAATAAATAAATAAAATGATATCAATATTAAGAATTACTGGGACTTAGGATTTCACCGTTTATCATATTAAGTGATTCGTACATTAATTATGAACAATTATATGTCAAATTATCAAATCTGATTCATTGCCTAAAGTAGATTTCTAAAAAATCAATTGTAAATCATAAGCATGATACATCAAACACTTAAGCTAAGCACACGTCATCAAACAAAATAACAATTAATTAAGAAAAATCATATATCAATAAAATCAATGCAAATAGTTATAGAATTAATCATAGTTACCACTTAATAATGAAATATGGTTTCCTCCGTTGTCCCGGAGGTGGGATTTAGCCTCTCGTAGCAAAAAAAATGAAAAAACTAGAGAATAAATCAATTTATTCATTTTATTGAAGAATTACAATAAAGAACAGACTCACTCTGTCGCTGAAAGGTTAGAAATCTTTAATGAATAAACAACCCCTTTCAACAGAAGTTAAACAAGCACAAATCTTTTGTATCATAAACCGAAGAAAATGTCGTTGCTACTATAGCAAAAACCGTCATTAAAGCCTTTGGATACAAAAGCTTTCATAAAGGTTTTCATAAATAGTTTTACTTTGTCGCCTCTTCTTCTTCTTCTTCGTTCACGACCTGGTTTTACAACAAATTTTTTATGGAGTTTTTTTCTTTATGTTCTGGCCAAGCCATCCTTCTCGGATGCTCTCTACTCTTCCCTATTTATACTGAAGCATCAAACAATCGATTCTCCTTAATAAATTCTCTCAAAATCGTCATAATCAATGATGCAGATCGAGAATATTTGTTTCTTTCCCAATATCTTCTTGGCTGAGTAATTTTAAAATCTCGGTGATTAACTCCAAATAAGATTCTTTGATGTAGTTTCCTTCTTGAGAATGGTAAGCTCTATGTTTTGCTAATCGAACTTAATATATGATTAGGGAACAACTCAGATAACCAAGAAGATTGTTTTCTTCCCTTTATTAACGCTAACTACCAATTTGTTCGATTTGATGAGGTTCTAGATTGAATTTCATGTGTACATGTTTCTCTCCATAAGGAAAGGAAATATATCCTTGAATATCTCTTTAATCTTTCAAAAAATTGCATTACCATTCACGCAGATGAGAGTGAAATTTGTTCCTGCCAAAACTCAAATTTAAAAGGAAGCATTTGGGTTCCTTTAACAAATTCTCAGGGTGCCCTTATCCAACATGAGGGGTACCTTTAATAATTTTCCTGGTTCCTTTAACACTTTTTTGGGGTACTTTTAACACTTTTTGAGTCACGTTTTCCATAATTGTTTATTTCTCAAAAATACCTACAAACACAATATTAGTACAGAATAATGACTAACAAGAATAGAGAAATGAGATCAAATTAGACACGAAAATTTGTCTATTAAATACCTCACAAATTCTAGTGCCTGGTGAAATTGGTAACTAAGAAACAAGGGATCACAATTATATGTGCACATCCTAAACTGCTACTTCAAATGCTAGATGTTTTCTTGGAGTTATTTCTAAAAGCAGAACGTGATATGGTGATGACTCCGAGATATGTTATTTCTAACATATGAGCTTTGTCCTTTTATGAATAGACCATTTAGTTGGGTCCCTCAACTCCTACAACCAAGAGGTTTGTTTTCATCTACTTAGAATGGTCAGTGTCATCCTCAATTGTTCACAAGTTTCTAAATTTTGGATTTTTATTATTGGATTAAAAGTTTCTCCCCCCAAACTTAAATCTAACGTTGTCCTCAATGTTTTAAAAATAAATGATTAAAAACATGAACAAAGAGAAACTGTTACCAATTGAAGAAAAAAAAAGAAGGATATTACCGTGTCGCAAAAGCATGGTTACCTCCCAAGAAGTGCTAAGATTAAAGTCTTCATCCAGACATTAAATACCAAAAACTGGCTAGTCATCTTTCAAAATCATATACCAATATCTGAAATAAATGTGGGTCAACAATACCAAATAGAGATGACACAAATATAAGACACTTGTACTAGATCAGACATATAAACAAACTGAGCACAACCTTATATAAGGTTTCGTTCAAGACAACTTGATTTATCGTGGGTGGCCATTTAGCTTCCATATGAGTGTCTTGATAAACAGGTTCATCCAAACGACTGGTCTTCAATAGCTGGATCTCCTCATGGACAGTATCATGAGGATCGGGTTATGGAGTCTGAAGAAACTCAAGTAATACCTTAGATGCACAAAGCTCGAGTCCTAATTTAGGGACTTCAAATTGGGATACTTGACGATCACAAGAATCATCACTACCCCCAAACTTATGGTAAACAATACTCTCAAATGGACCAAAAACTATTGGTTAGATTCTAGGGTCCGTAAGGTCAGCACCATACCCGTTTTCTTTTATGGACTGGTCATCTAAACGAACACCATCATCAAATTCATATAATAGATTATCAAAGAAAGCCTCGTTGACTTCCTCCGGTTCACTGAAAGGTTCATCTAATAATTGATTGTCAAACACAGTGCAGGCTAAAGGATTACGAACTAATGTGCTAATCATGTTCACCTCTTCTAAATCATCCATCTCACAAGACTGTCTAATAAGATTAAATACATTTAGCTCAGTGGTCATATTACCAAAAAATATGTTCATAAGTCTTGTTCTACAGTTGATGACAACATTTGATGTGGCTTTAAATGGGAGACCTAAAATCACCGGTATTTGAACACTTTGGTCCTGAACAGGATGGGTATCTAGAAAAAAAAATCCACTGGATAAATGAACCTATCAACCTCAATAAGAACATCTTCTATGATACCACAAGGAACTTCGACAAACGTATCAGCTAACTGCAGTGTCATGTTGGTCGGTTTCAACTACCAAGACCTAGCTGGGTGTACACATCATACGGAAGTAAGTTAACACTAGCTCATAAGTAGATAAATGCCTTATCAACTACGTGATTACCAATCACACAAGATATGGTGGGACATCCAGGGTCTTTATATTTAGGGGGTGTTTGGTTTAGAAGGATTGAACTTACTTGACCAGCTAAAAAGGCTTTCTTATTTACATTAAGCTTACGCTTTCATGTACATATATCTTTAAGGAACTTGGCATAAGAAGGCATTTGCCTAATTACTTCTAGTAACGGAATTTTGATGTTCACTTGCTTAAATATTTCCATTATCTCGTTGAAGTCTATTCTTTCTTTGTTGTAACTAACAATGGTGGGTATAGGGCTTTCGGCACAAAGGTAGTCCTATCAAGAACTGCTTGGGAATCCTTAGAAATTATTTCATTCTCTTCAGTTATTGTCTTATCTTGGGAAGTAGAAGGTAGAACTACAGTATGTCCTCTATCAGACATGGTTACCTTATTGTAAACTATTTTTCTACTCCTAAGGGTTGTAACAAAGTTCACATGATTAAACGTTTTATCTCCTCTAGGATTAGGATCTGCTTGACTAGAAAATTTTTCTATTTCTCTCTCACTTAGTGCTTTAGATATCTGAGCTACTTAAAGTTCTAACTTAGCAAGAGTCTGCGCGGTTGTCTTTTGAAATCTAAGATGGATCTTTGCTAATATATTAAGAGATTACTATAAGCTAATCATTTTATTCTCAGAAGGGTTTTGAGAGTAGGTTGTCTCTAGTGGATTCATGGTATAGCCAAAACATGGAAGATCCTCAAAATTACTAAACTGACCTTGATTCTAACCCTTAGATCAGGAAAAATTAGTATGGTTTCTCCAACCAGGGTTATAGATTTCTGAATATGGGTCAAATTTTTGACGGTTTTTGAACCTAGCGTTGTTATAAAGAGCATGAGCTTGTTCTTCATATCTAGCATGGTTTGATCCTTGATTCATCTCTAAGGCCTTTAGATGCCTAAGGATATCTGACCCATCATAAACTCTATCGACCCTATGAATAGGATTCCTAGATATTTTTTGTTCTCTCATATAAGCATATTGCCTAGTTTTCTCAGTTAACTCGATGGACGAGTCAAAACATTTATTTGGGTCCTGATGTGTGAATTCTCCACCACTCATTGTTTTAACCTGCATACGAGTTTCACTATCTAGGCCCTCATACAAAATTTGTGCCATGTGGGCTTTCTCAAATCTGTGATTTGGACACTGGTATAACAATTCATTAAACCTTTCTACATTATCATGTAGGTTTAAATAGACTGACGAACAGCAGCAGTCTTATTGTATGGGTAGAATTTCTTAACAAAAACTTCTACAAGACCATCCCAGGTGGTGATTGTTTTAGAAGGAATAAAATGATACCACTCTTTGGCTTTATCTTCAAAATAGAAGGGAAACAAAGGCAACCTAAGCACATCTTTGGAGACATTCGGATAACTCATTGTTTCACAATTCATTTCGAAGTCTCTTATTTAGATATACGGGCTCTCATTTCTAACCCCCTAAATGTCCGAAGCATGCCAATTGTCCCAGGTTTAATATCAAATTTCATAGTAGTGGTTGGTAAAACTACCCTAGGGTCATGTACTACTCTAGATGGGTTCGTACAATCTCTAAGGGTTTTGTTTACCTAGACTTCATGCTCATGATTACCACCCATTTCGGAAAAAACCGATGTACAACCTAAATCCGTGTAACGGATCGGACTCAAACAAAAAAGGTTTCTTCAAGTCTATCTCCTACATGAATCCCACGAGGCATACACAAGCAAGGATACTAGTGTTTATCAAGAATCTGTGTACATACAAATGCTAGTGTTTACTATTTTAGGTAAGCTTGAGTTACCTCAGCAAAATATACCTACAGTCAAAAGACTAGTCAAAGGTACAAGGCTGGGGTTTGTGGTGTTTTGGATGATAACGCCCAGAGGGTTCACCGTACTATCCCACAAGTTTTCCTAAAATCGGTGTCGGAAGATGTAGTTGGTGTATGTGATTGTGCTTTTTTTACAATTAAAATACTAAAAATAAACAAGCAAGCAACATAAATAAATGTCCAAAAAAAATAAAAATAATAAAAATAAAAACTAACAAAATAAATAAAATATAAATATAAAAAAACCTTTGTCTTTTTCTCCGTTTTTTCGTTTAAACTTTAACTCCAAGTCTTTTGGCTCAATTCCTTTTCGTTTTCGTTCCAAAACCTGTAACAAAAGAGAAATACTCAAAAACGTAAAATAGAACAAAAGAATAAAAATACAAAATAAAACTACTAAAAACTAAAACTAAACCTAAAAACAAATCTAAATACAATTCCACGTTGGTGGCGCCAAAAACTGATGTGATTGTAGTAGTGGCAAATAAAGCATTCATTACTCAGCCTCATTGCGTTTTGATTTTAGGTTTTTTTTTAATTTAAACTAGAAAATAAATAAATAAAATGATATCAATATTAAGAATTACTGGGACTTAGGATTTCACCATTTATCATATTAAGTGTTCATACATTAAATATGAATAATTATAGATCAAATTATCAACTCTAATTCTTTTCCTAAAGTAGATTTCTACAAAATTAATTAAAAATCATAAGCATTATGCATCAAAACACTTAAGCTAAGCATACATCGTCAAACAAAATAACAATTAATTAAGAAAAATCATATATCAATTAAAATCAATACAAGTAGTTATATAATTAATCATAGTTACCACTTAATAATGAAATATGGTTTCCTCTGTAGTCCCAGAGGCGGGATTTAGCCCCTCATTGCAAAAAAAAAAAAGGAATAAAGTAGAGAAGAAATCAATTTATTCATTTAACTAAAGAATGTCAATAAAGAACGGACTCACTCTGTCGCTGAAAGATTAGAAATCTTTAATGAATAAACGACCCCTTTCAACATAAGTTCAACAAGCACAAATCTTTTTTGTCCTAACCCAAGAAAGTGTCGCTGCTACTGTAGCAAAAACCGTCAATGAAGCTTTTGATTCCATAACGATTTTCAGCGAAAGTTTTACTTTGTCGCCTTTTTTTTTCTTCTTCTTCTTCGTTCACGACCTGGTTTTGCATCAAATGTTTTTAGGAGTTTTTTTTCTTTGTGTTCTGGCCAAGCCATCCTCCTCCCGGATGCTCTCTAGTCTTCCCTATTTATACTGAAGCATCAAACAATCTATTCTCCTTAACAAATTCTCTCAAAATCTTCATAATCAATGATGGAGATCGAGAATATTTTTTTCTTTCCCATTATCTTCTCGGCTGAATAATTTTCAAATCTCGGTGATTAACTCCAAATCAGATTCTTTGATGTAGTTTCCTTTTTGAGAATGGTAAGCTCTATGTTTTGCTAAATCGAACTTAATATATGGTTAGGGAGCAGCTCAGATTGTCGAGAAGATTGTTTTCTTCCCTTTATGAACGCTAACTACAAATTTGTTCGATTTGATGAGATTCTGGATTGAATTTCATGTGTACACGTTTCTCTCCATAAGGAAAGGAAATATATCCTTGAATATCTCTTTAATCTTTCCAAAAATTGCATTACCATTTCACACAAATGAGAGTGAAATTCTTTCCCACCAAAACTCAAATTTAAACGGAAGTATTTGGGTTGGGTACCCTTATCCAACATGAGAGGTGCCTTTAGTAATTTTCCTGGTTCCTTTAACACTTTTTTGGGGTACTTTTAACACTTTTCGAGCCACATTTTCCATAATTTTTTATTTCTCATAAATACATACAAACACAATGAAAACACAAGATTAGTACAGAATAAAGACTAACAAGAATAGAGAAATGAGATCAAATTAGACACAAAAATGTGTCTATCAAACACCCCACAAATTCTAGTGCCTGGTGAAAATGGTAACTAAGAAACAATGGATCACAATTATATGTGCACATCCTAAACTAACAATTCAAATACTAGATGCTTTCTTAATGCAAAATTATTTCGTAAAGTTCTATTTCAGATATCAATCTATACATGAAAAGGCCAGTAAGACCTGTTTACTCCAAGTTTAATTCACTTAAAATTTAATCGTTCAAGACTGGATAAGAATTAAAAAAGTATCCATAAGTTCTTTGTAATAAACCTCAGAATAGGTGGTAGCCTGGTAGGGAAAGACGGTAAAAAATAATCTAACAAAATTGCTTGATAAGGATTTAATACTGCAACAAAATTGCCTGATAAGGATTTAATACCTTATTATGGGGGTCTCGGGACATCATCCCTGATACCAATATTTCCAACTGCGGGAATGTAAGGAATGAGCACTGAAGGGGGGAACAAGGCATTTCACATTCGAAACACATGACTAGAAACTTTAGAATGCAGCATCCAAGTCTTGAACCATAAACTCATTCAGATACACATCATATGAATGTCAGGAACCAGATCTTACTTATGAGTATCAGGGATAACCATCCTCTTAATCTTGTCATATGTTGTTGGGATACCCTATTTAGACTTAAATCGAGAAATTACAGCAACCTTACTTTTTCTTGTGTGGAATCATACTAGAAACCTTAAGTTGCTTCAAATAATCTTTCTTCGTATGTATAGATCAAAAAAATACAAACATGGGTAATTAAAATTAACAGTCGATAAAGAGGATCTATAAACTTAAAACAGAACTTAAGCACTTTGAGCCCTTAATTAAAATCCAATATACATAGATTAGGGTTTCAAAAAGTTAAACAAAATCAAATCGAAATGAGATAGATGAAGATGGTGAGATTGGTGAGATGCAATACATTTTTATCCATGGTTGAGTATTCTCACCACCACCAAAACCCACTTCTTTTTATTCTTCTTCTCCTCTCAGTGAAAAAACCATCTGATCTAAAAAAATGGGTTGAAGAAGATGAAAAATCAAAAACTACTAACAAATGAAACCCTTATATAAAAAATCAGAGTATATGAAAAAATCTTGCAAAATTAGTAAAACCCTAAATCTAAAGGCAACCAGGAAGTTGATACTACCTCTTTCAAATTCAAAGAGTCTTTTAGGAGGGAATTTTTAAACCTCAAACTGTCTGAGTATTTTTCGATTTGGAAAAGAATTTCAAGGGATTAAAACACATATATTTTATTACCTTGTTTAGAGGGATTCATACACAATTGGAAGAGTTGAAAACCAAAAAAAAAATCTCGTTGAATATATCATTCTCGCAGTTCACAGGGAAAGAACTCAATCACGTAAAAATATGAGATTTTGCTTTCCTGATTCACTTGATTTTGTTCCTATAATAATCAATATGTTTTGGATTAACAATTATGATAAAGTTCTAGGGTTTCGGCTTCCACTATTTATGGTGGTTGTAAAATTAATTAATCACTACTTTAACTATTAGTCTCAAATACTCAAAACAATTTTCGAACCCAATCTCATGTTTTGGAAGATTTATCGTTTTTAACTGTAATACTACAACTTTAGTTGTTTTGTTAAAAGAGAAAATTATTAATCGTTGAAAAGCACAAAAATATATTAATAAATCAAAGAGATTAAAAACTAATAATACCCATCAAAAATAACTTCCTCCTACACCCTAGAAAAAAAGTTTAGCTACTCATTGCAAAAAAAAACAAAAAAAAAAATGATTAACCATAAATTTTTATTAATGAAAAGAAGCTTACAATTTTTTTCTTTTGTTTTTAGTCGATTTAATGACTGCTTTGAGATACAGTGAATAAAGAATGGACTTGGAACGCTGTTGGATAGGACTGCGCAGAAAGGTTGTATAAGAACGACCCTTTCAGTGTGTTTTAAGCTCCAGAACTGTTGTTGTTACTGTAGTAATTTCTGTTGCAAAAGGTATTGATTTTGAAATATTTGGTACAGTAATAAACAACAGATTGAACCTACAACAACGGTTCCTTCTTCTTCTTCTTCCTCGTTCTGATTTGCAGAGAGAAATGGGTTTTTTTTCTGATTGATTTTATGGCTCTTTGTGAATCACTGTGGCTCTTTTGTTCGAATCCTATTTATATTGCCACGTTATCCCACTCCAAAATCTTCTCTTTAATTCCAAATCTTCTTGTCAGATCGAATCTTGGATGAAAATAATTCTCAAAAATATCTCCTCATCATAAATGTCGTGAACTCGATATCTTCTTTCCCTCTTTATTCTCGATCTGTTAACTCTGATTCTTTATCTCGAAAGTATTCTTATTGTAAGAATATATTTTGTTGCCAAAAATTCTCTTCGAAAAAACTTCATGGATCTGTTTTATTTATTGAGATATTTCTTTCCTATTTTCAGACTCCAAATCGTGTGAAACTCTTGCAAATTAAGACAAGAGAATATTCGTGTGTTAATTCCTTTTAAATCTCCTTTAATCCTTGTTTATGATTCACGTTGTTGGGATGAGAAAGAGTTCCCGCCAAAATATTTTTGAATTTGAAGAAGAAGTGGGTGCCTTTATCAAATACTTGGGTGCCTTTATCAAATACTCGGGTGCCTTTATCAATTGTTACCAACTTTTCCGTGATTTCCAATTCTTCACAAAAATACCTACAAAAGACCAATATTTGTACAAAAATTTTAAATTAACAATATAAATATGAGATTAAATCAGACACAAAAATTGTGTCTATCTAATACCCCCAAACTTATATTTTGCTAGTCTAATCTGGAAAATAAAAATAATCCTAACTCATTGGCACAGGCATCGCGATTGCACTTAGTGTGTGCAATACGCCTTTGAACCCATATGTGTCCCTATCGGACGAGTTTTAGTCTCGTGAGAGTCAAGAGGTGTACCCACAAAACCTTTTACTCCAAAGCCTAGCTACTTGTGAACGATTGAGGGTAGACACTAAACATGCTATTTCGTCGGCTACAAAATTCTTTGGCTATGAGAGGAATTACCCTGTTTAGAATCCAATTGTTGTACACGAGTTCTTTTTTTCTCAAGCGTACTAAAATTCATATATAAGACAACAAAACTCTACTCAGAAAGTCGTACAGTGTACCACGATACTCGTAGTCTATCAAATTTCAATCACATGAATAGATTTAGAAGATGCATATGGAGATGATGAAGTTTGCACATGTTGACTAAGGTGAACGGTGTTTCCCATATCTGTCTAAAGGTCGCCGCTAAGGTGAATCCTGATTGATTGAGATACGCTCCCACTGGTCTTAATCCTAATACTAATATCGACTCAGCTGGTATATACAAGGGCCCAAGTGGTCGATTTATTGATAATAAAATAATTATTTACTTATTATAACGAGAAAATTTTATTAGATAGGAAAATCCGTTTACACATTAGTGGTGGGCAGCCTCGCCACAAGATGGCCTCCGACACCCTTTTGAATGGAAATGCATAGTCTAAAGAACAGGGAGTTGCCTATTTTATAGTTGTAGTCTATAGTAGCAATACGGTTCTGCAACCTCGTCACTAAAGCTATAAGGTCGTCTCCTAATTCCCCTAAAGTGGTGAACGCTAGCACGCTGAAACCATATCCATGTTCTTCACATTGAGTTAGGTATTTGTTGATCTTGCGAGTCGTAGCGTTTGAGATTGCCTGACCAGGCGTGAAGGAAGCTATCCAAGTACCCGTGAACGGAGACACTCCTGTGACGTCAAAGCATACGTCGCGGCCATTCTCCTAATTATAAACGAGGATATCTGTCGGCCTCAAAGAGTTATCGTTGTCTGAGAGGAAGCCCAGGTTGGCTTCTTTACGAGCGGGGATGCCAGCTTTTTAGCACATATCAGAAAGCACGTCCCTGACTAATTCATGCCTAAACTTGAGGCCCACCTCGCTAGAGCAATGGAGTGCATGATCGCCGAAGACGTCCATGCCTCGCCCACAATAAGAACAAAGGCTCCCCTCCTCAAACTGCGACAAACCAAGCCTGTAACTAAGAACTGCTCGGAATTGTCGAGGCCCAATGGCTTGATGAAGCTCTGCTATGGGGATGGCTTTAATTAAGTCTTGGGCATGGATCAACTTTTTGCATTGCCAAAGGATGGTGTCTCGCTCGGTCAGATTGAAGCTAGTGGGTATGCTCTTCTTGACCACATCGAAGTATTGGGCTGCCAGAAGGTGCATCGGGAGAGGGGCAGCAACTTGGATGTTCGCAATAGAAGGGAGCTCATAAGCTTGCGTAAACCTGACTAGGGCTTGTTGGAAGCTAAGGTGCTGGTCAGCTCCGCAATGGGATTTGAGGATGATGTTGTGCAGCTGTTGTGTTTGTAAGCAAGAGGCTAAGAAGTTGTAATGGCAGGCATCACCTGTGGTGTAAACCCCTAAGCCACCATCCTTCATTGGCAAGGTAGCTAGACGCATCTGAGTGGGACCAAACCCTGCCCCATCACCTGTCACGGTGTGCCTGAGAAAATGCATGAGGTGCTGATCAAAATGAGCAGCTAGGACCTGGAGAGCCTGAGGATTGGTGGTTCTCAAAGTAAAGAAAAGTATGGAGATACATGTACAATTTATCAACAACAAGAGCTCACTTTGTGGGTCCTGTAAAGACTTCACGGACTCCAGTAGCTGACATGTCTTGTCCACTCTCCCCTGAACCATATCCCTGCAAAAGCTAGAGTTCTAACTGACTGGCCCACCAAGTAGCTTAACCCCCAAAGCTGGTCTGCTAATGCCTGCTGGGAAGGTACCCTCCTCCAAAACTCTAGGATCAACTACTGGCCAAAAGAGCTATGTCTTGCTGATGTTGAGGAAGAGCCCTCTGTTGTTGCCTTCTTGATGGATGATTTGTAAAGCTTTCGCTACCTCTAAAGAATCACCTGTAATAATACCGTCATCTAGGTACCAAGCATTCATCTCCAGGGTGCACTCCGACGCTATTTGAGAGATAAGGGGATGCAGAGTTAATGCAAAGAGCAAGGGACCTAGGGAATCCCCTTGCTGCACCCCCTGAGTAGGGAGAAGAATGTGATCCTGGTAGTACAATTTTGTTGGATTTGCATAACAAAATTCTACCCATCTTGAAATGCTAGGGCATTTACTCCTCACCTCATGAAGCATCACTGTTCTATCCACCAGGTTGAAGGCATTGCAGAAATCTATTAACAGCATACTCATGGTCTGAAAACTCCCTTGCATCTCCAGAAGCTTGTTAGCTGAGTGGAGGATAGCTTCTCCCCCACACTGAACCCCAACGCCAAACTGATGATCCCCAAGGTAAGAAGCCAATTCCTTACAAACTGTAGCCGTTGCTAATTTGGATCACAACCTTCTCCAGATGGTTCCTATGGCAATTGGCCTTATACCACCCCATGGCTTGAGGAGAGGAGGCAAAGTAGCACTATCCACGTATGCACATAGAACGGGGGGCACTTACCAGCAATCCACAAATTAACCACTCCAGTCAAAGGAATAAGCAGCTCCTCCGCCACTGCTGAAGCAGGACCACTTAAGGCGTCTAATAAATGTTGTGCCCTTAAGACATCCCTACCACAGGAGGTACCCTTAGGAAAGCCTTTAATGGCTTTTAGGACAGCTTCCCTGTCCACACATAAAGCATCTGCTTGGATGTGGCCCGCTGGGATGCCTGGAGATTGGAAAATAGGGTGCTTGTCCTTCAGTTCATTAAGCGTGGCAGGTGAGCTTGGTGCTAAGACAATGGAAGACAATACTTTAATCGCGGTCGTGTACTGTCCATAGCTCAATTTCTTCTTACAAGCATTAAGGTTTGAGACCTCCTGATTCGTATTAGGAGCCTTGCACCTGTATGAATTTGGTGACTCCAGGAGGTTATGCACTAAGTTGTAGCACCAGCCTTCATTCCATTGTTGTATGGCATAGTGAATACTGGATACCTGAAGCTTCCTTCTAGTGACAGACCTCTCTTACCTGGAGTTCCTTGGGTTGTACAAACCAATAGTGCAAATGGGCAATAGCAGCAGATGCACCCACACAGCCATGTCTGAAGGATTGGCTATGACTTTCTCTAGGGTGGACTTGAGGGTCCTAGAAAATCTCAACCTGCACTGTTGTGGGATGCTGGCGACTGTAGGCAGATTCCTAATGAAAATCTGGTTAAGCATGTCAAAAAGGGAACTAACATTCCCCGCGAAATCGATAGACGCGTCTACTTCTGGGGCATTGATTGGTTTTTCAATCCCATACACCAAAAACTCAGCATTCACACTATTTAGTGGCTTGGGGATAAACTCCGCGTGGTTGCGGCAAGGTCTCTTCCAGGAATAAGCGTGCATACACAAAGAGCACAACCACATTTGTAAGATTGATAACACATGTTCCCAAGCTGCAAAAACCGTTGAGTCTGTACTAATTTTGTCCCTGCAAGAAGACCTGGATTCCTCTATTGTCATATGCCTGTCTTGTAGATGCCTGTGGAAGCCAGTCCTGCTGAAGCCTCTACCGCCAAGCCCGTGTATACACCCATCACTCCCTTTAAATGGACAATGGAAGAAGGATTCACCAAGGGAACCTAAGTCTCCGTTGCCTGTTAGGCCACAAGATGATCTAGTGGCAGAAATTTGTACTAGGAAGTGCCCTCAAACTTATCCTTGAATACGCTGAAGAGACCCTGCAATGTAACTCTGGACAGGGTACAGGAAAAGCCTGTAGCTAAATGAGCTGGAGTCGGTGATTGATGGGTCAACAGCCAACCACTGGGTAAGCCTGTAGCTGAATGAGCAAGGACAAGAAATGGCGCTGAATGTAAAGTGAACCTCAGGGAGACTCCGAAGCATCAGAAAACGAAAGCTAAGAACATGAAATCTAAGATTGAAAAGCAAAAGGTCTGTACAGGACCCCAAAAGTAAAAGACCTGAACCAAAACTAATTAACGGGAAGGAACTGAATGTAAAGAAGACTCAAAAAGTATGCTGGAAATGGAAATGTGGAGGAGTATGTGAAACCAGACCACAGATGAAGCAAAACCAATTGAATATACACCGAAACCCAAGGTTCTAAACAGGAAGTGAAAATGCCCAGGAAATAAGTGTCCCTGGCAGAAACTCTATCTCTGAAGCTAACCAAATTAGTGACGAAAGATTGAGTCTCTGTAGGGAACCGCACCAAAATTGTCGTGTCCCTGGGAGAAACTCCAACTCAGAAAAGTTGTAGCAAACCAAATTGATAACGAGAGATTGTGTCTCTGGAAGAAAGCTGTAGAAAACCAAATTGGTGACGAGAGATTGTGTCTCTGGCAGGAACTCAAACTCAGAAAAGTTATAGCAAACCAAATTGGTGACGAGAGAACCACACCAAAATTGAAGCAACAGTTGAAGGAAATTCCAGGTTATCCAAGAAGTGAATGTGCCCAGGCAAAGACCACGAATCCCTGGAAGAAGCTCTATCACAGAATGACTGAAATTACATACCTGAGGGCAAAACAAAGTTGTGCGGACCCAAAAGCTCAAGAATGAGCCAGAGCAGCACGGTAGAAGGGAATGGTAAGTGAAAGATAGAGAAAGTTTCTCTGCAAGAAACCCAAACTTTGAAAATCTAAAAACTAAGGCTGGATTTACTATCTTGGGAGAAAATCAAACCATGGGTATGGACCCAATGATTAAATCTTGAACAAGAGAAAATTGGGAGAAAGGAATGGCCAGGCAAAGAAAGAAAATGTGTCACAGGATGAAACACAATCTATGGAAAGCTAAAGCAACAGCAGGATTTAAAATCTTAAAAGCTAAAAAAAAGAACCCTAGAAAAAGAAAAAGAAACTAAATGGCTGATGGTATGTACAATGGATGATACGGAAATAGGAGGACTAACTAGGAAGAAGGGATGCAGAACCATACTTGAAGCTTGGCAATTGCCCATAATCCCAGCTGAAATTTGGAAGTTCATTACTTATTATTATTATTATTATTATTATTATTATTATCAAACGAAGAATTTTATTAGATAGGAAAAACCGATTACACATTAGTGGTAGGAAGCCTGGCCACAAGCTGAGCTCCTACACCTTTCTGAATGGAAATGCCTAATCTAAAGAAAAGGGAATCCCCAACTTTGTAGTTATAGTCGTGGCTAGCCATGCAATTCTGTAATCTCGTCATGAAGCCAATCGTGTCATCTCCCAACTCCCCCCAGAGTCGTAAAGGCGAGAACTCCCAAGCCGTATCCATGCTCGTTACATTTGTCCAAATATTTATTAGGTTTACGCGTAACAGCATTGCAATGGCAATCCCAGGGGTAAACCCTCTCGCCTCCTGCAAACGGGGACACCCCTGTGACGTCGAAGCAAACGTCTCGACCCTCCTCCCAGTTGTATACAAGTATGTTCGTGGGCCTAAGGGTGCTTGCATTGTCAGCTAAGAAGCCAGCTTGACTTCCTTACGGGCTGAGACACCAGCTTTAAAGCACATATCCGCAACCTCGTCTCTAACAAGGTCGTGCCTAAATTTGAGACCCACTTCACTGGCACAGTGTAGGGCGTGATCCCCAAAGGCATCCATATCTCTTGAATCTCCAAAAAAATTATTATTATTATTATTATTATTATTATTATTATTATTATTATTAT